>ML806667.1:223894-268860 GCA_009831015.1 Picea engelmannii
TAATAAATGGGTAATTAGATATAATAAATGTAAGAGGACTTCTTAGAAGGTTCTACTTCTAGAAGATTCCTCCTCTAGAATGTTCTTAGGTGATAGTAGCACTATATAAATGGGTTCAAGCAATGTAATGAGACATTAAGAGAAGTATTGTATTTGGAGTGGTAGCTCAATAGGAGGATGCCCCCTCGAAGAGGCAAGTGAACAAGAGAGGATCCCTTCCATAATAGGATCCATTGTATGGTGTTGCCCTACCTCAATGGTTTGGTAATAATAAAGTGTGGTTTCTTCTATCTTGCTTGTGGATCTATTGTGTATTCAATATTTGTGGTGATTATATTGGTAGATCTATTCAGGTTCTTAATAGAGCGAGACTGGATATAGAAGATTTAAATCTACCCTCATAATCAAACATGCAACCAAATAATAACTATGTTTTCATGGGGAGAGGTAGGGAAAGGAGAGAAGAGAAGGTGTGCACCTTAAACCCTTCGTTTAATGTGGATCCCCACTCCCGCTTCTCGAAATGCTCCTAGTCTATGCTGGTACAATCCTCCAATAGGAGACCTAGGTTGTGTTTCAACGAGGTAGTTATATGTCCTAATAACATATATCAAATGTATACTTCAAATAATATATGAATAAAGATGAACATATCATATTGCAATGAAACAAATGAACAAAAAATTTGAGGGAAAGAATACTCTTCAGTTAATCAGCAAAATAATAGAGTTGGTTACAACCTGACGTTTCTTTTGGCACCGCTTCGGAACCTATCACCTAGGTTCCTCCTGAAGTCCTTCAAGAATAAACTCAATGAAACTCTTCCTCAAATAGCTCGATAAGGATAGGAACACACCTTATAACTATATAAGAGAGGAAACAACTTTGGAAAAGCAGTTTCCAGGTTGGGGGAAAGCTTCTCAGAGGATGAAGGGGAAATGAGGCTTGCTCAATTTTCTCAGCATAACCTTCCATCATCAGAATTATCCTCATCATTTCCCCCAAAGGTGATTTTATATCTTCCCCGAGGGGTTAGGGAAGTTGGAATCCATTTTATACGAGATAGGGAATGTTGGGAAAGGATCCCAACGGGAAAACCTGCCCAAAAACTTGAAATTATTTTATGTTTCACTATTTTTTAGGGCATCTGTGGGTTTCACATTGAAAAGTCATATATGTCCGCATGTTGCATCAAAGGAGCCCGTAGATATGTGCAAAAGACATTTTTTTTAGGTAATTTGGATGAGGTAGGGTGGGATTGTTTCTAGCAAGCCAATGGAAAGGGTTAGGCCATGGCACAAATGCATAGGTGTGGATTTTTTTTCTATAACAGATGCCCCCTAATGTGTGAGGTCGGAATGGAAACATGATGTCTAAAATATGTTATATAACTCTAAGAAGCGAGGATGCAATGAAGTAAACTCTAGAAGGTTCTCGAACAACTGATCCAAAAACAACAACCATGAGTCAAGATCAAGTAAGAGTATATTCTTCCCAAGTCAGGCATACACATGCTCAGGAGTAATGTAAGCATGGCCTCTAAATTAAGTACATTGTGGATCCATGGTACATATCAAAGTATGACTAATTTCCATGGCCATGAAAAATACATAGTGGATCCATGTGATAAATATGAAGTAGAAAGCATGGCCACAAGGAATAAAAAGTGGATCCATGTGAAAGTAGATCATAGCCATGAATAGATACACAATGGAGCTATGTCTCAAAATCACTAATAGATGATATCTTGGACCAATGGAGTGAACAAGTTGATCCTCTGCAAGTACCAATGTCTATGGAGTGGTACAATATGTTGGGTAGGAGCATAAAAGATATGATTCTTGTACTTCACCCGAAGTATTCAAAATAATCCACTGTGGTACAAGTTTACACTATGCGAATACATGTGTTGGGCTCAAACACAGTGAGACATTGTTTTATTACCAGTCATTAATGTATACCATTAACAAACGTGAGACAACCCACTGATGATGATAATGAGTGTCAAGATACCATGGTACAATCTAACAAGTGTGAATAAATGAGTTGATTTCGAACACATGGTAAAATATTTCGACCAGGGGACATTGATGTATTCCCATTATCAATAGTGAGGGAACCTGCCACTGATGACTACAAGCCCCAAGGTACCAAATATGACTCTAGATCCCTATCCCATAGCAATATGTGTTGAATTTCATAGGAAGAGATTTGTTGGAAGGATAAAGTTATCCTCCATCATCCATCACAAGGGGTAGCATAAAGCCAAATATTTGGAAGAAATTGGATGAAGAGAAAGATACTTGTGATCATGAGACAGACTTGACGGACTTGGGAAATCTGACTTGAGAGGATAGAGAGTTACTGTGGAATGGATGACTCAAGATGAAACTTCCCTTGAACAAAATAACTACACATTATGTGACTTAGGCAACATAACTATAAATTAGGATACATTTGTGACACAAGGAGAATCAACAAATGTTCCATAAGGTTAAAAGAATAACCAACCGGGGGAGATAAAACTTAATAATGAGAAAAAGTCTCCTAAATCCATACTAGACCCAAAATTATGAAATATTGATTCAATATTGTGATTTTTTCAAGGGAAGCATAACTATTGCCAACAAAAGAGATAGACGCTTTCTCCCCTTCCTTTTGTTTTTTATTTTTATTTTTTTGTCTTTTTTATGTTATTAAATCCTGAAAATAATAAAAGAGTGTTATAATACAATGGAGGAAACGAGTGTCACAAGCAACCAAACTAGTTTCAGAGCACAAGGAACATACCTATGCTCAATGTAAGGAAATCATGTGTGGGATAAGGACGCTCAGGGGAATGTATCCTGCAGGGGTAAGGTGTCGAGTCGCAAAGGAATAAATTGCAAGGCTGGGAACTAATAGGAATGCATAAGCAGTGGGTTCAACAACAACGTGTTGAAGCCGACATTAGGCCTAAAAGAACAAGTAGTCAATATGCAATGCAGTTACAACTCAAATTTAGGAAGTAAACCTCCCATGGTTGTATTTTTCATAATTTTAGTCTCAAGGGCCCAAAAAATAATAAAATAATACCAAGGAGAACTCTTCTAGCCAAAATTTACTAGACTATTCCTTTTCTGTAAATAATTTGTTCGATCGTGAAAAGGGTTAAACTTATACTGAAAAGGAATCCTTTCAAATCCATTTTACGAGTGTGAAAGAAACAAGGTCACTTAGCCATATTTTCAATTTTAAGGGGTCTAAAAAGATCTTAACTATGGACTCCGATGTCTTTTTTCATAAGACTAGTCTCCTGAGCCCCAAAAAGTGTAAAACAAAATTGAGGAGAACTATTCTAGTCAGTAGAATAGATTATACATTTTTCATAATTAGTTTATTCGGTTTGAAAAAGGGGTAAACTTGTGTCGAAAAAACATTCCTTCAGATCCATTGAACGAGTGTGAAATAAACAAGGTCACTCTATTGGATTACTAAGAGGGGGTTGAATCAGTAATAGAGAAATTTAATCCTTTTTAACCATATAATGCAAGTGTTATATCAGTGTAGCATTATCATCCAATAATTGTAGAGTAAATAAACAATGAAAAAATGAGCAATCATACACATACAGAGTACACATTTTTTTTACATGGAAACCCAATGCGGGAGAAAACCACAAAATGATTTTTCTTATATGTCTTGAAGAATTACATTCATTGGAAGAACCAACTTCCTTTTCTTTCCAACGGCAACTGAAAGGAAGCTCCAACCCCCTAGTTTCTCAGGCTACAACCTAAGTGAAGCTCCAACTTCCCAATTCTCTGGATAGAACCAGAAGGAGGCTACAACCCCCTAAGTTCTTCGGCTCAACCGGAAGGTGGCTACAACCACATGTCCTTGCCCCATCCAACTCCCCTGAAATATAAATGTCAAATGTAGACAACCTGTCATTATCACTGAATCAACCACTGCCTCTGTCAACCTATCACTGTCAACCTATACCAATAACTTGTAACAACCTGTACCAATCAACCTGCACGAAAAAACCTGTACCAATAACCTAAACCAACATGTACCATGCATCAACCATGAATCAACCTTGACTCATCAAGATCTACCAATTTCATCAACTATACACCTCATGTATGTGCCAAATCATCAACTATACACCTCATGTATGTGCCAACTCATCAACTACTTTTCTCAACCATGTACCCAACATGTACCTCAACCATATACCAAAGACATACACCAATATAACCATCAAAAGTTACTTAACAATTCATCACTCTATTCATAAACCAAATTCCATAAACCCTTACATCAAACCATGTGCCACAAGCTCACTGTTATTTAGCCTCAAGCTAAACCAACAACTTCAACAACACATCACAACCAAAAGACCAATACCCATATGCCAAATACCAACAACAAAATACCAACTGTATCCCTCAACAAATATGATATATGTAGAAATACTGAACATCCAATACCATCTCAAGAGATAAACCCTAGCTCACAAAAAATACCTCAAACCAGATGTGCCATATCTCTCATAAATAGACCCCAACCATGTTGCTGCCACGATTTTTTTGTCGCATTTTTTCTGCCGCACTTTTTCTTTCACGATTTTTTTGCCGCAATTTTTCTGCCGCACTTTTTCTACTGCGATTTTTCTGCTGCACTTTTTCTGCCACAATTTTTCTATCGCACTTTTTCTACCGTGATTTTTCTGCTGCGATTTTTCTGTCGCACTTTTTCTGTCCCACTTTTTCTGCCTAACTTTTTCTACCACAGTTTTCCTACTGCACTTTTTCTGCCACAGTTTTGCTGCTGCACTTTTCCTACTACAAATTTTCTCTATCAATAATACTTTCCCAAATAACCTTTCACAAAAATAGATATTCGATGAGATTCAAGTGATTAAATGAGAGAGATTTTCCTATTATTTATACTTTCATGTAGCATTACACTTTCCTTATTTTAGGGAGTTCTCCATTTATTTTATTATTTAAATAATTTCTTCTACAAACACTTGATTTTTGGGGGCTTCTATATGACTCATGAGGGTTCTTCAACTTCATATGGCCATAAATCTCTAACCGTGAGGAGTTATGTGACGTTTCACATACCATCAGAAATGGCATGACAAGAACCATCCATGTAGGATAGTTTCACTAACAAATTCACTGATCTTAATCTCATTATTCCACAATTAAGCATGGGTTCTCTAACCATACTTCTAAGATAACTCAATTCGCAAAGCATCTTCCCATGAGGGATATCACCATAAGGGGACCAATTTGGATTTCATCCATTTGTACTTCTTATCAATCATGACACGACAATAATGAGTCATCTTTACATCAAACAAACTATTAGAATATAGAATATGGTGTGCTCGTTTTACCATTCACGATACACTCGTCACCCAACCATAGGCCGAAGCCACCCTCCGAGCACCTTAACCTTGAATGAGAATTACTCTGGAAGGAAACCCTAGGCTAGACAGCCAAACAAAGGGTAGCGCACCTTTCCCCAAGGATAGTGCATCACAAAGACTTGATCAGATAGTCCAAACCCTAGCCAAGAGATAGTCCAAACCAACATTGAAACTGGTTGTTGTAGCAGCTGCACCTACAACACTCCTCCACACGTGCGCACCAAACTGGGAACTGCAGTGCGTAGAAGTGGCTCTTTGCAACTGCTGAGATGTGCAAAATGAGAACTGGTGCCCTGTATTTATAGTGGTTCTGCCAGTTGTTGGGGCCGACTTCTCCTTCTGGATATGTGTCTGTTCAGTATATTATTATTATTTCTGGCCAACTTCTTCTCTTGGAGGCTAATAACCTAATATAAATTATCTTCTTGAGCCGACAAGACTTCTAGGGTTATTAGCCAACTCATTAGGGTTTCTCTTGCTTCCCGGAGTCTTCTATTCTCGCCAGGTTCACACATGGAGGTAAATACCTCCCGCATCTACCATAATATCAACACAAACTTGGTTCCATTACCCAAACCTTTGTGCTACCGAAATTTTCTACCAAACTTTCTTCAAGGGTTGACATCAATGAAAACCAACCTTAATCAACAACCTCCCCCTTTGGCATTTATGGAAACACTTTGATGCAATACTGAAATCATTTCATGCAATACAGAATTCATATCACTCATGCTTTTCTTGGAACCATGCCTTTGTCCCATGCATCTTTGTGACCTTTTCTCCCTCTGGAATCATGCCTCTGCCCTATGCATATGATAAATATCTCCCCCTTTTTCATCAATGGAAAAGGTATCTTTCCATCCAGGGTTTCTCCTCCTAACTGAACTATCCTCTTTATGGTGCTTCCTCATTGTAACATACCCAGTCGCCCATAGGCTAGGGTACACTACCTTCAAGCCCGCCCTTGGAATTCTTTCTCTCACTGATACATTTTCATTATTTAAGGATGCATAAAAGAAAATACTTTAACGACATGAACAACAATAAACAACAAGCATGCATAGTCTAAAGATTCAATTAAACGATAATTAAATATACAACATAAATAACATTCAAATACATGTAAATGATACCATAATAGAGATCACTTATCTTTATGAAAGACGACACCAACTGGCTGCAAACCAAGGTCATTCCACCCAATCATAGACACCGCTGATCCAAATATCAACAACAATGTCACCCCCGAGCCAGGGCTATGAATCCACAAGGATAGTTCCAGAGTGTACTTGGCTTCCCAAATGAGTCTTCACTCACAGGTTTCCCAAACCAGACAACTCTCAAGCTCTCACAGGCTTCCCAACTCTCACAACAATCCAAGAATCCAACTTGCACCACCTGAGAGAATGAACCTCCACCCTTCTCTGCCATGCAGTCCCTTGGGAATTCCTTCTCCTTATTCAGGCTCCAACGCAACTGGTCCAGAATCTCAATGTTGGAATTCTCAGGACTCGCAGCTGTGAGAAACATTGGTCATAGGCCAACACATCTCATACATGTGGCCTCGGTTCACGATTGGATCACACCAGTGACCACTACATCCAACTATACAGTGGCTAATGTTCAGCAATTTGGCTCCCTTCTCGAGCCAAGACACGGATGAGGATAGATCAATGAATGGGTAAGTGGGTACATGAAAATGCGTGCATGAAAGTTCATGAGGTAAAATGAATGGATGTACAGGGAATCATCGAATGAGCCATCAGTTTAACCCCCCATCAGACCAGAGGTGGGTTTAAGTAACCTTGTCGGGAAATCAAGAACCTCTTGGCCTTCCCTAAGAATATCACATAATTGATCCCTTCCCTTAGAAAAAAGGGTAATTAACAATAGGAATAAACACTTAGCCCCTCAAGCCCCCTCTCTTGTGGATTCATATCCCCCTATAACTCTAGTCCTTATCCGTCTAGAAACCAACGATGTGTTTATTATTAATAATGATCAAAACATTACATGTCTTGAGTACATTGTCCTTTTAATAATTGTTTGGGCACTCTGGCCTCTCAGCATTGTAACAATACATTATTTAAAAATGGGGGTTCAAAACCTGGGGTGTTACATCCCCTCCCCCTTACTTTGGGCACTGTCCTCAGTGCATATACAAAATGGAGATCAAAATCTCAAATTTATTCAAAACGTTGTAGGTAGTCTTCCCGTACGTCATCTTCATGCTCCCTCGTAGCATCTTTAGGACCATAGAATGTCCACTGAACTTTTACCAGCTCTATAAATCGATTCCGGAGCATTTTGAATTTTCTGTCCAACACCCGCACTGGTTGAACCTGAAAATCTCCCTCTATCTCTACCTGAATCAGATTCCAATCAATAACATGGTTAGGATCAGGTACATATTTATTTAGTAAAGATACATGAAATACATTATGCACATTCATCAAAGTAGGAAATGCAAGCATGTATGCAATTGGCCCTATTTTGTCCAGTATTTCAAATGGACCAAAGAATCTGGCTGCCATCTTTGTACAACTACCTAATTTCAAAGAGATTTTCATGGGCTTCACTTTCAAAAGTACATGCTACCCTACTTTAAATTCTCTATATGTCTTGTTCTTGTATGCATAAAATTTTTGTCTATCCTAAGCTGTCTTTAAATTCTGTTTGATCTTAACCACCTGGTCTTCCATGTCCTTGAGTAACTCCAGCCCAGGTACCACTCTATCTGTTGGGTTGTCCCAACTTACTAGAATATCGCATTTCCTACTGTACAAAGCTTCAAATGGGATCATTCTCAATGAAACTTGATACCCATTATTATATGAAAACTCAACAAAGTGTAAGTAATCTTCCCACTTAGATGGTTTATCCATCACATACATTCTCAGTATGTCTTCAATTATTCGATTGACCCTCTCTGTTTTCCCATATGTTTGGGGATGATATGATGTGATAAATTTTAGGTTTGTGCCAAATCCTTTAAACAATCCCCTCCAAAAGTTGGATGTAACCTTGTATCTCTGTCCGAGACAATTGTCCTAGGTATCCCATGCAACCTAGCAATTTCCTTCATGAAAATTTCCGCAATATTAGTTGTTGTGTGTGTTGTCTTAATAGGCACAAAATGGGCAGCCTTTGTTAATTTTTCAACCACCACCATGATTGAATCATGTTGCTTATTCATTCTAGGTAATCCTCTGATTAAATCCATGGTGATCACTTCCCATTTAGTCTCTGTAATTGGCAATGGTTGCAACAAACCCGTTGGATGCCTATGCTCATCCTTCACCTTCTGACATTCCATACATCGAGCAATGTAATCAGGAACATACTTCTTCATTCCCGGCCAAAAGAACTAGCTTCTTACTGCTGTAATTATTTTCTAGTAATCGGGATGTATAGCATAAGGAATATCATGCATTTCCTTCAGTACCAAATTCCTCAGTTCTCCAGAACTAGGAACATAGATTCTATTTTTATGCATGAGCAATCTGTCTTCCTTTATCACATACTCCTTTATTTTCTGTTGTACATCTCCTTGCTGTAAGTTCTCCGTTACCTGTAGGTAATGTTGTTCTGTAACAAGACCATATAAAATTATGCTCTTCAAGTTTGACTGATGCATACTGACAACATTAGCATGTATGATATGCACTCTTCTACTAAGTGCATCAACAAATTTATTCTCCTTTCCCCTGATATGATTGACATCGAAGTCATATTCACTCAAAAATTCCACCCATCTTGTTTTCCTAGCATTCAAGGTCGGTTGTTCAAAAAGATACTTCATGCCAATGTGGTTTGTCCTTAATTCAAATTTCTACCCCATGAGATAATGCTTCCACATCCTCAAGGTGTGAAAAATGGCATCAAGTTCCAAGTCGTGGGTGGCATAGTTCCTCTCATGTTCCTTAAGCTTTCTGGACTCATATCCAATGACATGTCAATTTTTCGTGAGGACTCTCCCAAGTCCTTCCTTGCATTCGTCTGTTCATACCACAAAAATTTCATTTGGGTCAGCAATCTTTAACACAGGTGCACTAGTAAGTAATTCCTTCAATAGATTAAAATTCTTTCACACTCGAGTGTCCAATCAAAATTAGTTCCCTTATTTTGCAAAGAAGTGATGGGATGAGAAATCTTAGAGAAACCTACTATGAACCTTCTGTAGTAGCCATCTAATCCCATAAAATATCTAATGTCTCACACATTTCTGGGTGTTGGCCATCCTCTAATGACTTCGATATTCTTTGGATCTATTGATATACCCTGTTTTGAAATAATGTGTCCCAAGTAATGGATCTTCTTTTGATAAAAATAACACTTACTCAACCTGACATACATCTTATGTTCTCTCAATACTTTCAATACCAGTCTTAAGTGATTTTCATGCTCCTCTTTAGACTTAGAATAGATAAGTATGTCATCCATGAATACTATGACAAACTTGTCCAAATAATTTCTGAATATGTCATTCATTAAGGACATGAAGACAACTGGTGTGCATGGGTCAGTCCAAATGGCACCACTACAAATTCACAATTCCCATACTTGGTCCTAAAGGTTGTCTTATGATTGTCTTCTTCCTTGATTCTTACCTGATGGAATCCTGCCCTCGGGTCAATTTTTGAAAATATCGTTTCTCCTCTTAGCTGATCAAAGAGGTCATTAATTCAGGGTAAAGGATACTTGTTCTTTATAGTGTACTTGTTCAATTGTCATAAGTCAATACAAAGCCTCAAGGTTCCATCCTTACTTTTGACAAAAAGTATTGGTGCTCCCCAAGGTGAAACACTTGGACATATGTAGTCTTTCTTCAACAATTCCTCTAACTACATTTGTTATTCCTTTAATTCTAGTGTGCTCATTTTGTAAGGTGTTTTTGACACTGGGGAAAATACTTGCACTAAATCAATTGAGAAATCTATCTCCCTCCTTGGTGGAAATCTGGGTATTTCTTGGAATACATATTCAAATTCCTGTAGCACCAAGAAATCTTTCGGTCTTGGCCCCTTTGTATTATTTGTATCTTCCACATGATCTGCATACAATTGACATCCTTTTTTAAAACATCTTTTTAGCTGTAAGGCTGAAATATCCCTTATAGAGATGTGTCTTGGAACTCCTTTCACAGTGCTCTATTTTCCATTTCCATCAAGACATGTAAATGTCTTGTTATGACAATCTAGGACAATATGATGTTTTTACAACCAATCCATTCCAATTAGAATATCATAAGTCCCAAATGGTATGATATTTAGATCAATACTAGTATTCACACCATTAAGACTTATGGAACAACTTCTGACCATGTCATGGATTCTCCTTTTGGTTCCACTGGATAACTGGACCAAGTTTGATTTTCTCCAAAAGTAATCTATCCACTATCTTAGGATCAATGTAGCAATGAATTTCTCCTGAATAAATCAAAATAACAATAGTTTGATTTATGATCTTACCTTCCACCTCGCACATATGGGACTGGTACTCTACTTTTCAATCATCTAAAGCTGCATAAATTCTTCCCATATCTTTGACTTTTGTAGCCTCTTGGATGTTGTGCATAGTCTTCATTCTGTCCTTTCTGTGTCGGCAATCCTTGTACATGTGATATTCCTTGCATCCCCAGATTTGGATTGGTGGTCTTCCCCTTTTTCCAAAGGAATATTCCTTCTTGAAATATCCCCTAGCATATTGATCTTGATGATTTATATTAGGCTCATTCCTATTGAAGGGAGGTTTGAATCCTTTCCTCCTCTAATTGGACTTCGCATTTTTCTTTTCCTTCCAAGATTTATGCAAGGATTCTCTTCCCTAGCCTTTCTCACACAGGTTTGTATCCTTCCTGATGGCCTCCATCAAGGTATTGGATTCATCATACTTGATATTTTCCTTATAAAAAACTGGAAATACACTTAGAAACCTCTGTATTTTCACCTTCTCATGATTCACCAATGAACCTGACATACTTTAACAATCCCAAGAAATTCTTCTCGTATTCTACCATAGTCATGCTTCCCAACCTCAGTTCAAAGAACTCCTGCATTTTCTTGTCATAGAAATGTTCTGAGAGGTAATCCTTCTAGAAGTACTTCTTGAAATTTTTCCAAGTGATCCTACTTTCATTAACATGTTCCACTTGTTTCAGTTGGTCCCACCACATTGCAACTTTCTCGTGTAAATGGTAGGTGTCAATCTTGGCTTCCATATTTGATGAATAGTTATGCAACTGAAAATATCTCTTGAGACCAAGTAGCCATGCTTCGACATCATCCTCCCTTTCTCTTTCACCATCGAAGGAAGGTGGCTTGAGCTTCCTCGACTCTCCTTGCAAACTATCTATCTCTTGTTTCCTTATTTGGTGTCTAACAAGAGACACCTATGGACTGCTTACGGGATATTTCGATGCATAAAACCTTCTTTCTGGGTAAGGAGGTGAGTGGTGTCCATGAGTTCTAATACCACTTCTGGAATAACTAGCTCTTCTACGTTCATCCCTTCTTTCATGGCACCTGCCTTCTTCGTCTTGTCTTGAGTTTGATCCCTTCTTCATTTGTCTCTACAACTGATTTAAGCTCTGCAACACTCGAGCATTTATCTGAATTTTCTCTCTCATCAATCTCTCATTGTCTTCTTTGTAGCTCCACACTTTCATCTTCAGGCTCCTTACCGTTTCTATTAATGTTTCCTTCTCTCCTTTTTCCTTGCGTCCATTGAACTCTGTATCTGCATTACCAACTCTGGTATTCTAGCCTTCGACGTCCTTATCATGAATGGAGGATCCTCCGCCTTCTTCCCTTTCCTCAATATGCATCCTGAGTTGATGTGCTTAAGACCCTTAATTATGCAAAATGTGTCAACGACCATTTTGTTAGAATTATGCATATGATAAACAAAATTGCCAAACCATGCTACAAATCTATTTCTTCTTTTTTTTTTTTCATGGAGATCATATCCCCATTCTTAGAAAATAACAATGTCCTGTTATCCTTGGCTAACAAAGAACTTAAACTTGTGTAGGCGCTTCCTTCAAGCCACCTTCCTAGGTGACCACGACTAGAAACTGCAGCTAAATCCTTCCTTAACATCTTTTTGTCTCGAAGACAACCAATTCATCCCTTAGCCCTTCTTTCTTTAGATTTCAATATTCATATGACCATGGCCATGACCCTGCGCTTAGTTGAAAATGCACTTTTCCAGACCTTTGGGTCTTTGAAACTTTCAGCCAGGACCGGATCAATGGTCCTCTTCCTCTTTCACGATCAACGATCGAAATCCACTTCGGGACTTCGCGCTTTGGGAGTCTCAACTTTTCTCGCTTGTCTCCTCCCAGAATGATTTTACCCATAGTTCATGATCTACCGATAGGTGTCCTCCCAAAGATTAGCTTCTTTGAATCACTTCGTCTTTTCGGGCTTCGAAAGTTTCAAACTTTCCTCTTGCACTTTCTCCTGAAATGCTTTCACTCGAAGTCGACGATCCTGCGACGTGTGTCTTCAGGAATTAACGGTCGATATGTACTCCAGCCTTCGGGAGTTTGAGACCCAACGCAACCTATCACATCTTTCCCCTCTTGAGTGCCCGATCTATAGATTGCACGATCTATCGCCACGTGGTGAAATACTGGAAGAAGACACATGGCCAAATCAATTGGGTGACACATGTCACATTCTAATCGAATTTTCAATACTTCAAATGTTCAAATATTGCTGACACATCGCACACATTCCATGTGTCCATGTCATCCCATGTGACGTCCATAAGCCACGTCACTTCATAATATTCCAAGGTCCACATCACCTCCTAGTGACATCATCATGCCCCACCACTTCGGCTCTTCGGGCTTTAGGAGTTTCAACACTAACACCCTTCCCATTCTCTCAAAATTTGAATTCTTGAACCGACCAATCTGTCACCATGTGTCCTCCTGGACAAGGGATGACTAAGATTCACTTCATTTCTTCACGCGGAGTCCACGGATATGCACCACATGTCCTCTTTAATCTGATGGTGGAGGCTTACTTTGGGTCTTCGGACATTGGAAATCTCATATTTGAAAACTTATCTCGCCCCACTAGCTTTTATTCGAAGCCCTGGATCTGGTTACGTGTGGCTCTCAACAGATCAACGGTTGAGATCCTTTTAGGTCTTTGGGTTTCATAATTCTTATCTCTTAACCTTCGCTTTCCTTGGAAGTGCACGGATTTTTGTCACATGTCCTCCTACAGATCGATGGCTGAGATTCACTCCAGATATATGGGGTCTGGAAATCTCAATTCTCAACTTCTTTTGTTCGCCTTTTCCTGAAGTGATTTTACCCGAAGAACACGATCGATTAACGTGTTTCCTCCTACAGATCGACAATCCCCAACAACTTCTTCTCTTCGGAGGTTCATTGCTCGAGTACCAACATGTCACATCATTGCATGCCCTTTCAAATTGCAGGGCATGCATTGGAGGTTTGGAGTATTCCTCTTTTCACCCTGCAATTTATCTGATGCTAACATGTAACCACTCGACAAAACCGTTGTTTGGATTGCGGGACCTCCTTGGTAAATTATCTCTCGTGCAACTCAGTTTCCCAAAATGCCTCCTGTTTGTTGATCTCACTCTCCAATGGGATCCGATGGTTGTGACATTAACCCTTTCTTCCTTTACATCAGACGACCCTTGTTCCCTGTCCTTCAATCCAATGATCTTATATCCCTCCTAATCCTACAGTGGCGATTGCTCCTGAATTCGAAGGGGACAATCATGATCCTTCGAACCCTTTACCACGGGTCTCTGACATTCTATCTCTTGCGTAGATTCTGCAATGCCATTCCTCCTGAGCTATTCAAATCCATGGTCAGACTTCGATGTGTAACCACTAGAGTCTGACCAACAGACCTAGCCCATACCGGCCTGATGTTTCAACCTGGCTCTGATACCAATATCTAACATACCCAACCACCCACAGGTCGGGGTATGCTACCTTCAAGCCTTCCCTTGGAATTCTTTCTCTTATCGACACCTTTTCATTATTTAAGGATGCATAAAAGAAAATAATTTAACGACATGCACAATAGTAAACAACGAGAATGCATAATCTAAAGATTCAACTAAATGATAATTAAATATACAGCGGAAATAACATTCAAATACATGTAAATGATATCGTAATAGAGAGAACTTATCTTTATGAAAGACGACACCAACTGGTTGCAGACCAAGGACGTTCCACCCAACCATATACACCACTGCTCCAAATATCAACAGTAGTTTCACCCTCGAGCCAGGGCTATGAATCCACAAGGATGGTTCCAGAGTGTACTTGGATTCCCAAACCAGTCAACACTCATAGGTTTCCCAAACTAGTCATCTCTCAAGCTCTCAGGGGCTTCCCAACTCTCACAACAATCCAAGTACCCAACTCTCTTCTACCCATCTTGCACCACTCAAGAGAATGGACCTTCACCCTTCTTTGCCACGCAATACCTCAGGCAATCCTTCTCCTTATTTTGGCTCCAACGCAACTGGTCTAGAATCTCAATGTTGGAACTCTCAGGACTTGCAGCTGTGAGAAACATTGGTCACAGGCCAACGCATCTCAAACATGCAGCGTCAGGTCATGGCTGGATCACACCAATGACCACTACAACCAACTATATAATAGCTAATATTCAACAGTTCGACTCCCTTCCTGAGCCAAGACGTCGATGAGGATGGATCAATGAATGGGTAAGTGGGTGCATGAAAGTGCATGAGGTAAAATGAGTGGATGTATAGGGAATCAGTGAATGATCCATCAATCAGACCCCCCCATCAGACCAGAGGCAGGTTTAAGTAACCTCGTGGGGAAATCAAGAACCTCCTGGTCTTCCCCAAGAATCTCACGTAATCGATCCCCTCCCTTAGACAAAAAGGGTAATTAACAATAGGAATAAAAACTTATCCCCTCAAGCACTCTCTCTTGTGGAATAATATCCCCCTATAACTCTATTCCTTGTCCGTCTAGCATCCATCAATGTGTTTATTATTAATAATGATAAAAACATTACATGTCTTGGGCACACTTCCCTTTTAATAATTGTTTGGACACTCTGACCTCTCAACATTGCAACAATACATTATTTAAAAATGGGGGTTCAAAACCTAGGGTGTTACACTCATGTACATCTAAGACATATAAGACAAGCATGAAAAAGCATTCATTTTGTAGTAGAAATAACTCTGAGTCTCTGGCGAAGATACTCAAAGGCTTCCCATGGAAGTGATTTTGTAAAGATGTTTGCCACTTGTTATTTTTTGCCCACATACTCAACTCTGATTTTCTTTTCTGCAACATGTTCCCGTAGAAAGTGATACTTGATTGGAATGTGCTTTGTCTTGGAGTGCATCACCGATTTCTTTGAGATACTGATGGAGCTTGTATTATCACAATAGATTGGAATGGGCTCATCATACTCAACCTGTATATTTGTCAGAGTTTGTTTCATCCGAAGAACCTGTGTACAACATGTTGTTGCTGCAATATACTCTTCCTCAACTGTAGATAAAGATATTGATGATTGTTTCTTGCTTAGCCATGAAAATAAACACTCACCTAAGTAGAAAGCTGCTCCACTGGTGCTTCATTGGTCATTAATACAACCTTCCCAATCTGCATCTGTGTAGGCAATACGTGATATATCCTTTCCTTTTGGATACCATAATCCAAACTCTTTTGTTCCTTTGAGATATATGAAAATCCTCTTCACTGCTAATACATGTGATTCCTTTGGTGTTGCTTGAAATCATGCTACATGTCCAATTGCTTGCATTACATCTAGTCTAGATGCTATCACATATAGTAGGATACCAATCATTGACTTGTATTGTCTCTGATTTGTAGACTTTGAATTATCATCTTTGTTTAACTTGCAACTGTTTTGCATGGAAGTGATAATTGGTTTGCAATCTTCCATTCTGAACCTCTTTAGCATTTCTCTGATATACTTGGTTTGAGAAATAAAAATTCCTTGGTGGATTTGACGTATCTGAAGTCCCAGAACAAAGGATAGTTCTCCAAGTAATGACATTTCAAATTCATTCTTCATATCCTTTGCAAATTTCTGTCTTAACCTGTCATCATCACTACCAAAATTAATATCATCAACATAAACTTCAATTAATAAAATACTATATTGACTTACCTTTATGTAGAGGTTGTTGTCTGCACTTCCTTTTATGAACCCTTCCTGCTGTATATATTTATCCAGTCTAGAGTACCATGCTCTAGGAGCCTGTTTTAGACCATACAAGGCCTTCTTTAATTTACACACATAATCTACGTTCTCTGACAACTGAAATCCTTCTGGTTGTTCAATGTATACTTCTTATTCAAGTTCTCCATTAAGAAAAATTGATTTTATATCCATTTGATACACTTTAATATTTTGGAGCATGCATAAGCTAAAAGAAATAGGATTGCTTCCATTCTGGCAACCGGGGAAAATGTCTCTTCAAAGTCGATTGTTTCAAAATGTGCATATTCTTTACATACCAATATAGCTTTGTTCCTTGTAACATGTCCATCTTCATTCAATTTATTCATGTATACCCACTTTGTTTCGATCACATTCTTATCCTTTGGTCTTGGAACTAATTCCCAAGTATATGTTTTCTCCATTTGATCCAATTCTTCATCCATGGCCTTATTACAAAATTCATCCTTGATGCCCTCTTCAAAACTAGTTGGTTCAATCGTATATGAGAGTGTTAGGTGCATTTGTTCTTTTGAATGGATTCTTCTTCTAGTCTCAACTCCTGCATCTTTGTTTCCGATAATTAGATCTGAAGGATGGTTCTTTTGTACTCGTCTGCTAGGTGTATTTGGAGGCACTTGCTGAAATTTCTCTTATGCTTCTGTCGGATCTTATTCATATTCCCCTTCTACTTCCTTTTAATCTTTTGTTTCTTCTTTGTAAATTTGTTCCATTGATTCATTTTCTTATTCCTTTAATTCTTTTCTACTTGTTTCCTCAATTGTTACATTGATGCTTTCCACAACTTTGCTCAATCTCAGGTTGTAACACTTGTATGCTTTCCTTATACTTGAGTAACCGACAAGTACTCCTTTGTCCACATGAGAGTCAAACTTTCCCATTCTTCCATCTTCTCTTTTGATGTATCATGTTCTCCCAAAAACTCTGAAGTGCTTCAAATTTGGTGGTCTTCCTTTCCATAGCTTGTAGGGATTTTTTTCAATGTTGTTTCTGATCATTACTCCAAAAACTATCTGTCAATTTGGAATCCATTAGCATTGTTCGAGCCATTTCTTGTATTGTCATGTTCTTTCTTTCAACAACTCCATTTTTTTGAGGTGTCCTAGCAATGGGGAATTTCCTTTTTATTCCATGGTTGCTGCAGTAATCCATAAATTCCTTTGAAGTGAACTCTCCTCCATTAATAGATCTCAAGCATTTGATTTTTGAATCCATTTCATTTTCAACCATTTCCTTGTAGATATTGAAGTTTTCAAAATCTTCTGACTTATTCTTGAGAAAGAAAACTCCAGTCATTCTTGTATAATCATCAACTAATAACATAAATTATTTCTCACCTTTTAAACCCTTTGTTGTAGTTGGTACAACTAGATCAGTATGCACAATTTCCAGTGGTCTTGTCATCGAATATTCCTTTGATTTGAATTTGTTCTTTGTTTGATTTCCTTGTTGACAATGCTTGCATAAAGTGTTGGTTGGTTTCGTGATCTGGGGCATTTCTCTGACTGCTTCTCTTTTCTTGACTTTGACAAGGTTATCAATATGTATGTGTTAGCGATAATTCTTGTCTCGGGACAAGAAATAGAAACAAGACAGTGAAAGTCCCAAATCCCCGAGAGTTAATAGGGACTGTCCATCTGGAAAGGACGCGTGGCAGGAGATCAACGTTATCGGGGAAGGTCCCGATAGGGAAGCATCCATCGGAGTTGAAGCCATCAGGATATGGGGGATCCCGGGGATGAATGATTCGTGCACTTCAAAATCGCGATACACGATTTCCCGATCATGATGAAGGTGGACCCCAGAAGAGTCGGCGAGGAGGAAAGGTGGCATCTCACATCGGCTATTGGGATATCGGAGATCCCGGAAGCAAGGAGTTCGTGCATCTCGTACTCGCGAACACCGTAGCCCCGATGAATAAGGTTGTGGTCATGGGAGTAGGTCATATGAGCGGGAGCTGAGACAAAAGGGCCAGCGCGTGAAGGAGCGTATCGAGGATCGAAGGATCAGGAGTTCCGGATACATGTGCACCTCGGCACCGCAAAACCCGAAACACCAATGAGAGTTGTTGTTGTGGTCACATAGGGCCATAGTATAGCCAGGAGGGGATAAGGGCAAAAGAGCGCTCATTGGAGAATCGATGATCAGGAGTTCAAAGGGT
Organism: Picea engelmannii; assembly: GCA_009831015.1. Classification (NCBI taxonomy): domain Eukaryota; kingdom Viridiplantae; phylum Streptophyta; class Pinopsida; order Pinales; family Pinaceae; genus Picea; species Picea engelmannii. The sequence goes on from ML806667.1 coordinate 242,739, forward strand.
CAAGAACTCTTGATAATGGGGAACGCGAAACCTGAAACCCGATACAGAGTCGGGGAAAAGTCACGGTGAAGTATAGGAGACCGTGAGGAAAGAAGAAGAGAATTGTGGAATGGGTTGGGTTTTCATCAGGGATCCCACTCGGGGATATAAAGAGCCGCTTCGGTTCAGCAGAAAATGAGAAAGAGGGTGGGTGAAGCCTCGCATCACCCATTTATTGCAGAGTATGGAGGTCCCAGCTGAAATTTACCCAGGAGGGTCCCTTGTACCGGTTCTCTTCAGGAAAGCCACGTCGAGTCTCCAACTCACCAGAGGAACCTACACACGCCAGTTCAATATTCAAAGGGCTCAGCTACCCCCTGGCACGAACCATGCTGAATTAAGGAGGTGTATGACAGGGGAGCAGAGGACAGATTTGATTGAGGCAGACTGACAGCCCATCCTGATAGAGAAGCTCTTCAACGTCAAGCATTGAATTCATGATATGATCGCGCCTTCAGCACCTGAGTCAGCTCCAAGTATATGTAGGCATTTTCAACATTTTGTAAAGGATGGATGGTTGAGCAGAGCTCCTGGTTGTAAAACTTTAATGAAGCACTGTTTTCTGGTTATAGCTGAACTTTTGAGAGTTCTTGCCTTATGAATGCCAGTTTCTTTCATGTCTTTGTTACAATGTGTTAGAGAAGCTCGGAATTGGAGGATACAGTCGAGCTGTAGCTATAATAGGATGATGTTGTAATGGATCACTGTAATGGTTACGGAGTCTCTAATCGGTTCCTATAATTTTCCCAGCGCTAAGTGACTTGGAATTGGAAGATCCAGTCAAGTCCCCTTTCAGTTTCTTGAGACCCTGAACCAAGCGGATCTTGCATTCAGAGTCTTTCTCTGCAAATTGCCGAAAGCCTGTTGCCCAAAGTTGTTTGTTCACCTTTCTTACTAAGTCCTCCACCTGCTCATCTTTTAATCAACCCACTAGCTAAAGTTAGGATTCCAGACCTCCTTTGTTCTTTACGTACCAGATCCTGTCCCCGAGTCAGAGTGATATCTCCTCGAGCCTTTATCTCCATTTGATCATCCCTTTATGAACAAATTGTGACATTAAACTGATGGGTGTCGGGATCTGCTCCTGCAAGAAATCCAGGAGTGACTTTCAACGCTAGCATTTCTGGCGCCGTTGCCAGGGACGAAGTTGAAGATTTTCCCTGGGCAGAATGACAACGATCAACTGATTCTGAAGGTGCATCAGAAATCAGAATTATTTAGATTGCTACTGTGCACCTGGCGACTCCACTTTGGTGACTCCATTGTTTCCACTTTACTGTTTTAGTTGTGGCCACTGTTGACACACCTGAAAGCTGACCCAAAGGAGCTTTCTTGAGAAGGTTTCAGTGGCTACTTTCTCAGCCTGAGAAGATTCATGGGGTAACGACAATGTTAAGATCTGGCCCTTGATGGTGAACAAGGACCAGACACACTTGAAGTTGCACATATTTCACCTGGCGACTCCATGGTTCAAGGATCGATTGGCGACTCCACTAGTTCGATATGGAGAAAATCCTTGCTCCCAGGTTTGCTTCTTTTAATTTCTCTGCTATTCTTGGTTTTCCTAATGTTGTCCCCTCTCTGGATGAATGGGGCGAGTATTTGCCCATATTTGGAAAATGTGAAGAGGACAACCCGGCTCAGCACCTCAGTGAGTTTCATGAACTCATGCATTAGTGGGAGATACATCATGAGGATGTATTACTGAAAATGTTCATGTTCTTGTTAGCAGGGGATGCACATAAATGGTATCATTCTTTACCCCCGGCTACCATTTCTTCGCTCTGTGATTTTCATGCAGCTTTCACCACCTATTGTCAGAGGATGTATCCCCCTGAGTTAATTTTTCATAATTTTTGTGAGGGATACCACAACTCTATACAAGAGAAAGTTGTTTCTGACGAAAGCTGTGGGGAGGATCTTGATGACCTGGATCAAAACTCAGTCCCTTCTCCTCCCCATTCATCTGCATCCGAGGTAGGTTATGAAAGTGATAAAGTTCCCAGGGAGGAGGATGGTGCCCTGAGTAAGATGATAGAGCAGATGAAATATCTCTCTGCCCAATTAGAAGGGTTGAAATATGAAGACTATGTAGAGGATTTTCTAGTCCTTGAGGCAGACGCTCTGAGAAACTCTTTTGAAGAGATTGTTGAAGATTTATTAGATGAGTTGGCATCCACCCCCGATGATCTTTCTTTCTCAGATCAAAGCAATAAAGAGGTAGTTGTGGAAGAGGATTGCTCTCTTTTCCTTCACGATATTTCCCACGATGTGTTTACATTCGGGGTCGAAACGGAGGAGCGGGGGATAGTTCCATTTCTGCAAGTTGGAGAAGATTTGTCTCTCCCTGACTTCAATGATTATCTGGAAGAGGAGTAGCAGAGCCCGACATCACCTTTTTCTTGTCAGAGCATCCAGACCACTTATGACAGTTACGAATCAGATTCTGAGCTCGATATGATGGATTTCCAAGAGAAGACTCCAGAGCCTTCTCCTCTGTTCATAAATGAAATACAATGCAAGGAAATCAGCCCCCCTGAGAAGCAAATTGAAAAGCAGAGATTTCCCATAGGTCCTATCTATGATGATTACGAATCTGACCCTTGGAGAGCCAAGAAGAGGCACCAGAAGAACCAGAGGAGTAGTCGAAGATGCAGTTTACAGACTGCGTAGAGCCAGTCAGTGAGCAGCCACCACCCGAGAACAGCAAGCCTACTTCAGGTATTCACCCGCCTATGGTTATCAGAGACATTCAGATGCATGTGAACAACTGTGTATCAGAAGAGGCCGTATTTCTCCAATTCCTCAGAAATGGCCACTCATTCGATGACCCTATCAACAAATACATGGAGTGACATTTCCCCTATGCCTTGGAGCCGCCCTATTTCATCTCAACTCCATCCTGTAAGGAGGAGTTGAAGAGTGTATCCGTTCTGCTATCACGGTTACACCATCTGTTGGTGATCATCGACAAAAGGAAGGAGATTCTATCCAGGAAGCTGCTTGAATGGATATGGTGGAAGTTCTCTTTCACCTAGCCCATGTAGAATATTTTATTAGTTTAGGATTGTGTATAAATAAGCTTCTTTGAGCATGTAGCTTTATTTTGTTACTTTTATTTTTCGGCCTGTATTTTCAGAAGCAGGATGTTTTGAGCATGAATCCATAGCCCAACTGCAAGGAACTAAAGTTGTGGAAGGAGTTCTTAGAGAATCGTAGGGATGACTCTATCCCCCATGGAGCCTAATGTTAGCAATAATTCTTGTCTCGGGACAAGAAATAGAAAAAAGACAACGAAATTCCCGAATCCCCGAGAGTTAATAGGGACCGTCCATCTGGAAAGGACGCGTGGCAGGAGATCATCGTTATCGGGGAAGGTCCCAATAGGGAAGCATCCATCGGAGTTGAAGCCATCGGGATATTGGGGATCCCGGGGATGAGTGATTCGTGCACTTCAAAATCGCGATATGCGATTTCCCAATCGTGACGAAGGTGGACCCCAGAAGAGTCGGCGAGGAGGACAGGTGGCATCTCACATCGGCTATCGGGATATCAGAGATCCCGAAAGCAAGGAGTTCGTGCATATTGAACTCGCAAACACCGTAGCCCTGATGAATAAGGTTGTGGTCATGGGAGTAGGTCATATGAGCGGGAGATGAGCCGAAAGGGCCAGCGCGTGAAGGAGCGTATCAGGGATCAGAGGATCGGGAGTTCCGGATACATGTGCACCTCGGCACCGCAAAACCCGAAACCCTGATGAGAGTTGTTGTTGTGGTCACATAGGTCCATAGTATAGCCAGGAGCGGCTAAGGGAAAAAGAGCGCTCATCGGAGAATTGGTGATCGGGATTTCAAAGGGTCAAGAACTCTTGACAACGGGGAATGTGAAACCCCGAAACCCAATATAGAGTCAGGGAAAAGTCACGGTGAAGTCAGGAGACCGTGAGGAAAGAAGAAGAGACCTGTGGACTGGGTCGGGTTTTCATCAGGGATCCCACTTGGGGATCTAAAGAGCCGCTTTAGCTCAGCAGAAAAGGAGAAAGAGGGTGGGTGAAGCCTCGCGTCACCCATTTATTGCAGAGTATGGAGGTCCCGGCTGAAATTTACCCAGGAGGGTCCCTTGTACCGGTTCTCTTCAGGAAATCCACGCCGAGTATCCAACTCACCAAAGGAACCTGCACACACCAGTTCAATATTCAAAAAGCTCAGCTACCCCCTAGCGTGAGCCATGCTGAATTAAGGAGGCGTATGACAGGGGAGCAGAGGACAGATTTGATTGAGGCAGACTGACAGCCCATCCTGATAGAGAAGCTCTTCAACGTCAAGCATTGAATTCATGATATGATCGCGCCTTCAGTGCCTGAGTTAGCTCCAATTATATGTAGGCGTTTTCTCCATTTTGTAAAGGATGGATGGTTGAGCAGAGCTCCCGGTTGTAAAACTTTAATGAAGCACTGTTTTTTGGTTATAGCTGAACTTTTGAGATTTCTTGCCTTATGAATGCCAGTTTCTTTCATGTCCTTGTTACACTGTGTTAGAGCAGCTCAGAATTGGAGGATCCAGTCGAGTTGTAGCTATTATAGGATGATGTTGTAATGGATCACTGTAATGGTTACGGAGTCTCTAATCGGTTCCTGTAATTTTCCCAGCGCTAAGTGACTTGGAATTGGAGGATCCAGTCAAGTCCCCTTTTAGTTTCTTGAGACCCTGAACCAAGCGGATCTTGCATTCAGAGTCTTTCTTCTGCAAACTGCCGAAAGCCTGTTGCCAAAAGTTGTTTGTTCACCTTTCTTACTAAGTCGTCCACCTACTCATATTTTAATCAACCCACTGGATGAAGTTAGGATTCTAGACCTCCTTTGTTCTTTACGTACCAGATCTAGTCCCCGAGTTAGAGTGATATCTCCTCGAGCCTTTATCTCCATTTGATCATACCTTTATGAACAAATCATGACATTAAACTGATGGGTGTTGGGCTCTACTCCTGCAAGCAATCCAGGAGTGACTTCTGACGCTAACAGTATGTGACCCATTCTTCTGTGCCATATCCAAATTTCATCTTCCTTTCCTAGAAAACACTTTTCATTTCCAATTTCACTTAACACATATATGTTGCTTGAAGTTCTAGTAGCTGTAGCAATCAATTTTCCTTAACCTTCTTTTCTTATCTTACACTTTTTAGAATCGAAAGTAACTTTATGACCTTGGTCACACATTTGTCTCACACTTAGAAGATTATGTTTCATATCTTCTACTAGTAGAACATTTTCTGCCTTTATATTCTTGTTGTCAATTCTGACTGTGCCTTTTCCAATGATTTTAGCTAAATCATCATTTCCGAAGGACACTGATCCATCACTTTCCTTTCTTAAAGTAAGAAACATGTCTCTATCCCCTGTCATGTGTTTTGAATAACCACTGTCAAGATACCAACCACGTTTCTTTTGCTTAGCTTGTAGAGCGAGCGTGCATTCGTCATTTTTATACTGATTCTACTTTCTTATCCATGTCCTTTTCTAAGGTTCCCATATGTGACTGTTGTTATTATGTTGTGGTTCTCTAGGAGGGACTGTCATTCTGCAATCTTTGGCTATGTGTCCAAATTTGTTACATTTGTAACATTCAACTTCAGTTCTCAAGGATTCAAACCTGTTGTAACTTCTTCTCTATGTTTCATTGAGCCTTCTTAGATAACCCTTTTGTGTATGACTTTCAAAGTTGTTTATGTTATTGTTATTATCTCTGCAATTCACATCTTTATGTCCACAATTATTACATGCATAACATAAACCAAAAATGATAGTTTGATACCTGGGAGTTGAAGATATTCTGAAAGAAGGTACTTTTATGAATTCTTCTTCTTCCTGAGGCCTATCTGTCAGTTGGTGATTCTAAAATATGAATCTTCTCGATGGAGGAGTGTCCCTGTAATCTTCCTTGTAGATCTTCATATCCCCTCTGATTGTTTCTACATATCTTTTTGGATATTTTTCTTGATTTGTTGTTTTGGAGCTTGATCCCTTTTCTGTCTGATTGTATCCAAGTCTAGACTTGTCATGATGAGGTTTTTGATTGTTGATAATGTCACCTAAAAATTTTGAGTTGTTATGCATATTTTTCTTTTGAAGCTCCTTTCTTAATGTGACAATATATGCTTCTGAATTTCCAATGATCTTGTCTTTTTCTTCTAGTTGTTCTTTGAGTGTTTCTTTCATTCTTTTATATTCTTCTATTTGAACCTTCAAATATGTGATCATTTGTTCTAGTTCTTGAGTGTCTTCTTTCTTGTCTAGTTATACTTGTAGTTTCTTGTTTTGGTTGTTTTATCTTCTATTAACTTCTATGGCACGCATCAAATCTTTTTGGTAGTTAACTTCCGTCTCTTCATATTCTTCTTCAGATTCTTCATATTCTTCTTCATATTCTTCTTTATTAGATTCTTCTACTGCCATGAATAGAACTCTTTATGTCTCACTGTCACCGACTTCATCTTCATCTGATGATGAGATGTCTTCTTTGGTGCATAATCTTTTCTTGAAAACTTTCTTTGTGGTTTTTTTTCCTTTATATGTTTGTTTGCTATTTGAGTAACCTTCATCATTTATCTTTTTATTATGAGGACATTTTTTAGGAAAATGACCAATACCATCACAATTTAAAAAAATCAAAGGAATCTTACCGCTATACATGTCGTTGGTTCCCTTATTCAATCTTTTGACAAAGTTGGTCACTTCTTCATCATCTTTCGAGACGTCACTGTTGTTGCTAAGTTCTTTTTATTTTTGCTTTGACCTTTTGGATGCTTTGAAGGTTGCTTCTTTTGTATCTATATTTTCATGTTCATTTCTCATTTCATATGCTATGAAGATTCATGTAATTCATCCATGCTTATTGAGTTCAGATCTGCTCTTTCTTCTAGTGATGATATCTTAGGGTCAAATCTCATAGGAAGAGATCTTAGTACCTTTTGAACAATTACATATTCTTCGATTTCTTCTCCCAATCCTATGATTTCATTTTGTTGTTTCATCAACTCATAAAAAATAAGCTGCAATATTCTCATCTTCCTTCATCTTAAGTTTTTTGAACTGACCTTTGTAAGTTTGAGGCTTTGTTGCTTTGACTTTTGAATCTCCTTCATAAATATTTCGAAGTTTGTCCCAAATCTCTTTAGTGGATTTACAATGTGCAACTTTGGCGAATATCGCTTCACTAAGACCATTCAAAAGTGCATTTGTAGCTTTGGAATTATTATGACCGAGTTTCACTTCTTTGTCATCTATTGGCGGAACTGCTAGTACTGTGTATCCATCTACAATCGATTTCCAAATTTCAAATATCTGTGCCTATATATATGTCTTCATCCTTATGCTACAAAATGCATACTTATGTCCATCAAACTGTGGTATTCCATTATTATACAAGTTGTTTCTCTCCATTATCTTCCTTTCAGTGGTTAAACTGATTTCTAAAGGAATCTTCTCTGATATCAATTGTTGGATTACTGAGAGGGGGGGTGAAGCAATGATAGATAAATTTAATCATTTTTAACCATATAATGCAAGTGTTATATCAGTATAGCATTATCATCAAATAATTGCAGAGTAAACAAACAATGAACAAATGAGCAATCATACACATACATAGTACACCAATGGTTTTATGTGGAAACCCAAAGCGGGAGAAAACCACATAATGTTTTTTCTTATATGTCTTGAAGAATTACATTCATTGGAATCAACAACTTCCTTTGTTTTCTAGATGCAACTAGAAGGAGGATCCAACCCCCTAGTTTCTTAGGCTACAACCTGAGGGAAGCTTCAACTCCCCAATTCTCTGTCTACAACCAGAAGGAGGCTACCCCCTAAGTTCTCTGGCTACAACTGGAAGGTGGCTAAAACCACCGGTCCTTGCCTGGTCCAACCGCCCTGAAATATAAATGTCAAATGTAGACAACCATTCACTGTCACTAAATCAACCACTGCCTATGTCAACCTGTTACTGTTAACTTGTACCAATAACCTGTAACAACATGTACCAATCAACCTGCACCAAACAACCTATACCAATAACCTGAACCAACATGTACCATGCATCAACCTTGACTCTTCAATATGTACCAACATCATCAACTATACACCTCATGTATGTGCCAACTCATCAACTAATTGTCTCAACCATGTACCCAACATGTACCTCAATCATATACCAAATACATACACCAATATAACCATCAAAATTTATCTAACAATTCATCACTCTATCCATAAACCCTTACATCAAACCATGTGACACAACCTCATTGTTATTTAGCCTCAAGATAAACCAATAACTTCAACAACACATTACAACCAAAAGACCAAAACCCATATGTCAAATACCAACAAAAAAATACCAATTGTATCCCTCAACAAATCTGATATATGCAGCAATACTGGACATCCAATACCATCTCAAGAGCTAAAACCTAGATCACAAAACATACCTCAAACAAGATGTACCATATCTCTCATAAATAGACCCCAACCATGTTGTTGCTGCGATTTTTCTGCCATGATTTTTCTTCAGCACTATTTCTGTCGCGATTTTTGTGCCGCAACTTTTCTGCCATGATTTTCTTCCATGAGTTTTGTGCCACACTTTTTCTGCTGCACTTTTTCTGCAGCGATTTTTTTGTCGCACTTTTTGTTCCGCACTTTTTCTACCACGATTTTTCTGCCACGATTTTTCTGTCGCATTTTTTCATCCACACTTTTTCTGCCGCACTTTTTCTGCCTCATTTTTCCTTCCACACTTTTTCTGTCGCACTTTTCCTGCAATACTTTTTCTGCTGCAAATTTTCTCAATCAATAATACCTGCCCAAATAAACTTTCACAAAAATAGATATTCAATTATATTCAAGTGTGATTAAATGAGACAACTTTTCCTCTTATTTATACTTTCATGTAGCATTACACTTTCCTTATTTTAGGGAGTTCTCCATTTACTTTATTATTTAAATAATTTCTTTTGCAAACACTTGACTTTTGGGGGCTTGTATATGACTCATGAGGGTTCTTCAACTTCATATGGACATAACTCTCTAACCGTGAGGTTTTATGTGACGTTCCACATACCACTGGAAATGGCATGACAAGAACTATCCATCTAGGATAGTTTCACTGAAAAAATCATTGAATTTCATCTCATTATTCCACAATTAAGCATGGGTTCTCTAACCATACTTCTAGGATAACTCAATCCGCAAAGAGTTTTCCCATGAGGGATTTCACCATAAGGGGACCACTTTGGATTTCATCCATTTGTACTTCTTATAAACTATGAAAAGACAATAATGAGTCATCTTTATATAAAAAAAACTTGGGTCCATTACCCAAACCTTTGTGCTACCAAAATTTTCTACGAGACTTTTTTCAAGGGTTGACATTAATGACAACCAACCTTAATCAACACACTCGACAATCTTTTCAGTTTTAAGGAGTCTAAAAAAATATTAACCATGGACTCCATAATGTTGTTGTGAGCAACATATAAGGGAAGGAGTCTAGTAAGTAATGGCCAAAATAAGACTGAGTAAGAAGCATGAGGTTTGAACGTAAGCTCATGGTGGGGTTAACTAGGACTCCTAAGCCTAAAGGACAAACTTCCAAGATGAGTGCCATCATACAATGGGATTCTAAACTAGAATGACCATGGAAGGTAGGATCTACCACACGAATCAAAACACTTCTAAACAACAGATAAGGTTCTATGCCGCAACTTAGTGGGGTCGATCCTAAGGAAAACTGAAATGGGAAATGGATAATGCAAAAATGCATGGAGAGGAAAATCTAACCTATATGCCAGTTTCAAGATCGTTACATGTCAGAATGGATCGACATATAATGGAAATTTACCAAAGAAAACGTCTCCAAAGTCCTATATATAAGACCAAAAACACTTACCCAGAAGTTAATAAGTCCAATATACAAACCTCTGACAAAGAAAAGTATTAAGGGATACAGAACTTGAAAACAATAAATATTAAAACTACAATATGTATAGAGGACCGCACAACCTTGCAAATTATGCATAGTAGTTATCTAGGTAGAGCCCATTGTTAGGCCCAAGACAAGGGTTTTGTTGATAACCAACTAGTAAAACTTCTAGTTCAGAGGTCAAAGATCCATAATCATAGCTTTAAGGATGGCCTCATATGAAGGTAACTCAACATCCATGAAACAGGGGCCCGAAAACTCACAAATACCAGGGCTTGAGGTCTTACAAATAAAAATATCAGACTCAGGAAGAAATTCCAAATTACTCTGGCCAATAGAGGGAAGCAAGGGATCCCATGCCCCCATCGAATAAAACACTTGATCAATTGTTGAGACCTTGTATCGAGAAGGAGAACATAACTTTAAAGGGTCCTTATTAGGAGCAATCAAACACCAAGGATAAGACACCACATAATTCACCCATGATGGGGAAGAGTCTACTCGAACAATAGGTACACATAAAGGGGAAACCTGAGGTAATGTCAAACTAGGATTGTGACTATCAAATGAAAGTTGATCAATAGTGACAATGCTTCTATTGTGAGGGAAATGCATCACATGAAAGAGCGTAGACACCACATCATTCATCGCATACACATAATCATACTCAAGAATAAAATTAAAGTATAAAGGGACTGACACCAATAACATATCAACTATGATATTCTTCCCACCTAACATGGTAGGAAACTAAGGAAGAATCCCAAGACATTTTATAGGTCTTCAGTCGAAAACCAACAACTCACTGGTAGGTGACATGAGCTTGGCAGAACCCAAAGCTTACCAAGATGAGGAGGATAAAACACTTGCAGAGGATCCTTCATCTACAATAAATCGATGAATGCATATTTTATTAACTCCAACCGTTATCTGGAAGGGTGCAGAAGAAGGAAGATGATACTCTACAAGATCATTCCAATCAAAGGAAAACACCCTAGGGCTTGGAGGGAGTGTACGTGAAGAGAGTAGAATTCCCCATTGTTCAAAAGGCACTGAACTAGAAATGATAAGTACATGGTCAAAATACAAATCACTCCCCAAAAGAGGAGTGGGATAAGCCAAGGATTGTGTCAGCAAGACCACTTCCTTAGAGTTTTCACTCTCCAAGAGAAGAGTGGGATTGATCAAATATTTAATCAACGCAACCTCTTCCTCAACCACTGGTTGAATAGGGTGTGAAACAACATGGTCAAGAGACACATCACCCCCCCCAAAAAAAGTGGTGTCAATTGAATATTGCATCAGAGAAATCACTTCATAAACCAATTATTGAATAGATTGTTTGGAAACCAAATATGACTCAAAACTAGAAGGGTCATCAAAAAAGGACCACACTTCTTGTACCACAACAATAGAAGGGCACAAATGATTAAGGTGATATCCTTTGAAAAATTTACAAGGGAAATTGAGCTTACGTCCTATACGTCCAAGATTCTCAATAGTATCGATCCCCCCAACATGACTTGTAGTGGCTGGTGGGTTTCCCCCAACATGACTAGAAGAGGTTGGTTTCACATCTCCAATGTGACTAACATAGGTTGGTGACAAAACTCCAACATGACTCGTAGAGGTTGATGACTTGATTCTAGTATGACTAGAAGTGACTGGTCTTTTTCTCCCATCATTACTCGCATAGACTGGTGATAGGACTCCAACATGACTTCTTGAGGTTGTTTACCTATCTCTAACATGACTCATGGAGGTTAGTAGTTGATCTCCAACTTGACTTGCAGAGGTTGGTGATGTTTGTCCAATATGACTAGCAAAGGTTGATTGCTTGTATTCAACATGACTCGTAGAGGTTGTTGACAAGATGCCAACATGACTCATAGTGACTATACTTGTGCTTCTAGAATGACTAGTAGAGGTTGGTCTCTTTCCCCTACCAACAATTCTTCTTCTTATTCTTTCTCTTCTTATTCCTTTTGGACTTCTGGTTACTAGTAGGAGGAGTTTCACCAAAAGATGGAGAAGGAGGAGAAGTACACTTCATGGATGCAGAAGGTGAAGGATCAAAATATGTATGATGTCGTTGAAATAAGGTGCTTATCTAAGAAGCATCAAGATCATTTGGGACATTTGGAGTGGTCCACAACCAAACCGATAGTCCTACATTCAACCCAGGAATGTTCAAAGTGGCCATGAAGGGGGCACCAATGTTTCAAAAGAAATGAAGAGAACAAGAATCCCATTAGGAAAGGGTCCTTTGATTGGTATCCTCAAGAACTTTGGCCATATCGTTCTTATGGATATTTTCATCCCTTGTGTGATCGTTCATGTCCATAAAATTCTCACACACTTATTTTGACAAACCAATGGTATAAAAACCTACTCCTTCTAGGATGTGGCTCCACACTTTCAAGAGAAATACCTGAGGTCACTCCTGACCAATGGAGTAGTTGGGAAACTACCCTGAATCAATGATCCAAAAGTAGTGATACTGAAAAAACCTAAGGTCAACTACAAAAATAAAGACTCCATTAAAAAACCCTAAGAGAAACATCGCAAGAAAATAAATTTTCCAAATATTTAGTATAGGTGGATGAGGTCCTGATTCCAAAGCAATGAAAAAATGGAAAGGGACCTTCTAGATGAAGGCACGGGTTGATTAAGTCTCGTGGAACAATGAACGAAGGAGTGAGAAGAAGTTATCCTGACCTCCACTAACCAAACTTATCCAGTGCAAGAACCTACACTTCGTGGTGCACCGTCCAACAATACTGAAAAGTGTGATATGAAATCTTCCCTAAGTACCATGGTAAGCCCCCGCAATCACCTTTGAGATCCCTAGGAAAAGAAACTAAGGTCACCAACTCATAGTCATTGCCCGGTGGGTGTAGTACACAGTCGATATTGAATGTATAGGCGGGGTAAAAAAACCAAACCTTCTAAAGAGACGCCTCTCACAGAGGTAAAGGCACTAGTGAAACCCCCAATATATTATCTCTTCACTACACTTAGTCAAGATTTAGAGGGGCAATATCCATGGCTCTCCTTTACATGACCTTGTGCTTAGCTCATGTGTTAGAGTAGACTCCCATCTATACTTATATGACAGTTGTATTAGATATTCTCCCTAGCTCAGACTCCTATGTTTTTTCAATGGCCTTGGATATTTGTCTTTTCAATCCTAATCCAAGGCCCTAACCCTAAACTTGTTTGTGAACCCTAGAAACAAATTCTAGTAAATTTTAAGTTTAGCGTTTGTTTTAGTGGTTGTTTTTACTCAAGGAATATGGAAGTGCAACTGATGTTGTTTGAGACTCTTTCAAAAATTAAACTTATAATAACACTAGCAAAGAAAACTTTACACTAATCCTTCAAATGAAAAAGAGTTTCAAGAAATAAAAAAATGCACGAACAATCCTTCAAGGCTTGAAATGCAATATTTTTTCTTTTCTAATGCAAAATGAAAAAGAGGAAAACAAAAGTGTTTTATATCTTAATTTATTTTGAAATGATTTCCAAATGAGAAGAAAACAAAAACCTATGCTAATATCTTTTTCTTTTTCAAATAACAATGCAAATAAATAAAAAGATCTAACTAGTAGAAAACTTGGTTTTTATTTTTATTTTATTTGTATCAAAGTAAAACTAAAGATGCTAAAAAAAATTATAGAATACATGATTCATGGCCCCCAAAACAATGGGAAAACAAGAGTAAGTTATTTTCTGTGACTAACAAGTTTTCAAAGACTTCAGAAACCAAACAATAACAATAATACACCCATGAGGTTTAGGCAAAACTGAACAACCAACCAAAACTTCCAAACTGTGAGAGAGATTTTTCAAAAAGCCTAAAATTTACATAGGTCCGCGACTATGTATATTGAAACTCGCAGGTATCTATGGGTCATATACATGAAACTCTTCATTGTCCATGGGATATATATAAGCAACTCGTGGATGGGCTTAAAAATTTTGAAAAATAAAAATACACTCAAGAAGGGGGGATTCCATAAACTTGAAGAAACCTTCCAAATGGATAATGCTTCCAAAGTCAAACTTGGAAAACAAGTAAAATCACAAAATGAAACCCTAAAAAATTGACCCAAACTAGGAGAATCCCTAGCAGAGTCACCAATTTTGTTGACGAGATATTTTCCCCATGACCTTGGGTCATGTCACGCTATAGCAATACTTGATATAGAAGATTTAAATCCACCCTCACAATCAAACATGAAATCAAATAATAACTAATTTTTCACATGGAGAGATAGGGAAAGGAGAGAAGAGGAGGTGTGCACCTTAAGCCCTTTGTCCGATGTTGATCCCTACTCCTGCTTCTCGAAATGATCCTAGTCTCTATCGGTACAAGCCTACAATAGGAGACATAGGTTGTGCTACAACGATGTAGTTATAGGTCCTACTAGCATATATCAAATGTATACTTCAAAGCATATATGAACAAATATGAACATATCATATTGCAATGAAACACATGAACACAAAATTTGAGGGAAACAATACTTTAATTAATCAACAAAATAATAGAGTTGGTTACAACCTGACGCTGCTTTTGGCACCTCTCTAGAACCAATTTCTTGAGTTCCTCCTAAATTCATTAAAGCATCAAATCAATGAAAATATTCCTCAAATAGACCGATAAGGATAGGAACACACCTTATAACTATATAAGAGAGGAATCATCTCTGGAAAAGGAGTTTCTAGGTTGGGGTAAAGCTTCTCGGAGGATGAAGGGGAATGGAAGCTTGCTCAATATTCTCAGCATAACCTTGCACCATTAGACCTATCCTCATCATTTCCCCAAAAGGTGATTTTATATCTTCCCCAAGGGGTTAGTTAAGTTTTAATATGTTTTGTACAAGCCAGGGGACGTTGGTAAATGAGCCCAACCGAACAAACTACCTGAAAACTCAGAATTATTTTATTTTTCACTATTATTTAGGGAATCCACGGGTTGCACATTAAAATTTCGCAAATGTCCGCGTGTTGCATTAAAAGAGCCCGCGAATATGTGAAAAATACATGTTTTTTAGGTAATTTGGATGAGGCAAGGTGGGATTTTGTTTAACAATCCAAGGGAAAGGGTTAGGCCATGGCACAAATGCATAGGTGTGGAATTTTCTGCTATAACAATCGTTTTTGGTAAAGAATGATTTCTTGGTCATACTAAATCATTAATAACCAACTCAAATCCACTTTCTAGTTATAAACTATAAAATTGAATCCCTTTCCAATATACATGGACTAACAAATTACATAAGATTAATAGAAGCCACAATCACAAATATAATTTTCATTTCGGATTTGGATGTATGACACATACACGCACACATTGTCCCTCCTATTAAATTTAGAAGGTAAATCATTATTAATTGTTGGCACATAGTCGACAGACCCAAAATTCAACATTAATTCACCAAAAAATCCCTAAAGATATTGTCTCTTTTGGGGTCACCCGTAAGGAGCTGAAATCTTACCCGAGGTACCTATGGAGAATGCAGGAACCAGGTTTCTGCAGTCATAGAGGAATGGAAGACAGTCATCATATTCATCCTACTTAATATTCATTAATCATTATACCATTCATCATGTGCGTAGAACCATATCAACATATAACAAATTCATATTAGCCATGCCTACATTATGTATGTTCCATAAACATAACTGAAAAGAAAACACATCACAACACAACATGTACTATTCAAAAGAGGTTCACACCAAAGTGGGCTATGTCCACAATGACATGATTCTTATATTATCATTTAGCATCATTTCTTACAAACAGTACACATTGCACTCATAGATAATATCTCAACTCTACCCACATGCCCTTATCGTTCATTCCTACAGTGCACACACATCTCTCGTTTGATATTCAACTTAGCTCATACTCATCCACTACTAACACCCAACCAAAAATAATGAACTCTCAGTAACAAACTACATATACCCCCAAAACCCCTTACATATTTATTCTTTTACATTAAGGATTAACCTATTACGAAGTGGACAAAATGTCTAACTATTCCTAACTAACTTTCGCCTTTTTCACGCATTGACTCCTGAAAATTCTCTAACTATATTCCTTTCTCCCATGTGTGCCTCTCCTTAGTCGATATGTCACGTGTTTTTCTCCTATGAAACTCCCAAAATGTGTCCCAAATGACCTTCTCCAATAGGCCCCTAACACCCACCTATGGCTTGTCCCGAGCCACTCAGTTTGTTGTTGCATTGCCTTCAGTGTTGCAATTTTCAAAAGTATCCCTAGAAGTTGTGCTTGTTTTTCTTTCTTCTACTTCCCATGTCGACATCTCTTCTGCAGGTTGCGTGGTGACAAGAGTCTGCAACTTATCTTCACTCTCTTGTACTGCTTGCTTCACCTTTCCTTGTACTGCTACAATTTATTTTTTTACCTTGAAATCCTCCTCTTGCAGTGGCTCCAACTTCTCTACTAGCGTCTACTACTCATCCCTAATTTGATTTATCTCCTAGTTTACCTGTTATAGAAATTTTTTCCACACTCCATGCATCTTGATTTGATGGCCTTCCCTTTCCCTCTGCAGACTCAAGTCCCCCATTTTTCTCATTCAAAAGTAAAAAATTAAAATCATTGTCCATATACACGGGCTACAATTAGAAAACTAATGTATACGCATGTTTCTCCATTACAACCCATGTACATTGGGTTTTGTGCTCAAAATTGAAAATATTTTGGGTTTTCCAAGCCAAGTCATAGGATCCATGATCCTTGACCTTCCATATACTGTAAACTCTTTAATTAGAACATTCATTTCCATTTGGAGGATATAAATTGAGCCAGATACAAACCTTGAGGGGAAGAATATCAATGAGAACAAATACACTCTGGAGAAATTTCACCTCATATTCAATCTGCATCCATTTTTCCTTGAAAGTCTGAACTTATTTTGTGTTCATCCCCCAAGATCTTCCTATCTTGAGAAGGAGAACTCAATTACTCCTACTACTTGTGAGCTTGCCTTTGAGGAGGATTGAAGTGGTGAAGGCCCAGGTGACTTAGTTTCTCGGTTCTGATATGTGTCGATACAGAAGTTTGTCACCTATGTACTTCTGTTGATTACATTAATAGAGATACTCTTTTCTTGTCCAATTATATGTTGCAAATATTTGTATTAATTCCAATGGGCATATTTTTTATACATGTTAATGGATTATGCTATTTTATATTCTAATGTTTCATGTAATTTCCATATACTTGTGTATTTTGGATGTTGAGGACAAGTTGAAGGTATCAAGAATTGGATCGTGAGCTCAACCATGGTCTTCTTCATATATCCGAAAGAGGTAGGATTCTATCCTTCCTTTTGTTAGAATTTTCATTTGTCTAGAATACTTGAGATTAGAGTTGATTTTTTGGTGTCGTTCCGTCTGTTGTGGTTTACCCCAATCCATAGAGATATTTTTCTTGTAACCAAATAGACTAGTTACGAAAAAGGAATACTCTAGTCACCATTGGATAGAATAGTTCTCCTTTATGTTGTTTTATAATTTTTCAGGAATGTGGGACTAAATTTACGAAAAAGGACACTTTTAGAGTTAAGTCATAATTAAATCTCATTATCCTTATTGCATTGTTGAGCCTAATGTCGGCTCTCGCTTTCTCGTTATAAGCCTCTATCCCCAACAATTCACAAGATTAGCCAAGAAGTGTCATTCATACATCTTTCTCAACTTAACACCCTTGTACCCTAAGATGAAACATCCCCTCGAGTTTCCATGTCTTTCCTGCATTCTCTTGCATTGAGCATAGGTATGTTCCACTGCTTGGAACTAGTTTTCTTATTCATGACACTCTTTTCCTCTCTTGTATCATAGAATTTATTTTACTATGAAAAAACAAAAAAATAATGGTGAGAAAATAATATTATCTCCTATCGGCAACAGTCGTGTCACCTTTGAACAAAGCACAAATCCTTGATTCCATTGATCTAAGGTTTGGGTTTATCATGGCCTTAGGAATTTGAGCTCGTTACTTAGATTTTACTCCTCCGACTGGTTATTCTTCTAGTCCCCATGGAGATTTTGTTGATGCCTCCTGCGTCACAAATGTTTTCCAATGATCAGTGTTAAGTCTATGTTTCCTGGGTTATCCATACATCTCATGCTCTTGTTCAAAGGAATTCTAAGCCTTTTCATCCATTCCTCATAACTCTTGACCTTACATGTCGTCCATCCCCTTACAAGTGAATCTCAGAATCACATGAATGTTTTGTCCTACCTTGCACCTTGGGCCTACTTTCATCTTTGGTAGGTGACCTTGAACCCAACAGATGACATCTCCACATTGGTTGTTGACTAGGGGTTTCCCTTGTGTTCAATGAAAAAAAATCTATTCACACATTGGGATTCATGTAGTGTCTTGGATTCCATTAGACCCTATTTGTGGTTTGCTCGCCTTTGTCGACAATTTTCATTATTGGTTATTATTGAGAGGGTATCTTTCATGTACTACTTGTATTTAGTGCATGCAAGAGATGCACATGGTCATTGGTTCATGCACATTATATTCATTCGAGTTCTTCCTAATCATCAAGATATTACTTTGTAACTCACATTGGAGGATGTGAGATTCCTTAATGCTCTCGTTTCAGCAGGTCTCATTCCATCAACTTCATCTCATCTATTCTAGAATCAAGATACAGAGTCATAAGAGTACCTAGAGGCTTGCAATCATCAGTGGAAATTTCTCTCGCCATCGACAATTGGGAATACATCAATGACACCTGATCGATGGATTATTCAAGTGTTCAACCTCAACACCTTTATTCACACTTGTTGAATGTAATCATCTCCTTGACACCTAATTTCATTATCGGTGGGTTGTCTCACATTTATTAAAAGTATACCTTAATGACCAGTAATCAAATGAAGCCTCATTGTGTTCGACTTCAACTCCTTTATTCACACAATGTAGACTTGCACCTCTGGAATATAGTGTAGAAGACCTCCAGTTCATAGTAGCAACATCCCATATTTGTTGTTGTATTTCATTGAACCAATACCTATATGAATTCAATGATCATGGAAGATCAGAATGTATTGTATTGTATACAGATATCTTTAGTAGATTTTGAGAGTGGAATCCACTGTGATTTGTTCGTGACTATGACCACCTATGGCATATGCCTACTTTATATTGCATATTCATGGCCATGAACAACTATTTTTTATATATCCATATGGATATGCAATGTACTCCATATTGGAATCCATGTGTATAGAGTCAATTTGAATTGTAATATTCTCACGGGAGACTAGATCTTCTAGTTGGGTCCTCACTACTCCAATTCTAGGAATTATAATGTATTTCATCCGTCGTGATTGCTCCTCTGACCTCACACATTTCGGGGAATATGTTATAACAATTTTATCCACACTCCATGCATCTTTTTTTTATGGCCTTCCCTTTTCCTCTAGAGACTCAAATCCTGCATTTTTCTCATTCAAAACTCAAAAAATCATTTTTTTGTCCATATACGCGGGCTACATTAGAAAAATCACGTATATACATGTTGGTCCATTACAGCCCACGTACATCAGGTTTTGTGCTCAAAATTAAAATTATTTCGGGTTTTCCATGCCAAGTCACGAGATCCATGATTCTTGACCTTCCATATACTGGAAACACTTTGATTCGACCCTTCAATTCCATTTAGAGGCTATAAATTGAGCTACATACAAGCCTTGAGGGGAATCATATCATTGAGAGCAAGACACTCTGGAGAAATTTCACCTCATATTGATTTTGCATCCCCTTGTCCTTGAAACTTTGAACTTATTTTGTGTTCAACCCCCAAGATCTTCCTATCTTGAGAAGGAGAAACTCAATTCCTCCTACTACTTGTGAGCTTGCCTTTGTGGAGGATTGAATTAGTGAAGGCCTAGGTGCAAGGACTTAGTTTATCGGTTCCGATATGTGTCGATCTTCCCTTTATTGAGGATTGAATTAGTGAAGGCCCAGGTGCAGGGACTTAGTTTATTGGTTCCGATATGTGCCTATACAATTTTTTTTCACCTATGTACTTATGTTGATTACATTAATAGAAATACTATTTTCTCATCCAATTATATGTTGCAAATATTTGTATTAATTTCCATGGGAATATTTGTTATACATGTTAATGTATTATTCTAGTTTATATGCTAACATTTCATATAGTTTCAATATGCTTGTGTATCTTGGATGTTGAGGACAAGTTGCAGGTATCAAGCAATGGATCGTCAGCTCAACCGTGGTCTTCTTCAGACATATGGAAGAGGTACGATTCTAGCCTTTCGTTTGTTAGAATTTCCATTAGTATAGAATATTTGAGATTAGATTTTATTTATGCATGTCATTCCCTTTGTTGTGGTTTACCCCAATCCATAGAGAGATTTTCATCATTGTCGAATAAACTAGTTACGAAAATGGAATACTCTAGTCACCATTGGCTAGAAAAGTTCTCCTTGGTATTGTTTTATACTTTTTCAAGCCTAGGGGACTAAATTTACGAAAAATGACACTTTTGGAGTTAAGTCATAATTGGATCTCATTATCCTTCCTTCATTTTTGAGTCTAATGTATTCTCTCACTTTCTCGTTATAAGCCTCTAGCCCCAACAATTCTCTGCATTATCCAAGCAGTGTCATTCATATATCTTTTGCAACTTGAAACCCTTGTACCCTAAGAAAACAAATCCCCTCGATTGTCCATGTTTTACCTACATTCTCTTGCATTGAGCATAGGTATGCTCCACTAATTGGAATTATTTTTCTTATTCACAACATTCGTTTCCTCTCTTGTATCATAGCATTTATTTTACTATGAAAAAACAAAAAAAGAAGGGCAAGAAAATAATATTATCTCCTATCGACAACAGTCGCATCGCCTTTGAACAGAGCACAAATACTTGATTCCATTCATCCAAGGTTTGGGTTTAGCATGGCCTTAAGAAGCTAATATCGTTACTTAGAGTCTACTCCTCCAACTGGTTATTCTACCAGTCCCCATGGAGAGTTTGTTGATGACTCCTACGTCACAAATTTTGTCAATGATCAGTGTTAGTCTATGTTACTTGGGTTATCCATCTGTATAATGTTCTTTCTCAAAGGAAGTCTAAGATTGTGTTGGTCATTACTCAGAACTCTTAACTTTGCATGTCGGCCATCCCCTTACAAGTGAATCTCACAATCACGTGAATTTGTTTTCCTACCTTGCACCTTGGGCCTACTTTCATCATTGGTAGTTGACCTTGAACCAAACAGATGACATCTCCATGTTGGTCATCCATTGGGGGTTTCCCTTATGTTTTACAGAAAGAAATATATTCACACATTGGGATTCATGTAGTGTATTGGATTCCATTAGACCTTATTGGTTGTTTCCTTGCATTTTTCGGCATTTTTTTATTATTGGTTGTTATTTAGAGGGTCTCTTTCATGTAATACTTCCATCTAGTGCACGCAAGAGATGCACATGTTCATTGGTTCATGCACATCCTATTCATCCAAGTTATTCCTAATCATAAAGATATTTCTTTGTACGTCACATTGGAGGATGAGAGATGCCTTAATGCTCTCCTTTCAGTGGGTCGCATTCCATCGACGTCACCTCATCTATTATGGAATCAACATCTAGAGTCATAAGAGTACCTAGAGGCTTACAATCATCAGTGGTAGGTTCTCCTGCCATAGATAGTTGGGAATACAACACTATCCCTTGATCTATGGATTATTCAAGTGTTTGACCTCAACACCTTTATTCACACTTGTTGAATGCACTCTATGCCTTGACACCTACTTTCATTATCGGTGGGTTGTCTCATGTTTGTTAATGATATACCTTAATGACCGGTAATCAAATGAAGCATCATTATGTTTGACTTCAACTCCGTTATTCACACGATGTATACTTGCACCTACAATAGATAGTGTAGAAGACCTCTAGTTCACAATAGAAACATCCCATATATGCTACTATCTTTCATCGGACCTATACCGATATGACTTTAGTGATCATGGAAGATTAGATTGTATTGTTTTGTATACATATATCTTCAACGGATTTTGAGACTAGACTCCACTATGTTTTGTTCGTGACTATGACCACCTATGGAATATACCTACTTTATATTTCCTATTCATGGCCATGAACAACTATTTTTTATATATCCACATGGATCTGCAGTGTACTCCATATTGGAAACCATGTGTACAGAGTCAATATGAATTGTAATATTCTCACGGGTGAATAGTTCTTCCAGTTGGGTCCTCACTACTCCACTTCTTTGAATTATAATGTATTTCGGCCATTGTGATTGCTCCTCTGAACTCACACATTAGGGGGAATCCGTTATAACAATTTTTTCCACACTCCATGCATCTTGCTTTGATATCCTCCCCTTTCCCTCTGTAGACTCAAAACCCCCATTTTGTTTATTCAAAAGTCAAAAAATCAATTTTTTGTCCATATACACGGGCTAAAGTTAGACAACTCACATATATTCATGTTGCTCCATTACATCCCGCATACATCGGGTTTTGTGCTCAAAATTAAAAACATTTTGGGTTTTCCATCCCATGTCACGTGATCCATGATCCTTGACCTTCCATATACTGGAAACAATATATTTTGAACCTTCAATTCCATTTGGAGGCCATAAATTGAGCCACATACAAGCCTTTAGGGGAAGCATATCATTGAGAGCAAAGATACTCTGGAGAAATTTCACCTCATATTGATTTTGTATCCCTTTTTCCTTGAAAGTATGAACTTCTTTTGTGTTCATCCTCCAAGATCTTCCTATATTTAGAAAGAGAAGCTCAATTAATCCTACTACTTGTGAGATTTCCGTTGTGGAGGATTCAAGTGGTGAAGGCCCAGGTGGAGGGACTTAGTTTCTTGGTTCTGATATGTGTCGATACATAAGTTTTTCACCTATGTACTTATGTTGATTACAATAATAGAAATACTCTTTTCTCATCCAATTATATGTTGCAAATATTTGTATTCATTTCCATGGGAATATTTGTTATACATGTTAATGGATTATGCTAGTTTATATTCTAACGTTTCATGTAATTTTCATATGCTTGTGTATATTGGATGTTGAGGACAAGTTGCAGGTATCAAGCGTTGGATCGTGATGTCAACCGTGGTCTTCTTCTGACATCCGGAAGAGGTAGGATTCTAGCCTTTCTTTTGTTAGCATTTCCATTTGTCTAGAATACTTGAGATTAGAGTTTATTTTTGGGTGTTGTTCTGTCTGTTGTGGTTTACCCCAAGCCATAGAGATATTTTCCTCGTAATCGAATAGACTAGTTACAAAAAAGGAATACAATAGTCACCATTGGCTAGAAAAGTTCTCCTTGGTATTTTTTTATACTTTTTTGGGCCTAGGGCATTAAATTTACAAAAAAGGACACTTTTGGAGTTAAGTCATAATTGCATGTCATTATCCTTCCTGCATTATTGAGCCTAATGTCAACTCTCACTTTCTCTTTATAATCCTCTATCCCCAACAATTCTCAGCATTGGCCAAGCAGTTCCATTCATATATCTTTTTCAACTTGACACCCTTATACCCTAAGAGGAAACATCCCCCTGAATGTCCATGTATTTCCCGTGTTTTCTTGCATTGAGCATAGGTATGTTCCACTAATTGGAACTAGTTTTTTTATTCATGACACGTGTTTCCTCTCTTGTATCATAAAATTTATTTTACTATGAAAAAACAAAAAAATAAGGGTGGGAAAAGAATATATCTCCTATCATCAACAGTCATGTCACCTTTGAATAGAGAACAAATCCTTGATTCTATTCATCCAAGGTTTGGGTTTAGCATGGCCTTAGGAAGTTGAGCTCATTACTTAGAGTTTACTCCTCCGACTGGTTATTCTTCCAGTCCGCACGGAGATTTTTTTATGCCTCTTGTGTCATGAA
Organism: Picea engelmannii; assembly: GCA_009831015.1. Taxonomy (NCBI): domain Eukaryota; kingdom Viridiplantae; phylum Streptophyta; class Pinopsida; order Pinales; family Pinaceae; genus Picea; species Picea engelmannii. The sequence goes on from ML806667.1 coordinate 266,742, forward strand.
ATTTTGTTAATGATCAATGTTAAGTCTATGCTTCATGGGTTATCCATCTGTATCATGCTCTTTTTCAAAGGAAGTCTAAGCCTGTGTCATCCATTCCTCAGAACTCTTGACTTTTCATGTTGGCCATTCCCTTACAAGTGAATCTCAAAATCATATGAATTTGTTGTCATACCTTTCATCTTGGGCCTAATTTCATCATTGGTAGGTGACCATGAACCCAACAGATGACATCTCCACATTGGTCCTTGATTGGGGGTTTCCCTTCTGCTCGATGACAAGAAATCTATTCACACATTGGGATTTGTGCAGTGTCTTGGATTCCATTAGACCCTATTGGTGGTTTCCTCACCTTTTTCATTAGTTTTCATTATTAGATGTTATTCAAAGGCTGTCTTTTGTCTACTACTTGCATCAGGTACACATAAGAGACGCACATGGTTGTTGGTTCATGCACATCCTATTCGTCCGAGTTCTTCCTAATTATCAAGATATTGCTTTGTACCTCGCGTTGGAGGATGAGAGATTCCTTAATGCTCTCCTTTCAACGAGTCTCATTCCATCGAATTCAACTCATATATTCTGGAATCGAGTTCTAGAGTCATTAGAGTACCTAAAGGCTTGCAGTCATTAGTGGCAAGTTCTCTCGCCATCGACAATTGTGAATAAATCAGTGTCTGGTGATCAATGGATTCTTCAAGTGTTCGACCTCAACACATTTATTCACACTTTTTGAATGTACTCGGTGCCTTGACACCTACTTTCATTAACGATGGGTTCTATCGCATTTTTTAATGGTATACCTTAATGACTAGTTATCAAATGAAGCCTCACTGTGTTTGACTTCAACTCCTTTATTCACATGATGTAGACTTTCACCTCCGAAAAATATTGTAGCAAACCTCCGGTTCATAGTAGAATAATCCCATATCTATTGTTGTCTTTTATCGGACCAGTACCTATATGAATTTAGTGATCATGGAAGATTAGATTGTAGTATATTGTATACAAACATCTTCAACTGATTTTGAGATTAGACTCCAATATGTTTTGTTCATGACTATGACCACCTATGGAATATGCCTACTTTGTATTTCCTATTCATGACCATCAACAACTATTTTTTATATATCCACATGGATCTGCAATGTACTCTAGATTGGCATCCATGTGTACAGAGTCAATATGAATTGTAATATTCTCACGGGTGACCAGTTCTTCCAGCTGGGTCCTCATTACTCCACTTATGGGAATTATATTTTTTTTCATCTATCGTGATTTCTCCTATAACCTCACACATTAGGGGGCATCTTTTATAGAAATTATTTCCACACTCCATGCATCTTGATTTTATGGCCTTCCCTTTCCTTCTACATACTCAACTCCCCAGTTTGGCTCATTCAAAAGTCAAAAATTCATTTTTTTCCCATATGCGTGGGCTACAGTTAGACAACTCATGTATATGCATGTTTCTCCATTACAGCCCACGTACATTGTTTTTGTGCTCAAAATTAAAAATATTTTGGGTTTTCCATGCCAAGTCACAGGATCCATTATCCTTGACCTTCCATATACTGGAAATGCTCTGATTCGAACCTTCAATTCCATTTGGAGGATACAAATTGAGCCACATACAAGCCTTGAGGGGAAGCATATCATTGAGAGCAAAGACACTCTGGAGTAATTTCACCTCATATTGAGTTTGTATCATTTTGTCCTTGAAAGTATGAATTTCTTTTGTGTTCAACCCCCAAGCTCTTCCTATCCTGAAAAGGAGAAACACAATTACTCCTACTACTTGTGATCTTGCCTTTGTGGAGGATTGAAGTGGTGAAGGCCCAGGTGGAGGGACTTAGTTTCTTGGTTCCTATATGTGCCGATACATAAGTTTTTCACCTATGTACTTATGTTTATTACATTAATAGAAATACTCTTCTCGTGCAATTATATGTTGCAAATATTTGTATTACTTTGAATGGGAATATTTTTTATAAATGTTTATGGATTATGCTAGTTTATATGCTAATGTTTCATATAATTTCCATATGCTTGTGTATATTGTAAGTTGAGGACAAGTTGCAGGTATCAAGCGTTGGATCGTGAGCTCAACTGTGATCTTCTC
>ML806668.1:0-12652 GCA_009831015.1 Picea engelmannii
ATCTAAGGGTTCATCTCCTTGAGAGGTATTTTGATTACATTAAATATCAACACATTCCACGAGACTCTAACACATTGGTTGATTCATTGGCTAACTATGTGTTGGATTGCATATATTGCATTCATAAGTATGGAAAGACACAAAACTCTTTGTATTTACATACATCACAAAGTCCAAAAATAATATATATTCCAAAAAAGTTAAAAAACATTCATTTTGTTTTGATCTCTCACTATGTCATTTAACCCCGAGTCTAGTATTTTTGGATGTGTTTTACAGGACTCGGTGACAATTTGTTTAACATAGCAACATCCACTGAACTTGAGGTATGTGTTTCTTATTGACATATAGGATAGGTTTTTCCTTGTATGTCCATTTTCATTATTGACCATCTATATTGTCATCACAAATCCTTAAGTTCAACCTCGTCATGTTGCAAAATTAATCAATCCTTTATTGCACATATTAACTTAGGTGGTAGTGCCTACCATTCATGGGCGCCCTAGTTAGAACCTTTATTTCCATTTGGATCCCATACTGAAATTACTTGTAGGCACGGGAGCCCTCATTTAGACCTGCCATTTCTCAAAGTGGAACCTCATTTTGTCTTCTTCACCTATATTCTGGCCATGTACCAAAAGGGTTCCCACCATTCTAAAGTTATTTAATAGTTTCATATGCACTCATTTCTTATGTCCCTCTTCCTACTACTTCCTTGTTGTTTTCTCTCATCATGTTTACCGCTATTGCAATCACTTTTGACCTCTTTCCTTTTTCTTTAGCCTGATACTATTTTGTAACCAATACCTTTGGAGAAAACATATGCTATGAGTGGAACTCACTTTCCAAGTACTTTGTTGCATTCACTTTGCCTAGGTTAGTTCCATCAGCTTGGAACATAGATGCATATTTTTTAGCCACTTTTTCTCTCAAAAATAGCACAATTTTACCTCTTTTTCGAGCTCGTAAAACATAAATAAAAAAATACTTCCAATAAACATTTTACCTCATTTTCGAGCTCATAAAAACTGAACAAAAAATACACTATTGAGTACACTTTTATCTCTCTTTCATACTCATTAAAATATTAAAGAGACAAACAAAAAAAATATTAAAAAGAGAAAGGGGGAAACAATATTATGTCTTTTTCAAAAAATTGGCATCCATCAGTCGTGTTGTCTTGAACATGGTGCATGTTTGCATCAATGTATTACAGTTGGGTTATAACTTGCCTAGGATCCATACCATTAGTTTGAATCTCGATACTCCTCTAACTGGTTATTATTCTAGTCTTTATGGATAGTTCTTCAATGCCTCACGCATCATCACACTATACCAAGTGGTGCTCATTGAGTCATGCTTCCAAGCCTGTCATGAGTTGTTCCGATATGTTCAAGGGAAGTAATATTGAGTCAACCATTTGTTGTCTTGTTGACCATCCATATCGGTCATCCTTGTTTCAATTTTACTTAGTATTAGTCTCTCTTCAACACATCCTTCAGTGTTTTGTTTCATGTTGATTGATGGAGAATACATTAAGGCCCTCCTTTGACAGATCACTTCCTATCGACTTCAAGACATTATCTGGGATAGAGATATAGAAACCAACTAGTACCTTGGAGCTTGCAGTCATCAATAAAAAAAATCCTCACAATCAACAGTGGGTTTACATCATTGAATCATGATCGATCGATTATATGAGTGTTCGAAATCAACTCATCTATTCACACTCATTAGATCATACTATGTACCTTGGGGCCTATTTTCATTACTAGTGGGTCTCCTCGCATATGATAACGATATACCTCAATGACCGGTAATTAGATGATTTCTACCATGCTCAACATCAACTCATTTATTTGCATGATGTACATTTGTACCATCGAGGTTTGGGATGAAAACCATGGATTCATGTACCTTGCATTGATATAAGCCACCCCTCCCAAGTTCCAATGGAGTATATCACTTATAACTTTGATATATACTATGACATAGATCCACATTCTATCTTCTGATGCCTATGATCCTTTTTTGACATGTATCCACCAGGTATTTTTTCATGGCCATGCTCCTTCATTTCATGTCATAGATCCGCAGTGTATTTTTTGGCAGTCATGCTTTGTCTATCTTATGCTGAGCATAGGTATTTCTAACTTGGAGATGATATTTACATACATATGGTTGACGATTGATTGTAGGTATTCATTGGATATTTGTTCTTCATCTCACTCCTTGACCTCTCTCACATTTGTAGTGTTACAATATTTATAATGTGTTCCATCAATTAGTTCCTCTTCTGACCTCACACATTATAGGGCATCTGTTACAATAATATTTGTCACCCTGAAACTTAGAGGAAGATATGATAAAGATATGCAACCATTTTTCCTAAGAATTAGGCCTTTTTAAGAGGCATTTTGCTGCACATAACTTGCAACCCACGACTTGTATCTAGAAGCCAATGTTCAACCCACAATGCCCCAATCCAATGAATTTCAATATTCTCAAGGAAAATCTCCAATGATTCTTGTTGCATATATTCAATGTATTCGAGGAAATCAATAATAGATTAGATGTCAAATCATCCCACTCAAGAACTCCAAGTCACTTAGATTTATGGATCAATTATTCAGGCCTAGTCATCTCCTTCCATCACTCTATAAAAAAAAAGGGACTATATGGTATAGAGGACATAAATAAGAGTAAAGTTGCATTGCTAGAACACACGAGAGCTTCATCATCCATCCACTATCTTGAAATTCAACCTTAACTTGAGAGAGGGTCAAGGAGGAGTTGGAGCCAAGAGTTCTAGAGAGGCTTGCATCAATACTCAAGGATTATGGTAATCTTGATGTATTTTTCTCTACTTTTGATTAATACAGATCAATATTGGTTACCCCTTTCAATTCTTATTTAATCAATGATTATGTATTTCTTACAAAATTTTGATCCCTCCTTGAGTAGATTAAAATATATTTAGTTCATATTTTCTTCCTTTATCTTGGATAGATTGGAGAAAGTTGTTTCTTATATTTTGTGCGTAGGTGAAAGGGTGATAAATAGCTAGAGTAGGATCTCGAGAGTTGCATCATCCAAAGACATGTGAGGAAAACCTTCATAAATAAGGTGCACTTTCCAGTCATTCTCATAGCATAATATGATAAATTTGATTGATAAAGGGTGTAAACTTATTGTTGACTATCCCTCTATCTATCTTGGATTGAGGGAAGATCCAAGGGAGCTCTGGTTAGTCCGTTGTCTAAAATCCTCTGTAACACACATGGTGACTATGTATTGATAACAGATCCATGAAAAAAATCATTGTCAAGAAATGATACTCGAACCCCAATATTGTTGATCTTCTTGATCATCTTAAGGGTGCCAAGTTCTTTAGTAATATTGATTTGAATTCTGACTACCATCAGGTTCTGATAAAACAAAATGATGTATTGAAGACATCCTTCAAACCTAAAGAATGCCTTTTTGAGTGGTTGCTCATGTTGATGAGTCATAAAATTACCATCTTCCGACATCTTCTTTTCCTAATTTTTAATCCTTTTATGTTCACCTATAACCCTATATTAGCCTATTTTAATGCCCATATGCAATACTTAGGCTCAAAGTGTTTACCATCACATTTCTTAGTATTTTATTGAATTTTGATTAACATTTGGGAGAATAAGTGTATTTTGTATTTAATTTTGAACTCATGGCCTATGCGTCGACAATTTGTTGCAGGTTTACGAGTTGATATTTCTCAAAGTCCCCATTCAGGTTCAATAAGACAATTTGTTTGGCTCTAGTACGTGCATTTTATGAATATTTGGAAGAGATGGAACATATATGTAGGACAATGGTTCGTGTCCAAAGTATAGATGAGGATTATTATTATGGGACCATACATGTAGTATTCCAGATATAAAATAGTATGCAGAAAATAAATATTTTAGCTAGAAATGGAAGAACAACAATGCTATAACCAGAACAATACCATAATAATACCAGAATAACACCATAAAGAGCACATTGATTAATGATAGCAATGTTCACTTGCCTCTTCGAGGGGGAAACCTCCAATAGAGAAGATATCTATTACAATAATATCCAATACAAAACTTCACATACCCTCTACTCCTATTTATACTAAATTTGTCTATCCAAAAGAACAATCTAGAAGAAGATCCTTCTAGAAGCATAACCTTCTATTAGGTCTTCCTACATTTGAATTATTATTCCTTATTGATAGTCCCTACTAATATTGGCCTTTATTACATGGAAATATATTATTCTACCTATGTGAGGGGTTAGGAAGGTTAGGTCCCTAACATTTCCTCCCCCTTAAAAACAACCTAGTTCTCAAGGCTTGAGATGAGGAAATTTCTACAGAATGGAGGTTGGTTCCCAAGTGGCATATGTTGGAGTTGTATATTTCCACTGGAATAACACTTCATTGATGGTGTGCTGACATAGACGACACTCACGCTGGTCCAAAACTGCTTGTGGCTACAACCAGAAGGAACCCTCTTCATCCAACTCGGGAAGGTTGGTTTGAGTTTGGAACTTAGTTCCAATCACATTCTTTAAGAAGAAGACATGAAAAACAAGATGGATCTTAGAATGACTGGTAAGAACTAATTCATATGCCACCTATCCCACACGCTTGAGAATGGTATAAGAACCATAAAATTTGGACGCCAGTTTCTGACAATGGTTAGCCTTGAGGGAAGTTTACTTATAAGGTTGTAGTCAAAGAAACACCTGGTCTCCTTCAGAAAATTGATGTTCAAAGTGACCTTGATCTGTCTTTTGCTTCATGTGATTCTGGGCCATGACCAAATTCTCTTTGAGGGTAGGGAGAATAGCCTCTCGAACTGTACGCATTTGGTCAACCACTTGGACCTTCAAGACACTTGGAAGGTATGAGAGAAGTGAAGGTGGATTTTGTCCATATACTGCTTCAAAAGGATCCATGAGGGTAGTTTTATGGTAAGAAGTGTTTCACCACCATTCATCCATTGGTAACCATTGAGCCCATTTATTTTTCCTTTCTGATGAAAAACACCTCAAATATGTTTCCAAAAACTTGTTCACATCTTCAGTTTGACCAATAGTCTAGGGATGATAAGTTGTGTTGAGATGCAATTGGGTGCCTTGTAGCCTGAACAATTATTGCCAATTTTTTTTTGTGAAAGTGGGCTCTCGATCAGAAACAATAGAATGAGGCATGCCATGAAGCTTGAATACTGGATCCATGAAAATTTGAGCCACATTGGAGGCGTTAAATGGATGTTGAAGAGAACAAAAATGAGCATAAATGGAAATATGATCAATGACCACCATGATGACTGATTTATTTCCTGATTTAGGTAATCCCACAATAAAATCTATAGAAATATCCCTCCCAATAGCAGGTGGAATTGGAAGCAGTTGTAGTGTACCAGGAGCTTTGACTATTTCACCCGTGTTTCATTGACAAACATCGCATTTTGCCACAAAATTGTGAACTTCATGTTTCATACCATCCCAGGAAAAATAACGTTTGACCCGGTCATAGGTTTTGGTAAACCCTGATTTCCCAACTATGGGGGTAGCATGAAGCTCAGAATGTATTGTGGATTTAAGTTGTGACTTTTTTCTTAAATAAAAATGGCCTTTTTAGTGAATCCCATCATTGTGCCAAGAGTACCCTGGGGAAATTGGATAATTGGCCTACAATTGTTGGATCAGATGTGAAATTTTGGGATCTTGTAGCCATTCATGGTGAACAATTTGGATCTAATCTGGTACAATGAAGGAGAGGGAAAAAAGGGACCCTTCATCTTCATATTTTCTTGAAAGTGCATCAACAACCACATTGTATTTTACTTTCTTATAAATGATCTCATAATCATATCCAAAGAGCTTAGTCACTCATTTTGTTTCTCCGGGGAGGAAGGGAATTGTTCCATAAAATACTTGAGGCTTTGATGATCTGTCTTAATTTGGAAGCGGTGCCCCAATAGATAAGGGTGCCAAATATCCACTGCATGATGAATAGCCAACATTTCCTTTTCATAGATTGATTGGCCCAAATTTCGCTCTGACAGTCGTTTGCTGGTAAAGGCCAAAGTCCGACCATCTTGCATAAGGACTACTCCAAATCCTCTCATGAAAGCATCACATTCCAGGACAAAGGTCTTTGTGAAATCAGGAAGGGTCAGGAATGGAGTGGTGCACATGGTTACCTTCAAGGTTCGAAAGGCCTGATTAGCTATGGGAGTCCAAGTGAAAGGATTATTTTTAAGGAGACTAGTCAGAGGTGTCATAATCTTTCAATAATTCTTAAGAAAATTGTGATATAAACATGTTAAGCCCATAAATCCACGCAATATTTTGAGAGTCTTTGGACGAGGTCAATCCTGCATAGCTTCAATCCTTTTAGGATCCACCCTGACACCTGCCTTTCCAACAATATGACCCAAGTACTCAACTTCCGAGGTGCTAAAATCACATTTATATTGTTTGAGGAAATGTTGGTGTTGAGAGAGTAGATGTAGAAATTGATCCACATGAGAAAGATGGTTTGTCCAAGTTTTACTATAGATGAGGATATAATCAAAGAAAACTAAGACAAAATGATTGAGACAAGGACGGAAGAGATAATTCATGAGGCTTTTGAAAGTGGAGGGATAATTACACAAGCCGAAGGGAATGACCAAAAACTCATAGTGGCCCTCATGAGTTTGAAATGTAGTCTTAGGAATGTTTTCCTCATTCATACCTATCTTGTGGTATCCATAATGAAGATCGAGTTTAGTAAAGAATTGGGCACCACTCAATTCATCCAATAGGTTATCAGTGAAAGGAATGGGAAATGTTTCTTTGATGATGAGTTTTTTAAGGGAGCATAATTCAGAACACATGTGCCAAGAGCCTTCTTTATTAAGGACCATGACCATAGGAGAAGAGTAAGGGATCGTACTAGGATGGATAACACCTACATTGAGCAATTCTTGAAACATTTTCTCAGTTTTAGTTTTTTTGGAAAAAGGATGACGATAGGGATGAACATTGGGAGGAAGGTTGTCAGGGACAAGGGGAATGGAATGATCATAAACACCACAGGAAGGAGGAAGTCCCTAGGGAGTGGGAAAAATAACTTGATGTTTGGAGAGGATGGATTGGAGGTCCTGCGACACGGAGGGTGTCTTAGTGGCATGAATGGCATGGAGTTGTGCAATAATGCCAGAATGACCTTTTTTGAGGAGATTTTCCATGATATTTTCCATACGATGATGCCTTGGAACTTATATTGTTGGCCCTCATAGTTGAATTCCATGGTTAATTTCTTAAAATACATGAGAATGGGACCCAGAATCCGTAGCCATTCTGCACCCAACATAATGTCACAAATGCCTGTGTCATTAGAAAACACATGAGATTTCATGTGGTATTGACCAATTTTGAGACACACATTTTAACAACGCCCCCCATAATTCATGGACCCGCCATTAGAAATCGTGATTTGAAAATTATTGATGGCATGGATACAACAATTAGTTTCTTGGGAAATGTGGTGATCAATAAAATTATGGGTGATTCCACTGTAAAAAAGGATGATGACCTTCCAATGCTTAATGTAACCAATTATCTTGAGGGTTTCGGGAGCAGATAACCCAGTGAGAGCATTCAGGGAAATCACTAGTTCAAGTTCAGGAGGGTCGGAGGGTCGGGTCATGTCAGTGGGTTCGGGTGACTCAGCCACATGGGGGCCTTGACATTGTATTCTAAAACATCCTTGGAGATGGCCATAATAATATTTTGTTCCTTACACTTGTGCCTAGGAAAAAATTTGTCATCAAAATTATAACAAAGTCCTTTGAGTTGGTGTTAATCCATTTCTTCCCTAGTCAATTTTTGGATCTTTAGTGGATTGGAAGGAGTAGTGGGAGTGACTCGTTTAGGGTGATAAATAAAGGAGGGTGTTTGGGTTTGAGAAGAGATAACATGTTGTTCTTCCCTAGATCTTTTAGTATCTTCCACCCAAATGACGCAACACCCCTACCTCAACAGGTTCTATGTGACCTCTCGGTCTTTGGATCTTTCTATTCCCCTGAGCCGAAATGGCTCTTTAGTTCCCACTAGAACCTTTAATACATATAATACCATAGGTCCCTTTTTTTATAAGTTATGCCTGTGTGAACAAGAACTATGCATGAACCTCTACTCCACGTGACCACCTGGTGTGACCACTAACTTAACCTGAAAAGGTGTTTCAGATTTCATGACTTCGCAATTTCTACTATGAGTGCTCCTGACTCCTTCAATTCCCAAAACCCCTAAATGGGTTATCGTTCCACTATCTCCTCCCTTATGCCTCCACCATATGACCTCCAGTCTAACCCTGGGGTCCACCTCCGAGAGCGTCAGAGTTTCGCGACTCATGAGTTTGCAATGCGACTCTCCTCCTTTTCCCTAAAGTCTGAACTCATGACTTCTTTTCTACATATCAACAGTCCTGAACTTTTCACGATATGATGGTCTAGATCATGTCGGCATTTTTCATGTCAGGGATTCCCGAAAATGACTTCCTCCACACTTCTGATTTCCAAAATGCCGAAAGTGAAAGCACCCAAACCAACAACTCTCATTGATTTAGATCTAATGGTTGTTATCTCTTCTGATCTTGCGAGTGTTGAAAGACACTCAACGTTAACCTCTTTGTTGATACACCGGATCCAAGGGTACACGGAAAATTGATGTTTCTCCCTCTGAGAAAAATCAACCATCAATTCAAGTTTTGAAAGACTCCTGGCCAAATAGCTTGGCGTCCTTCCTCCTGATCTTAGTTTCTACGAGGTTTCTTCGACCCTCGTCCTTCCCTTGAACTTTCCAATACTCTATCCTTCCTGACCTTGATTCTGGATGCAACTCAAGGATTCCAAGGAATTCTACTCTCACTCCTTGCGACCTTCACGATAATCATTGATTATCTGAACTCTCCAACTCTGCACACTCCTTGCAACAGTAGCTCTTCAAACACTCATTGGGTTGGAAATGTCTAAGGCTTCAACCTTCATATGCACACCTTGCACGACTCTATGCTATACTCACACTTCTTCTAGTATAAAAACAACTCTATCTCTCCTAAGCTTTCTGAGATAAAACTCAGAATCTTGTCAACACACTCCTTGTAGACTTTCACTGCACTCAATGCAGGAATTATCAAGAAGAGAAACAATTGAAACTCATACTCTCCCTCTCATAGACTTGATACATTCAACTTGAAATCACACATACACGCATTGAAACAAATGCATTATAGAGTATATAAGAAAACTGTAAACATACCATTCAATAGATGCAAACAATATTCATCACAACACCATGAAATTGAGTCAAATCATTCTTATATTAACTTAGTGCTTCTGTACATGGGTTCTATAGCAACATCTATCTACTTATACAACTTCTACAATCTTTGTTCTTCTCTTCTCTCCTATTCTATTTCTCTACTACTCTTTCTCTTACAATTGAGAATAATTATAATATAATACAATACATATGAGGGAGCTTTCTACAGTTTTCCCTCCTACAACTTTAAGCTATCAAATCGAATTAAAGCCTACATCTACTTTACATTTATTACATTAATTTCCTACAACTGACATATGAGATAATCCGCTCAAGATCTTTGTTACAATCTCCAAACCATAAAAGAAAATATATCTTTTCCAGATATTACATTAATGTTTCATCTTCTCAAATTAAAAATGTACTCAAAACGCACGCTAGTGCATAGCCAGTTGTCCTCTGCTTTACTTGATTGCTTGCGATGATCCTGCATTATACTCCTCTAGCTGAAAAATTCATGGGCTCCTGTCCATGAGCTCCTGCACCATCTGTCCATGTTTTTGGATCTTCTCTTTTCTTTCCCAACTAGCATCTTCAATCTGGTCTCACTTCCATTTTACCAAGTATTCAAAATATGTCTTTCTTCGAGTCTTTACCAATTCTTTGATCAATGATATTTTCCATATGTGTATTTTCAGCTACAAGCATCTATTTGACCCAATGAAATTCCTTTTCATTATTATATCCATCTGTTCTGTAAGGATACAAATCTTCTATGTTGAATATGGGTGATATTCTCACATCATATGGCAATTATATCTGATAATCATTTTCTTCAAATTTTCTCAGAATCTTACACGGCCCTATATTTTTCATCTTCAGCTTGTTATATTTTCCCCTTGGGAATATTTCCTTTCTAAGGTGTTCTAAAACTAAATCTCCCACTTTGAACTGAAGATTTATTCTTTGATGATCTACTCTATGCTTGTATTCCCTATTGGAACTCTACAACCTCTCTTTAATATTAATGTGGATCTCTTGCATTTCTGTTGCAAAATATTTCTCTCTAGCACTACTGAACTCATTCTACTCTAAGTTTCTCAACTCATATACTCCTCTTGGTTGCATTCCATACATTATCTGAAATGGGCTCTATCATGTGCTTCTATTAGGTGAGTCACTATATGCAAATTTTTCTTGCGACAGAATCTGATCCCACTTACTATTATGTTCAGCAACTAAAATTCTCAATAGGTCTCCCAAACTTCGATTTATTACCTTAGTTTATCCATCCATTTGAGGGTGATATGTTGAGCTAAAAGATAAAATTGTCCTCAGCTTCTTCCATAGTGTCCTCCTAAAATGATAAACAAATTTGGTGTCACGATCTGAAACAATACTCTTGGGTAAGCCATGAAATTGAACAACCTCTTTGAAAAATAGATTTGCAATGTGTGTTGCATCATTGGTTTTCTGACATGGAAGGAAATGTGCCATTTTTTAGAATTTTTCGTCTACCACGAATATGGAATCACAACCCCTTTGTGTCCTTGGAAGTCCTAATGCAAAATCCATTCTTACCGCATCCCATGGCGTCTCTGGTACTAGAAATGGTTGATACAATCTTGTATTCTATATTTTCTCCTTTGCGTGCTGGCAAATTCTGTTGGACACACCTACCACACTTAGAGGGGGGGTGAATGAGTGTGGGGATCTTTTCCCAAAACTTCCCTCTTACACAAAAACTCCTTAGTTAACATTCAACATTTTCTCATTACTCATTTCTGTCATTTATAATCAGTTAGATGTGAATACATATCAACAACATATCATCAACAAATCATCTCCACAAGGAACACAAAGAACACAAGATGTATGTAAATTTTTTCTTTTTATTATGGACTTCAATCCAGGGGTTTTTTAGCAACAACTGAATATAGTACAACTCTACAAGAGAACAAGATATATATGCAAGAATCATCTTACATTCTCAGCACCAACTGAGATGAGGCAACAATCCTCAACAGATATCAATCTGTCAACATAAACAAGTGCATCAACCATGCACCAACCTGTGCCAAACAACCTGTAATCAACCTGTACCATAAACAAGTGCAACAAACCATGTACCAAGTATATACCAATCATGTTTCAAATACTCATCAACAATTACTCATCAATATGTACCAACATCATCAACTATACACCTTATGTATGTGCCAACTCATCAATTGCTTGTCTCAACCATGACTAGTTTTGGATTAGTCAACAACCCCAACTTGAAATAATCATAACTTTGTACCTGTAATGAATAAAGCTATGAAACTGATATACAATTTTCCTCAATGTTTTTTATGAAATTCCTCTGGGTGGAACTACTTGGAACCTCTCAGAAAAGGCGTTATAGAAAAAATGGCATACCTTGCTGAATTCTGGCTTATTCTAGAGAGCGACCTTATAGAGCGTGGACCGCACAAAATATTCATTGATTTGATCAAAAAATGTTAAAAAAAATACTACAGACTTTACCCTAACCAACACATTTTTTCTTACTAAATTTGGATCTGTTATGAAGAAGTTATGACGCTTTTACCTGAAACGCCTATTTTTGACTAGTTTCGGGACTAGCCACAAACCCTATTTTCCACGGAGTGTACCCCCAAAATACAACGACCCATAATCTAAATGTTTTACCACAGATACTTGGGTATGTTTTCTCAATGGACTAGCAATTTCACGGTCTGAATCATTATATAAAAAAAGTTATAGCGAAAATGGTGAGATGACCTGTAAATAACATACCTTAGAAAGCATCATCAAAAGAATTTATCCTCCCTTCAATTATGGCCTTCTTTTCTTCACCTTCACTCTAAAATTTAGCTTAGATATCCTTGGTTACCTCAGTCACCTATGGATCTTCAGTATTCTCAAGTTTTCCACACCAAAAATGCTCAAGAAGCTCTCACAAGAAGCTCTCCATCAATACTCCAAAAGATATTCTCACACGAAGCTCTCCATTGATCCACAAAAAGGATGATCTACAAGAGACCATTGCTATCTTATTTATACTTTCATCCTCTAGGTCAATTAACCCATTTTTAGGTCACTTAACCCATTTCTAGGTCACTTAACCTATTTTCCTTATTTTAGGGTTAACCAGTTTCCATAAACAGAAATTTCTCATCTTACTTTATCATTTCTTGATTTTTTTCACTTCTCTTTATTATTTAAATAATCCACCTTGACTTTTTCACCTTACTTTATCATTTAAATAATGATTTCTTCTTTTAGGTCACTTAACCCATTTCTAGGTCACTTA
>ML806668.1:14713-101573 GCA_009831015.1 Picea engelmannii
CATTCCCTTTAACTTCAAGATGTACCTTTGACTCCTCCTAAGAAAATTCTTAGTGTTATCTGAAAGATAGTTATAGTGTGTATAAAAATGATCACTCCTATACATGTATAAACCCTCTTCAATTTCCTTTTGAAGTTCTAATAGATTTTCTTCTATTCTTTCTATGGGATAACTATCATCAAACTTTACACAAATTGTTTTTAGATCATCTTCTTCACTTGAGAAAAATTCAACATCATCACACTTTGAATCATTGCAATCAAGAGTCTTGGGAGATTCTTTACCTTCAATATCTTCATTCTTGCCAACATCATCACAGGATTATTTTCCTTTAAAATCATCACATATGCAATCAAGAGTTAGATATTATTTACCTTTGATAATCTTGACGGAGTGGTCTTCAACATCTTCTTTCTTTTTTTGATATGTCTCCTCTAGCTTTAGCCATAGATCCTTGGAGGAAGTGCATTGTCCCATGATCTCTTTGATAGGGCTTGAAATTCCACTAAGAATGGTCTTGAGAGCCAATGCATCATTCTTCTTTCCTTCCCTTTGAGCTATAAACTTTGACTTGTTCTTCAATAGAACTGATCCACCAATGGCCGCCTTCCAAATAGTTGCTCCCATTGTCTTCAAATACACTCTCATCTCTATTCTCCAAGTAGAATAGTTTTCCTCATCAAGGATTGGTATTTCATCATCCATTTGTGTGTCTATGGATCTCATTCAAGCGTGTTAAGGATTGTAGTGAAGGCCTGCTTTGATACCAATTGTTGAACACACCTACCACACTTAGAGGGGGGGGGGGTGAATGAGTGTGGGGATATTTTTCCCAAAACTCCCCTCTTACAAAAAAACTCCTTAGTTAACATTCAACATTTTCTCATTACTTATTGCTGTCATTTATAATCAGTTATATGTGAATACATATCAGCAACATATCATCAACAAATCATCTCCACAAGGAACAAAAAGAACACAAGATGTATGTACAATTTTTCTTTTTATTATGGACTTCAATCCGGGGGTTTTTCAGCAACAACTGAATAGACTAAAACTCTACAAGAGCACAAGCTCTATATGCAAGACTCAACTTACATTCTCAGCACCAACTGAGATGTGGCAAAAATCCTCAATAGATATCAATCTGTCAACATAAACAAGTGCATCAACCATGCACCAACCTATGCCAAACAACCTGTAATCAACCTGTACCATAAAAACGTGCAACCAACCATGTACCAAGTATATACCAATCATGTGTCAAATACTCATCAATAATGACTCATAAATATGTACCAACATCATCAAATATACACCTCATGTATGTGACAAATCATCAACTGCTTGTCTCAACCATGACTAGTTTTGGATTAGTCAACAACCCCAAATTGAAATAATCATAAATTTGTACCTATAATGAATAAATTTATGAAACTGATACAAAATGTTCTTCAGTGTGTTTTGTGCAATTCCTCCAGGTGGCACTACTTGGAACCTCTCATAAAAGGCGTTATAGAAAAAATGGCATACCTTGCTGAATTTTGGCTTATTCTAGAGAGCGACCTTGTAGAGCGTGGCCCGCACAAAATATTTGTTGAATTGATATGAAACTATTACAAAAAATAATAAATCCTTTACCCTAACCAACACATTTGTTCTTACTGGATTTGTATCTGTTATGAAGACATTATGACGTTTTTACCCGAAATGCCTATTTTTGACTAGTTTCAAGACTAGACACAAACCCTATTTTCCACGGAGTGTAACTATACCTGATGGTGATTTTGTTTATATCCCTGAGGTTGGGAAATTTTAGAAGGAGTCGAAGGAAGTCATAGTAATGTCAGACCACAGGAGGATGAGTTCTCAGAGGAAGGACGGACGGTCGGAATTCTCTAAAAAGAATTTGCGAAGTCCTGTGAGCCATCAGATCTCACGGAGGAGTACGGGAGATACGAAGAGTATCCCAAAAGGTTCTAATCTCAAGAGGAGTAGGAACATAGAATCCAAGACATAAGGGCCATTATATTTACACATGGGTTTCTATATTGGGTTTTTGTAGATTGAAGTCCCGTAAAATTTGCAACAGGAATCGCGAAATCACGAAATGCAAAGTCCCAAAAAGATGAAAGGATTTGTGTGGGCCACAGAGGAGTCAGTGAGTGGACAGGTGGTGCACTATTGAGACGAAGTCAAACTTCGTTGATCATTTCGGAGTTTCACGGAGTGAAGTTTCGAATTCTTTGCATTAGGATTCATGATATCGCGAAGTTCAAAGTCTCGATGGAGTAAAGGGGCATTGAAAGGTCAACCTTGTGAGCGTGTTGGAATTTCGAAACATTGGGTTTCAGGAATCACAGGAACAAGTTGTTGGACACCGCAACCGCCAAAATCGCGATAAGGAGAAATCCGAAATAGGGAGGGAAGGGTCGGCGTTGACTATTTTTGGGTTTCGGAGGTTTGAGAGACAGGCGCTTGACCTACGGATTCGCGAAAGTATGAAGTCAAATCTCCTGAAGTACAAGGGGGGAATTATGGAATTTGTTGTGGGTGAAGATTTCCCAAAAGGGAAATAGAAGAGCCATTCTAAAATCTCTTCGGGCCAGTGGATAAGGAAAGATCCTATGTTGACGTGGACCTTCCAACCTGCGGGTTATGGAGGGGTGTGCATCATCAAATTCCAAGGAATTTTACTCACACTCCTTGTGACCTTCACAATAATCATTTATTATCTGAACTCTCCAACTCTGTGCACTCCTTGCGATAGTAGCTCTTAAACCACTCACTGGGTTGGAAAAGTATAAGGCTTCAACCTTCCTATGCACACTTTTCACAGCTCTATGCTATACTTGCACTTCTGTTGGTATGAAAACAATGTTATCTCTCCTGATCTTTCTGAGATAAAACTTAGAATCTTATCAATGAACTCCTTGCGTACTTTCACTGCACTCCTTGCAGGAATTCTTAGGAAGAGAAACGTTTGAAACTCATACTCTCCCTCTCATAGAATTCATATATTCAACATCAAATCACACATACAAGCATTGAAACAAATGCATAACAGAGTATATAAGCAAATTGTAAACATACCATTCAATAGATGCAAACAGTATTCATCAAAACACCATGAAATTGAGTCAAAGAATTCGTATATTAACTCAGTGATTATGTACATGGGTTCTATAGCAACAAATATCTGCTTATACAACTTATACAGTCTCTATTCTTCTCTTCTCTCCTATTCTCTTGCTCTACTTCTCTTGCTCTTACAATTGAGAATAATGATAATACAATACAATACATATGAAGGATCTTTCTAGGGTTTTCCCTCCTACATCTCTAAGCTATCAAATCGAATTAAATCCTACAACTACTTTACATTTATTACATCAATTTCCTACAACCGATAGATGAGAGCATCTTCTCAAGATCTGTGTTACAATCTCCAAACCATAAAAGAAAATATATGTTTTCCAGATATTACATTAATGTTTCATCTTCTCAAATTCAAAACGTCTTCAAAACAAATGTTGGTGCATATCCAATTGTCCTCTGCTTTGCTTTCTTTCTTATGATTCTCCTGCATCACCAAATTTAAGCCGAGCAATGAGGAAATGGGCATGAATTTCATCCTTGAGGCCACTAATAAAACATTCTCGAAAAAAATCATCATACATGCCCTCTGTATGAAAATCCTATGGCTCAAAAGTGGTTATGGATTCTTCCACTATGCCATATTATTTCAAATTGGTCAAATGGCCTAAATGGTTGGTGTCAGTGTCAAAGAGTTCATAAATCTCTGCCACAAATTGTGTCCAAGCCACATACCCTTGGCAAGCATTTTTTCTCCATTGCCAATGTTCTTGATCTAGATGGAGAACACCGTACCGGATTTTGGCCAACTCATATTTATTTCCATAAAAAGAGAAATAATGTTTCATTTGAGTTACCTAGCCAGTGGGATGCAAGCCATAATTGTTTTTCACATCCACGCATAGAAGGCATAGGTCACACTAAAAGTGATGGAGCAAAAAAGTTGGGGAATTAGAGGAAGTTTCACCTTCAGAGTGCAAAGGTGGGTCAGAGGTGGGAAGATCTGCAGGGATATTCATCTTGGTGTATATTATGCTAGTGAAGGATGCAAGCTAGGTAGCAAGGTCTTGTTTGATGTTTTACATTTTGGCATCTATGGAGGAATGCATGTTTTTATTGATGGTGGAAAAATTGGCACTGATTTGTTGCACTTCCTGTTGGGTCTCTGTGAAATTAGAGGACAAGGAATTGAATCAAGCTTCCAAGTATTGGCTACAGGTGTGGGCCATGATGAAGAGGAAAAAGTAAAAGGGACAGGTGGGACCACACAAAAAATGGGTTATGGGTGAAGTGTATCATGACTATCTGGGCGATGAAGGGAATCCAATGGGGTAAGCCAAAATAAGGGTGTTGGAAGGAGGTCGGGTCCACGGGAAAACACATTTTTCTGAAAAATGATAGGTATGACAACGATAAGGGAAATAATAGGAATCTAATGGCATAGGTCTCAAATAATGGTGCCCACAATATCTAGGATCCAACATTTTTTTTTTACTCCTGTAGAGTTATACTTCGATCTGAAGAATATTGCAATGTTGAAATGCCCAAATTCTTAACGGGAAGAAATGTGTAGTAATTTTGCAACCTGAATGTAGGAGGCACAACTGCACGACAATAGATCTTGTTTTTTCTATTTTTGTTTCCCTCTGAAGGGTCAGGGTATGCAGGGTGTCTATAGACAAGGGTTTTCCATGTGCTATAGCTCTCCGATATACATGTGAGGTCCAGTAGTAGTACTCATCCCAATATCTCACGGCACCAACTAAGGAGTCTAGACAATGCCCTTAGCTGTACTACCTAACTACCTAGGTACTAGAGAGTATGTTCTCGATGGCACTATATCAGTCAAATGGTCGATCAGTTTATCTATGGAGGGATTCAAGAGATCTAGGTTGATTCATATTCAGCTTTTGTCTAATGCACTACCACTCGAAGGGGTACCAGTAGGGGTTACAAGGGTGTCCAATAGATGTGCTCTTAATTACGACTTGTATTTATTGCATGTATGACTCCCCAGTTGTAGTTTTATGCACATAACGAAAGATCTTTGTAGCTTTAAGATGTCAGAATACATCTCTACCCTGAAAAAAAAAAATTAATCCACAATTTCCAGCCAAGGAAAGTGCTCTGATACCACTTGTAGTATTCCATATTTAAAATAGTATGCAGAAAAGAAATATTTTAGCTAGAAATGGCATAAAGACAATGATATAACTAGAAAAATACCAGAATAATACCAGAATAACACCAGAAAGAGAACTTTGATTAATGATAGTGATGTTCACTTGCCTCTTAGAGGGGGAAACCTCCAGCAGAGAAGAGCTCTATTACAATAATATCTAAGAAAAAACTTCTCATACCCGCTACTCCTATTTATACTAAATATGTCTATACAAAAGAAAAATCTAGAGGAACATCCTTCTAGCGGAAGATTCTATTAAGTCTTCTTACATTTGACTTATTCTTCCTTATTGATAGGTCTTATTAATATTTTCCTTTATTACATGGAAATATAGTATTCTACCTACGTGAGGGGTTAGGGAGATTATGTCCCTAACAATACATCACTTTCATGGAACCAACACCAGAATATTGGAGGAATTTTTGGGAGATAATTCTACTTGGGAATTTATTAATAAAAATTCCATGAAGTTGAACACCTAATAATCAAGGCAACACCAATTAGAAGGTATCCAAGCTTCCATTCAAATAATTAATGGAGGATCCACGAATTTGGTGTTATATCTATTTGGGGACATTCATAGAAGATGTGATATATTGTTTTAAACATTGGAGGGAGGATTTATAGATACCCACATATACAAACACATGTTTTCCTTATATTTGTGGGATCCAAATCCATTTTGATAGCCACAGCTCAGGAGGAAAATGAATTTCAGCATCTTCATGGCTCTTCAATATATTTTGGGAAATATTTTGTGACCCATACAACCAATCACAAATTTGATATCCTATGGTATTTTAAATTCGATGGGATTAGATAGAATCTTGGAACAATCCAATTTTTAGTTGTAAATTTAGAAAATTGTTGTAGTTGCTTGGGAATCTCTTATCCTCAAGTGGGTTTTCAGTTTCAAGCTAGATTATGTATAAAATAGAGTGTCATAGCCATTCCAGGGGGGGGGGGGAGACTCTTAGAGAAATGTCCAATTTCGTGATGGAATAAAACTACAAGCTTGAGATCTAATTTCCAACTTAGATTTTTGTTTGTTCATTCATATGTTGATGTTTAGCTAGTTTTTGGAACTGTAGATTAAGTTTGATACCATGTTCTTGGATGCATATATCACTCCAAAAGAACATGTAATTGAGCAATTCGATTCTCTTATTTCGTTTTGTTTGGATGTTCATTCATTTTCATAGCATGATTTCCTTTATATCTTTTAGTTTCTTGTAATGAAATTTATAATTCATATATTAGTTTTTTTTATTAAATCTTGTCAATGACTAGAGACATGATTTATAGAATTAGAAAGCCCCAATCATGCATGGTGTCTCCTTGGCGACAACAGGGTTCCCTCTCTTGGTGATTTCTTACTTCTAGTAGGGTTAGCATGATCGATGTTCAAGTACATGATCACTGTTGAGAGTGATTGAGTTGACTTTACATTTTTATAGTATAGTGATGTAATTTCCTTTCTATGTAGAAGCATGTTAGAAAAATTAATGCAAGTTAATAATTTGTATCCCACACATATAGGGCATGACATCTCACAATTCATAGGTGCTTCTGGTTAAATAGAAGATATATATAAATGTTTTCACATGCCTTTTGGATTTACTGAAGCTTTAGCGACATTCATGAGCATGATGGATGATGATGATATCTTTTGGCCATTCACAAACTATTTTGTGGTCGTATATTTGGATGACATCCTCATCTTCAAACAAACCTGGGAAGAACATTTGAAACACATTTAGTAGGTCCTAAGCACCCTATGACAACACAAGTTATACACCAATCTAGAAAAATGATGATTTGGCATGCAGAGAATCCAATAGTTAGGATACATTGTGGATGAACATGGGGTGCATGTGGACCTAGCCAAGATCCAAGTCATTCGAAATTGTCCATCCTAGATGACTCTAATAGATCAATGTAGCTTCTTAGGCCTCACAAACTTCTACCATAGGTTCATGTTGGGGTTCTCTCATATTTCTTGGCTACTAAGTCAAGTTACCAAAGGTAGAGCTAAAGACAAGTTTTCTTGTTTTGAATCATAGCAGAAAACATTCTAGGATCTAAAACTCGACCTATGCTCCATACCAATCCTCATGTTTTCATACATGAAATAACCATTTTATGTTACGAGATATGCCTCTAACTATGTTTTCAGTCTAGTCCTCACTCAACAAGGATATTTGGTGGCCTATCAGAGTGAAATTCTATTGTTTGCAGATATCTAACCTATTACAAGGATATGTGATCAATTGTGTAGGCCTGAAGATAGTGGAATAATTATATTATGAGAAAGGAAACAATCATCCACGTTGATCACAAGCATCTATAATTCATCCAGACACGAGGAAATTCCCAGAATGACCGCCATTAGAAGTGGTCCATATAATTTCAACAATTCAACTTAAACATTAAGTGCAAGAAGGGTAGTGCCAACCATGTTTCATATTGCCTTAGTTGGCCCCAATTTTGGAACTAACCTTAGTTCTTAACTTCTATGGGCATGATACCTTCGGGTTGCCACAATAATTAAACAATGAATCTGACTTTGTTGCTACTTATTAGACACTGAGTATAAGAAAAAATCCTAAACTTCCACCTTTAGGATGTGATCTTGTTCTATCTGGGCCATATTTGTGTTCCTTCAAGTGAGCATGAAAATCTAATTTTGGAGGCACATTACAATCAAGTGGCAGGGAAAGTCAGTTTGGAGAAGATAGTAGCAATACTTCAAAAGTATTTATATTGTCCAAAGTATCAACAAGACATCAGCTAGTATATTAGGTCATGCATTTCCTATGATATCTCTAAACCATCCATCAAGAAGCAGGGGTTGTACACTCCTCTCCATACCCCAAAATATCCTTGTGATTTAATCTCCATGGATTACATGTTAGTTTTCCCCCCACCAAACACGGTCATGATTGTGTCTTTATGGTCATCGATCTATTCTCTAAGATGGCCATTTTGGCACCATGTAAAAAGAGTATCATAGTTGATGCCACTGCTAGTATATTCTTTGAGCATGTCTAGGTTCATTTTGGGCTACCATAGACCATTATTTTAGATGGGAACAACAGGTTTCTTAGTACCTTTTGTGCAGCCTATGGTCTCTAATGGATGCCAAGTTTACCAGATTGACTAACTTTCACCCCAAACAAATGCGAAAATGGAAGTGGTCAACATGTGATTTTTCATATGCAACACATGTAGAACTCAAAGAATCCATGTACATGGGATGAGAGCCTTCCATATGTTTTAACTATAACATTTATCTCCACAACTCTACTGGACATAGCCCTTTTCAAGTGTGCTTAGGGTTCCATCCATTGGGACTGAGTGATGTAACTCCTCTTCTTCGATGTTCACCAACAGATTCCTCTGATGCTTAGATCAAGGTATATAGAGAATCCAAATTTGTTGAATGGATCCATCACCTCCAACAGTAGGTTCATGATATATTGTAGAAGGCCAATGACAAGTATAAGTAGTGACATGACCAGCAACGAGTTCCACAGAAGTTTCATGTTGGTGACAAGGTATGGTTGAATTTGTAGAAACATCACCTCACATGCCCCCACAGAAAGCTCAGGCCACTCTGATATGGGCCTTACACCATCACAAAGGCTATGGGTGAAAATGATTTCAAATTGAGATTCCTGCTTTCCTTGGCTTACATCGAGTATTTAATGTGGAGTTGCTTCAACCATATTTCCCACCTCTATCGGACACCTTGGAGGTGGCTAAAAAATTGGATCCTACAAAAATCAATCATGACTTCCTTGACAATGATATGTTGGATTGAATCATGGACACCAATATGAAGGGAACTTGCCAGCAAAACATCCAAAGCAAGACAACTTCTTCAGCAAGGTAAATGGCTCATCTAGATTCAGATCCAACAAAAATTTCCCCATATATTATGGGAACTTGATGCAATTGGGATCATTACTTCCTAATATTGAAGGAATGACTCAGGTAAATATCAGTGTCCACCCACCTTTTCCACTAACTCAACACAGTTCTCCATCTTGGAAGTTTTGTTATGATTTTATGGGACTTTCTGAGTCCTGAACTTTTGGGGTCGTTTTATGGGAAGGGTAAAGGGCCTAGGTTTACCCTAAAAAAGTTGAGGCCATGGTTCAATATTTTAGTCCTCGGTTATATCTTTCTAGCAAGTTGCAATGCACACCAAATGAAGATTGTATGCAAACGTTGCACACCTGAAAAGTTGATGTTGAAACTAGCGCCAAATATCTTTTGGCATTTCAAAAACACCTCTTAGTTCTTTGTCTCCTAGGTTTAGGAATTTGGGCCTTTGTGAAAGTCTCGAAAGTCACAAAAATGGGTCGTTATACATATTACGACAGGGTATTCATTTATATGAGTGATGTAGCAGGTGCTCTTCCTAAGTCAATAACCATATCATACCAATACAATGAGTGGATCTAGACTCTATATTATTAACACATATCCTTAAGATGTGGGAAATGTCACAACCATGGTCACTTGGTGAAGGATTTCCCCAAAACTTCTAGGAATTCTCAAGTTCAACCCAAATATCAATAGGATAAGGATGGTTTTACAAAATTCTCAAACAAAAGGAAACTTGGGAGGAAGGAAAACAAACCCATTTCTTAGGAATGAAAAAATATGATGGATATTTTCCAAGACCTAACAGAAGAAATATGAGAGGGGTCTAATAAAGAAAGACCCTCAAATAAAAAAACAACGAAGACACACAGATCAACTCCACTATGGAAATAAAAAATCTATGGAAAGTGGACACAAAGGTAAACATGAAGAAAAAAGGAGAGGAAGAAGTTTAGATGCAGGAGACAAATACAACAGGGGACTTCGACCCGATATTAGAGGAGGATAATGTAGCCCAAGAAATGGAGCAAGAATACTTGGAAATATATATTCAGACTCTAATGAAGTACATGGAGAACAACACCTGAGTAATATGTTATAAATCCAACTAAGATAATTGTACAAGGAGATGATTAAAATAAAAGGAAAGGGGGGTAACTATATCCATAATCTGACCTCCTCGAGAGGACTCATGATCAAAACCAATACACTAAAAGAATAGGAAAAAGAACCATTGGAGAGAAAAAAATAGGTCAAAAATTGACAAAGTAGAAAATTGAAGAAATGGGAGGCCTCCCATAGAATTATTTACATTCCCAACAAAAAAATTTAGATGAAAGTAATTTCATAGAATTAGAGGCATGAATGCCCCATCCAAGCACAGGATTTTGAGAAAAAGGATTAATCAAGAAAAACATATCATCTTGATGATATATGAAACTAAATGTGGAAGGGAATTGATGATTCGAATTTCCCGAAAGGTATGAAATAACTATGAGGTAGCTTTGGAAGAAGTTAAGGGTTCTAATGGAGGATCGAAAATCCTTTAGAACCTATATATGCTCCAACTAGGCATTCAATCAATAACCTATAGGATTATCTCAGCTAGATATAAGATCCTTAGGTCTTTGGAATATGGCTATGTCACCAATGATTATGGACCACCATCCCTGTCTATTAAGACGGATTTCATAGATGTAATCCTCCTTTTGGGAACATCTATTTAGAACAACCCCTAGATCATTGAAGGGGATTTTAATATAATTATGTCTCCATAAGTAAAAAAAAGGGGGGGGGGGAGATCTAAAGGCTAGAAATATACAGTAAATCCTCTAAACAATATATAGAGATGTTCCTCCTAATTGGTATTCCAACGAATAATGGGAACCATGCATGGAACAAAAAAGGAGGGGGTTCCCGCCAAATTGTGGTTTGAATGGTTAGATTCCTAGTATCAGAGGTGGTGATTCAAACTTAACAAGCCATATCACCTGAAATATTTCCTTCTACTAGATCTGACCACTGGCCAATCCTTCTCTCGTGGGAAAGTAATCCCAATCTAAGACTGAAACCCTTCATATTTCAAATGTTTTGGATGTATCATCCTAATTTCATGTAAAATATTGAACAATGGTGGTAGGAAATATTAGATTTGTATGGAATAAAGATGTATCAATTTAGGTAGAAACCAAGGAAAATTAAGGCACATATCAAAAAATGGAATCAATAGGTATTTGGGAATATCTTTGAGGAGAGTATGAAACTATAAAAGAAATTGGAAACAATTGAAACAAACATCATTCAAAGAAGCTAATTAGACAAGTTATGCAGCAAGGAGAACCAACTCAAGACAACAATTAGTCAAAGGGATAAACAAGAAAAAATATTATGGAAATAGAAATCACAAATTCAAAGGCTAGGGGAAGAAGGTAAGAACACTTGTTTCTTTCACAAATATCTCATCAATGGGAGAATAAAAATTGCATCACAACCTTAAGGAATTCAATCAAAGAAAAATTAGAGTAAGATGAAGACGTTGAGAATGAGTTGAAAAGTCATTTCATCCAACTATTACAATATCTAGTAGAATCTTGAGAGGATGAAATACAGACAATCACTAGTTCCATTTTGACCTTAGTATCCCTTGAAAAGAACATAATTCTAACTCATCCAACATCTATGGAGGAGGTGGAAAAAACTATGAAAGATATGGTTGTAGGAAAATCACCAGGACCAGATGAATTTACATCCAACTTCTTCTACACCTATTGGAAGATCATTCATAAGGAGATATGGAAGGTGGTTGAGGATCAATAATCTTAGGAACGATCCTACAGGATTTTAGCACATCATTCATTACCTGGATACCAAAGGAGAGCGAGGAAAATATGACGGATAAAAATATTACAAAAATAATTGCTAATTAGTTCAAGACAATTTTGAATAAGATCATATCCCCAAAACATAGAGGCTTTGTATAGGGAAAACAAATTCATGATGGGTTGAGTTTGGTTCATGAATTAGTCCACTCTCTAAAAATAAATAAAATACCTAGAATTATGAGTAAACCTGACATGTTCAAGGTGTATGATCTCCTCAACTGGACCTTCATCCAATGCGTGTTGGTTTCTTTTGGCTTCTATCAAGAGTGGATCCACTGGGTCAAGAACCTAATATTCTCTACCTTATTTTCCATTATGTTTAATGGAACTCCCTCATCCACCTTCAAATATATCCAGAGGGATCAAGCAAGGCTATCAACTTTCTTCTTTCGTATACATTATAATGGATGAAGGGCTAGGTAGTTTCATCAAATGTTGTCCTCCTCTCCCATCTACAATTGTACATGATACTCTTTTGATGGGGAAACCTACGATTAGAGAATATTTAGAATTCAAGTCTATTCTAGATTTATTTATGAAATCATAAGGAACCCTCATCAATCATTCCAAATCCCAATTTTTTTTTTTTAATACTCCTTTATCAATCCAACGTAACATCTCCAGAATTATGGGCCTCCATGGGGATTCTCTACCCTTCAAATACCTGGGAGATCCTATGTTGTACAAGGCCCTCTACAATGTCTCATGGGAAGATCTATTAACAAAACTTGAAGCTAAAATTTCTAGTTGGAATTCTCATTTTATTACCCTACCTGGAAAGATCCTTCTCATTAAACATATGCTACATTATATACCACTATATATTTTTTCTATCCTAGCAGCTCCAATGAAAATTATCAAGTGGATTCATAATTTTAAAAGGGCCTTCCTGTGGGAGGGAGCCACTAAATAGATAAAATGGTTTTTGGTGGCCTGGGACAATATTTTTGTTCCAAAGAAGGCTAGGGGGATCAACATTAGGGATCATCTACTGATGGGAAAATCCTTGGAAACAAAAACTTGGTGGAAATGGTTGAAATCACAAGAGAGCTATGGGAAATTACATGGTGGGACAAGTATGTGTTCAATATCCTAACAAATGAGATGGTATGTATAGATGATAATCATCCAATATCTTTGTTGAGCCCTAGTTTTTACATGATTTCAATAGTAATTTCAATTAATATAGCGCCCTCTGTTACATGTCAAAATTACTCACTTCGATGATGTCTCATTGTCATTATCGCAAGTGTCACAAGTGTCTCACTTTTTTTTCAAGTGTCACAAAAATCATACTTTCATCTCACATGTGTTGCATCACAGAAGACATCATAAGAACACTTGGGAAATCCTCTAAGACTCATTAGAAGATGAAAATATATCGTTTGGCAAATTTTACAAGATTTTATCTTAAGGAATTACCATCCTAAAAGTATTTTTGGAGATTAGCACTCCCCTACCCATTTGCAGAGAGCGTTGGCGCTCCTTTCCCTCTTAGCAGGAAGCATTGCAACACTTTGGAGCCAACTTTGAGGGAGAACCAATATTTTGAGAAAATCTTGGGGACAAATCCCCCTTATCTATAAGGACAACTAAGAAGCATCCAAGTCTATTTAGCTCGAATCTAAGTTCAAGGTCGGATTTAAGGGGAATCCCACAACTAATGGAGTCATATCCTCAACTTATCCTAAGAATATCTAAGGTGGTTTAGCCTCTCAAAGCCTATACAAGGAGGCATTCTCATGGTGAAAAGGGGGAATAATCAGTGAAAAGTATTGTCATTTTGATTATGGATCTTTTGAGAAAGGGGTTGGACAAGGGGAACTTGGTGAGTTTGCTACATATGCATCTACAGTTTGTAAGCACCTTGTTTTTTTCTCATTGATATATATGTGCTTGGAATGTTTCCTTCAAGTTTGTGTACATTTGCATGGGCTTCTCTCTTTGGATGAATATAGTTTTAAACTAATATTGGTATAATAGGAAGTATGCTTTGTCTTAGTTGTCTATTGAATTGGAGAACTCGTTGAAGGACTCGAAGATCAAGTTCAACCCAGACCGAGCGAGGACAAACTTCATAAAAAGGTACCCATACTTTATTCCTATTTTCCCTTAACTAGTTTAGCTACATTTAAAGGAATGTCAGTGCTCAAAGTTAACATTCTTTTGTCTTGGCCATAGGGGTCTGAGATCCAAGAGGACATCCACCTCTCTACAGGGGAATTTTCCTACAACACCCTTGCTAATAGATTTCTTGTGGTAGACTGTTTCTAGGGATAGTTTTCCACATCATTTGCAAGAATATCTAGATGAATATGGAAATTCTAAGACATGTGTTTTGTGCGGAATATGGCCATTTGTGTGACAAGGAAGTAGAATTCTTGGAAATTGCATGAAAAAGGATGTATGGGGAGTAGAGTATTATAGTATTCCTTAGTGGGGTGTGCCAAGGGAGGCAAAGCCACCTCTCTCTGGTATACACTGCCCAAATAGTTCATTAGGCATATTTTATTTTTGCATTCTCTAGTTTCAGCCGTGTATTGTTATTTCATAAGTTAATTCATTTCCTTTCATTTATCAGTTGATTTCTTTCTTGAGTTGTTAAGTTAATTTATTTATGCTTTTATTGTTCATTCATTTTTTCTCTTTAATTGATGTATGCATGTGATAGGTCAATTGTGGTTTGTTTCTGGAAATATTAACAAGCCGTTGACACAGTAATTCTGATAAAGTGAATGATCTGAAAATAGAAGGATGACTTGTTATGCTATGCAAGCACCCCTACTTCATTAAAATAAACTTTACAGGACCTTGCTTCATGTGTATAAATATGCAAGATAAACTTATATGTTAAGCTTATGTATCTTCTTGTAAATGTTTATGTGTGAGAAATTGTTATTTTAGATGGTTAAATATGTACTTAAAACAAATACACAGCAACACAACTTGCAGCAAATAAAGCATCAAAACTCACAACAATAACAAGATGATAAAGGAGTTCACCCCCCTCCGGGCTACATCTCCTTGAGCCTCCATAATGGACTTGGCTCTCTGGGATTAATTAGTCAAAAGTTATTTTACAAGATGCTTCTCAACTCCAATGGAAAAAAAAATTGTACCATTGAGATCAGAACACATAAAAACCCCAAAAACAACTAATAGAACTCTGAAAACGGATCATGGCTCATCCGGGCATAACCTCTTCTACATGTGGCCATAAGCTTCCCTGAGCTTCTCTTTGGAAAAAACACCTATAAAAGTCCTCAACAGCCTCTGAAACCTGTCCCAATGTGTTCAGAGCATATCAATTAGCCAAAAATGATTATTCAATCACTGAAAACAAATATAGGCTCACCAAACCATGTCCTCCATCAAAGAGGGCTGAAAGTTCCCTAGAGCTTCCTGGAACTTCAATGGTGAAACACTTGCATGAAGAGTCTTCAAATGGCTGTGAAAATAGCACCAATGGATCCATCACATCCAAAAACCCCTGGCTGGGCTTTTACGGCACCTCAATCGGCCAAACGATGAAGAAGTTAGGCCTCCTCCATTTGCCTCCTTCCACTTTGCTGGAACTGGCTCTACAAAACGCACCTCTGTGTGCATGAACCTAGAACACGCTCCAAAACGCATGTATAAACCCAGCACTGAGCGGTTTCGAACAACCGTGCAAACTGTAGGATGGTTAGGGTGCCTCCAGCCCCCAACCGCCTAGCATTCGGTCACCTGGGTCATACGACCTCGGACTAAAAACAAAAGTTGGTTAATCCGTTTTGAAACTGTATAACCAATCCTCGCGCCCCGAGTCGGGTCATATGTAATAGCGCATAAAAACCATGGGCTAAGTTTATAACAGTGCAACCACACACACCAACTGCGCATTTATCCGTTGGTTATACAATATATAACACATATATATATAATATATGGTTTAAATAAATGGGACCTCGGTGTAATTTAAACCCCGCGCGCATTTGCATATGTTTTAGTGTTATGCCAAAGTCAAACGACCATGAATTAAAACCCGCGCTTAATGTTACATTGGTGGTCATATCCACAGCATAGAACCGGGGGTCGGGGCTAATCCCTGACCCGACCCCCCACCGCTCATTCCAACACGCAAACTTAAATACATGTTTGTTCACATGATTAAACAAGGAACAAAACCGGCCAAGCGGTTAGCGGATATTGGTGAAAACTTTGTGTTGTGGGAGGTCCGTGGGTCGAACCCCGCGGCCTCCATATCTTTTACAAAGCAAATATAAGCCAATCAAATGAGGGACACGTGGCGCCCAAGCATTGGGCCACTGCCCTCTTCTCATTCGCTTCCAATACGACACGTGTCAACATGTTATTGGTCAATGAACATCCAACCAAAATGCACCACATCATCAATATGCCACATCATCATGATGGTACGGCCCTCCACGTGGCAGTACGGACTGTACGGACAAGTACAGTCAGCATCCCAAATTTTCCCTGTTTGGCTCCGCGGACAGATCGCGATAACTTCTCCATACGGGCTCCGTTTGAGAAAGTAAATATACCGCCGGAATCGGGAAGATGAGACGGACGCAATGGCGTCATTTTCTCCGCATTTCGAGAACTTTGAAAATTGAGCAAATTTTTGCCCCCTGGTCCAGATTTTGATCAGTGAAAGCTACAAGACTTGGACTTACAACCTTGAGAGCTCCAAATTTGATTTGTGACTATAGATTTCTTTAGTTTTTATGCTTGGTAAATCTATGGGAGTTGTTTGAATTATTGAGTGAACTAAATGATTATAGCCTCCATGTTCAATCTCAACTCATGGAAATGATTTATTAAGGTCTTTTCTTTTGATTCTGATAGGAGTAGTTTAGTTTCCTAATCTTGCATATATTTTTTCAACATCTCACAAGTTTATGAGCTCTCAGATTGATAATTTAATGTTCATAAATTTAAGAAATTAAATCAACCAACATTTTTTGGTGTCATTGATGAGGAGAAGCTAAGGGATTAGGCATTAGTAATTTTATTTTTAGTTATTTATTTTTTTGTTTCCACATAATATTTTTTTCGTTGTACCAACATTTATGACTTGGAGGAGGAAAAGAGGTAAGATGTGAAGAAGACCTCACTATATAATATCTATAGCGTAAAAGCTCGACACATTCACTTTAATGAGTTTCTCCAAGACCTTGTCATGTTGGTAAAATATGTTTTTCTTTTGGTTTTATTCATGGAAAGGAAAATATAACTCATGTCAACAATTAACTTGGTGACAGTTGGGTCTTAATACCATGAGGGAATTTGAGTACATGATTGTTCTTGAGATTTATGAGTTTTTACTTTGAATTTTTCGTTGTGTTTGTTTCTGCAAGATTTCATTTATTTATTTGAAATTTATTTCTTTTGTCTGTAAGAACCCCCATACACTAATCCATGTGCAAGATAGGGATTGTTGACCAGAAAGAAAAATTTTAGAATGCTCAAAATTTGTCTACTCCTGGGGCTTTCTCAAATTATGGTAGCAATTGGAGATAGATCTGCATCTCTAAAAAATGATAGAAAATCAAGAGTTCCATGAGCCGCATCTACATCAAGCATATCTAGAATCCTTATTTGATTATCCTTTCCAATTTGAATAGGAGACCAAAGAACCACGGATAATATTCAATGCAAATCAAACTATGGAACCTGATATTAAAGAATCCCTTTCAAGTATGTGTCCAGATCCTTTGTGCAAAAGCTAAATATTTGAAAATCTACGGGGTATGACAAAGGAGGAAATGCAAGTCAGTACTAATGAAGAATAAAACCAAGGGTCGAATGACTATATTTGACTTTGGTACTAGAAAATAATCATGCAAAAGCACCACACCATTCTCTAACATTTCTTGGCACTAAATCAATCAGATCACTTGGTTCCTCATATTATGGCATCTATCAAAGCTTATCTTTCAATTTTGAATATGAGTACATTTGTAATCCTTTTACACACATGGCTTCATTGGAAATACTCCTACACTTGAGAAGATGTTTCCTTTTCCAAGTAGGGTAGGATATTGTAATAAATAATAAATAAAATCTAAAGAAAAAATAAGTCTAATTATGAAAACTGGGACCCTGGTATAGTTAGACACGATATTTTCTTGAAAAGCAAGTTACTTGCTGGAAAATACATTCGATAAATTTTGGATGTAGTTGTTGGTTCAACAATAAGAAGGGGTCAAAACATTTCTTGCAGCATAGAACTACTCCACTCAATAGCCTCTTCACTCTTACAAGCAACATCAATAGAATTATTTGATCCATCCATCAACAAGTTATCATTTGCATAACTGGTTTCAACATTTTTAGATCTTTGGTAGGTAGCATGACTGACCACTACCGAAAATTATAGCTTTATTGTATTGGACTATTTTAATTTGGTTTCCAGTAGATCTCCCTCCATATCATGTAGCCAGAGTTCAACATTTGTCTCTTAGATCATCATCCATCATAAGAGGTAAATTTGGGTAAGAAAATATATCTCTCAGTAAGTCATCTAACTTGGGGAATTTCACCTTGTCATATTATTTACTATATTCCTTCGATCTTTCCCATTTTATCCATATTCCATTATCCATCATCATCCATTACCCTATGAAATTGATGAACATTTAGAAGTTGAGTCCAAAACAGACTCTTTCACATTCAATTATTGTATCACAAATGTATGTCAGGTCTCATTATGTTAATCCTCCTTTCCTTGCACAAAAAATCATATTAGATGAGAATAGGAAAAACTTTCAACCTTGAATATCAGAATGCAGATTGCATGCCCTGTTCTTTATTGTCGTGCTAAAAAGTGATAAAAAAAATGTATAAAAAGAAATATAAAAGAAGATATTCTATAAAAAGAAAAAGAAGAAGGGTTCTGAAAAGAAAGGAGGAACTCCATGAAATAAGGAAAGAAATAATGTGTAGGGGATTGAATACTATACACCTTATGATCCGATATTTTTGACACCATTGCATGAAGACATTCAAGAGCTTGAGTGTGGGTGGGATGTTGAGACCTAATTTTTACATGATTTCAACAGTCATTTCTCTTAATATTGTATGATTATTCCTTTATCCTTCACGCATATATTACCTTCATTACTATATCTTAACCTATACTATCCATTTTCATCCCATATGAACATTACGAGCCATAAAAGCATTAACATGGCGAATTTCCCACATTTTGATGTTTTCTTAGGGTAGATATTGTTATTTCCTAACTTGTCCCTTGAGGATGTGGCAGGATTCTATACTTTCTAGAAATCCAGTAGCACCCTTACTATCGTATTTCCTGTAGTCGCCTATTTCTAGGTGTTACATATTATTTTGGTCACCCCAGTGATCAACTAACAACATGTGCATAACTCACTTCCATGTTCCCTTAAAACACTAAAAGAGACTTTCTCCATGAGAAAAGTGGATTAGATTTTCTTCCTTAAAAACTATGTCAAATGAGATCATCGTACCCTTCTCTATACTTGGGGTGTGACGATGCTTGATCATCGCATGTTGCACCAAATATGGACTGCAACATCATCGCAATCTACCAGTGCATAGGGTGTGACGATGCTTAAACAAGAGAAAAGTGAAATTCATGAATGTTCTAGAAGGGAATCTTCTCAAAGATGAGGTGGCCTCCAATCAGTTTGGATATTACTCACTTCTATGATTTAGTGGGATCATCCTAATCTCCTCCTCCATCCCTCTTTCACCCTATATAAAGAGAAAAAAGGCTAATGCTTTCTTATGCATGAATAATTCTGCTATAGATTATATTGAAGATAGCTTTGCTTTACCTGTCTAAGTCATATTGTAGATCTTCTTCATCAAAGGAATTGGAGCAAAGGTGTGTGTTTTGGAGAAAAGATCCATTGAAAGGGACCTTGCAACATCAAGGCATGGGTTGTATTCTCCACTTCCATTTAATATATTGTGGCAATACATTTCTTTCCTATAAAGGTGTCTTTACTTTTGTTGTTTAACTCCTTGATCTTATACATAGAATTCATTGGAATATATATATCTGTGTTCTCTCTCTTTGTTGGTTTTTACTTATTAAACAGGTTCACCATACCGCAAATCCAAATATGTAGCGACAAGGATGACACTAGACAGGATCAAGCGACATTTAAAAGGTATGTCATTTGTCCCTCTCTAAACTAGTTTATATGACAATGAATTATAAGGTGAAGTTTGTATTTTGTCTTATTTTGTTATAGCTTCTTGTTGAAGTTAGGGACATTAGTTTGTGTCTACACTTACCGATTTGTCCGATAACAAAATTGGTGAGCATAATGGGGAACGACTCCTTTTGGTTTTTTTCTTCTTATTTTCTTTTATCCTGCCTTATTTTGATCAATTTCATTCTTTGAGTCTATGGGTGATCCATATTGACACCCTGGTTCTGAAAGTTCATTGAGAAATTTTGTCATTCTTTCAAATTTTCTTTATATTCAGACATCATCGCACTGTGTCCTATTTTCATCCTGCATCAATTCTATATCGCCGCACTCTGCTTGTGTAGACTAGTGTGATGATGTCGCACTTTTCCTTACTTACAGCCTGCAACGATCCTATATCACCGCATTGTACCCTTCTGCAGTCGGTGACAATCCCTATAGGAATTGTTGGAGTGACTGTCAATTTTCTTTTCTTTTCCCAAATTTGTCTTTATTGCTTGGGATGAAATTTTAGCTTTGGTGAATGATTGGTTTATATATTTTAAGCCTATGTTTGATTGATTTTCAAGAATTGAGAGTTTGCTTCATAAGCTTTGAAAATTTTATTTTTGACTTTTTATTGCAAGGGTATAATCTCAAGACTTTGTTCTTGGGTGATTGTTTGATAAGTTGTTCTTGATTTATTTTGAGTTTTGGAGTGGTTTTAAGTTTTGGATTGTTTTTGAGTAAGAAACAATTTGTGTTCGCATTCAACAAATAGTTTCCTTATCTTTTCATTTTTTTCTTGCATTATGAGTTTGATTTGGGAAATAGTGTTGAGAATGCATTAATCTTCTTGAAACTTTCTTTATTTTTTGGATTATGTCTCTGTTTTGATTTAAAAAGAAAATGAATTAAGTTTATTCTTCTTTTTAGTATTCTTTGTAAGAAATCTTTTTCATTCAAATATTTGTTGAAAAGAGAAAATTGGAAGATTTAGTAGTTTTGATTGTTTGGAATCCATATCATTCAAAAATTGAGAAATTGTGCTTTGTAATTTTTGTATTCTGGAAAGAGAAACCTTCTCCCTATTATAATTATAGTTCATCGAATGAAACATTTTCACTTAATATCTTTTTTTATTTTATTGGGTCAAGGTCAAATGCATCATCAGTTTCCTTTTTGTTTCCCTTTTGAGTAAACAACAACCTTTAAAATAAAACATAATTTTAAAATCTATTAGCAACTTTTATACACCAACATTATCTAGGATAGTGATTTGGAATAGGTTGTAAGGCATGCTCTCCAAAGAATCAAAACACACAATAGAATCTTATGGTAGGGAGAGTTAAAATCCACTTGCTATATTTTGTCCTGGGAAGCCCTTCTAACACAAGGGTCAATCACAAGGTCGCATTAGGACCAACAGAGTTACTCACCCTTCTTTGTTGGTCTTAGTGTAGAGATTGTACTTATTATTGGGGGACACTTGAGAAGAAAATCTTGTGGGGACCTTCTCGAGTTGATTTTGGGCTTAGATACCCTACCCTTGTGCATGGATCGGATTGTCAATTACTTCCCCATGCATCATTGTAGTAATTGGTAACCTTAGTGGCCTATCTCTTTAGAGTCTTTACCCAAGGTGACTGTGGAGGGGAAATTATTCACGGTACCTAGAATCTACATTGGCCAAACTCACTCAGGCTCCTTTGAGGGTATACCCACGATTATGTGTGGGATCTTGCACTAGGGTGTAAGCCCGTTAAGTAGGTTGTCAATGTAACTTTTCCACCCGCTTTATCCCAGGCCCTTCTTGTCTCAATTTTGTGACATTGGATTTCATCACCAACTAGTGACTTTGAAATAAGAAGGTGTGTTTGCGTGTTTGATATCTAAAATTTATTAGTGAGTGTTGTTTGTTTCTCTAGTTGGCCATAGATTTATTTCATTATTTATTTTGTGCGACCAACATTGGACCTCACCATTCACGTAGGATTCAAGGGTTACCTCCAGAAGAGCCAGAAGAATAATCTTCTTTGCTTCCTAACTCACCAGAGGGTTGTCCTGAAGGAGAAGTCAATAACAATGTAGCCTCTGAGATTGGAAGTTTTACTCCATTGGAGGAATCAATACTTAATGTAAATATGATATTTAGTGTTGTACGAGATCCACTTTTTCTCTAGATAAATTCATCGGGAGACGTTGTTGCTGAATATTATACTAGAATACCTATCAGACCTCACACAAAGTCTGGTGTAGACAATCCACTCTTCCAGAGTGAATCGTTTAGAACTCTAGTTCATACTATTGAAATTTCTAATCCTAGCTCTTCCCCTGTCCATTCTCTTTCGAGAACCTCTTCGAGACAAGATATTTTTGAAAAACTAGGAATGATTCACCTATGCCAGAGGACCAATAATCAACCTATGACATCACATACGCCTGTGACTTCCATTGCTTACACAGTACCTTTAGATCATTTTACTGGCATGACTAGTAATTTGTCACAGTCTCAGATCAATTGTTGGATGGTTCTCATACAATTCTTCCTCTCCATCTCGTTAGCTCTACCATGGTCCCACAAGTTACGCTTGTTTCTTCTGAAAGTTTGGTAATCACTCAACATCCTGTATGAGAACCAACCAACAATTGATCTGAGACTGTGACAACATTATTGGTCATGCCAGTAAAATGATCTAAAGGTATTGTGTAAGAAATGGAATTCACAGACATATGTGATGTCATAGTTTGATTAGAAGTCCTCTAGTGTAGGTGACTCATTCCTAGTTTTTCAAAAATATCTTGTCCCGAAGAGGTTCTCCAAAGAGAACGGACAGGGGTAGAGCTAGGATTAGAAATTTCAACAGTATGAATTGGAGTTCTAAACGATTCACTCTAGAAGAGTGGATTGTCTACACCAAACTCTGTGTGAGGTCTAGTAGGTATTCTAGCATAATATTCAGCAACAACGTCTCTTGATAAATCCAAAGAGAATGGATAGGGGCAGAGCTAGGATTAGAAATTTTAGCAGTATGAAATAGATTTCTAAATGATTCACTCTAGAAGAGTAGATCATCTACACCAGACTCTATGTGAGGTCCAGTAGGTATTCTAGATTAATATTTAGAAACAACATCTCCCGATGAATTTATCTAGAGAAAAAGTGGATCTTGTACAACACTAAATAATGGATTTACAGGAATCCTAGACCCCTATAACCAAGACAGAAAGGTGCTAATGTTGGACATTGACATTCCTTCTAATGAATCTAAACTAGTCAAGGAAGAAGAAGAAAGGAGTATAAATACCTTTAATGAATTTTTTCCTTGCTTGATCCATGCTGATATTGATCTTCGAGCTCTTCAGAAGGTCTTGCAATCCAATGAACAACAACGACAAAACATACTTCCTAGTATACCATGATTAGCTTCGAAATAGATCTATCAAAATGAACAAGTTCAAGAAACATACACAAACTTGAAGGAAACAAGCCAAGAACATATATATTAATGAAAACAAAGAAAAGTTATTACAACTGTAGATGCATATGCAGTAGCCTCACCAAGCTCTCTTTGTCAAAACCCTTGCTCAAAAGTTCCACAATCAGAGTGACTATACTTTCACTGATTATTCCCCCTTATGAGATCATAAGTTTGATGGCTTAAATGTATCTCCTATGATATCATAATTTTGATGCCTTCAATGTCTCTCCCTTTCACCATGAGGAGGCTTCCTTATATAGGCTTTGAGAGGCCCAACCACCTTAGATATTATTGGGATAGGTTGAGGATCTTTCTCCGTCAGTTGTGTATTCTCCCTAAGATCCATCCTTGACCTTAGATTCGAATCAAATTGACTTCAGAGATAAGGGAGATCTTCCCCTGATTTCCTCAACATCCCAACACTCCCCTATAATGGTGCATAGAGCATTTCAACGCTCCCCCAAAGGAAGGCAAGGAGCGTTATCACTCCCTGCTAGTGGGTAGGGGAGAACTGCCCTTCAAAAATGATTTTCAAGTGGTATTTCTCAAGGAAAAATCTTTGTACTCTTCATCAAATGACATATCCTTCTTTTAACCAGTCTCTAAGGATGTCTCAAATTTTCTTGTGATCTCGTTCGAGATACAACATAGGAAAAATGACAATATGATATTTTCAACACTTGCGACACTTTTGATGTTTACAAAATTTGTGGCCAAAGTGAGACACTTTTGATACTTGTAATGAAGACAGCAGGTCATCATTGAAGTGAGTAATTTTGATGTGTAACAAATTTCCCCCAAAAGTGCGAAGTTAGAAGATGGAAACTGATGATTGAAGTACTTTGTATACTTTTTCAAGCAAGGGTATGGACTCGGAGAACTTGGTAGAAGTTGCATACAACCATCAGACAAACGTTATGATATGTTTCAAACCCAAGGCAGGAATACCTATGGTTGAGTGATAAATACATTCAAGGTATGGCCGCCATAAGATACACTTTGGATCCATAATTATATTAATAAAAAGGTATAGCCACCAAAAATATAATGTGGATATATACTTCCATTACATGAATTGATCGTAGCCACGAAAAATACAATGTGGATCTATGAGATGACAAGACATAGCCACAAACCAATACAAAGTGGATCTATGTGACAATATATGTATCAATATTCTTAAAATAAACTCCGTTGCAACCTGGGCAAAGTATATATCAGAGAGATCACTCAACCCAAGGTATTCTTACCAATCCCGATGCAGTATGAATCTAACCATGTGAATAGATGTCTTGCTGTTGAACATAGTAAAAACCACTTGATTATCGATCAATGAGATAAACCATTAACAAGTGTGAGGGAAATCACCATTGATGTCAATGATTCCCAAGGTACCCTAGTACATTCTAGCAAATGTGAATAAATGAACTGAAGTCAAAAATTCATGGAATCATCTGATCAGAGGTCAATGATGTAAACCTACCTTTGGAAGTGAGGAGGCCTGCCAATGAGGCATGCAGGTCCCAAGGTACTAACTGGTTTCTAGGTCTAGTTCCTGGATAATGTGTTGAAGTCGACAGGAACAGACTCATCGAAGGAGGGCCTTGATGTATCCCCCATCAACAAAATGAAACTGACATAGAGATATAAGGTGATGAATCAGATGAGAATAGACTGAAATGGGTGTTGAAATAGGAAATTTGTGATGGTTGACTCTCGAGGCAGATACTTCCCTTGAACACTAAGGCACAATAGAAGAAACATGACATGAACCAAAACATGATGATGTAGTGGATAGGGTGAATTTCATCAGGTGACCTAAAGGAGTAAAGAAACTCATATGATTGGTTCAATGTAGAGGTTCAGAAGATTAAAATGTATGCAAATACAAAGTTCTGTGTTCAAGGGAAACCGTAAGAGTGACCTGTGATGTTTTCAAAAACTGCTTGGCTTGCTTCCCTCAAATGTTTCCCCCATCCAGATAGATGAGTACCTCTTTTTTAATTTAATGAGCTTGAGGAGGGTAACATATGCTCAAGATAACTCACCTTCGGTAAGTCCCTCTTCCTTTGTTTAACTAACTGGAAGAAGTAAGGGTTTGGTCCCATATGGGCCCTTCAATGTATGATTTTTTAACGAGTCCAGAGAAGGTAAACTCAGTGATTTTTCATGTT
Organism: Picea engelmannii; assembly: GCA_009831015.1. Classification (NCBI taxonomy): domain Eukaryota; kingdom Viridiplantae; phylum Streptophyta; class Pinopsida; order Pinales; family Pinaceae; genus Picea; species Picea engelmannii. Next base: position 40,610 of record ML806668.1, read on the forward strand.
TATAGAGTTTGAAAAGAACTTAAAGACGACTCCAAGGTTGTCCTTTTTCGTAATGTTAGTCTTGCGAGGCTGAAAAAGAGATAAATTATCACTTGAAAGATACCCTTTCAAACCTTTTAACGAGTCAGAAAGGAAGCAATATCACTCGTAAATATTTTCATGTTTAGAGAGTCTGAAAAGAGCTTAAAGGAGACTCTAGTTACATTCTCATATTTTTACAAGTCTGAAAAAGTGATAAAATTATACTCGGTTACATTCTCATATTTTTGTGAGCACGAGAAAGAACAAAGACTAAACTTGGTATTGGTTTCATTTTTACACAAGCTTGAAACAAAATTAAACAATGCTTGTAAATTCCCAACATAATTTCCAAAGGTTAGGGATACCCATGGATGGTTGGTACTCTACCCCTAGATTGAAAAATTTTCGGCTTGACTCCAGAATCATAATCAAAGGAAGGAGACATGCCCCCCAAGCTTCAATCCATTCACCCCCTTTGAGGTTGTCACCAATTTCTATACTAGATGGAGAAAAAGGGTAAGGGTGGATGAAATGAAGGTTCAAATACAATACCTAATGAAAGAATTGACTCGACATCTATGAGATGTAGAGAAAGATTTGACTTGATGGGAGAGGTGATTGTTTCATTTTTTAACGAGCTTGACACAGGAAAATAACTATGCTCAGTGCTCCAGGTTGAATCCCCAGATTTCTGTTTGATTTTTTAACAAGCTTTCTACAGAGAGTAAAAACTATGCTCGGGACCTCTATTTCATTTTTTTATGAGCTTGCCACAGAGAAGAGAAACTATGTTGGTGATCTGTGTTTCATTTTTTAACGAGCTTGCTACAAAGAGGAAAATTATTCTCTTGGATTCTGTTTCATTTTTTAACGAGTTTTCCAAAGAGAAGAAAAACTATGCTCGTGACCTCTACTTGATCATGGCTTCTAAGAGGATAACTCTCTGGAAGGACACCATCTCAAGGGACAAAACTTAGACATGGCTTCCAAGATATTTTCATTGGATGGAAGAACAATTCTCAAGAAGGACACCATGCCGAGGGTTGCGACATGGGTAAGGAGATCAATATCTAAATACCCTATCAAAGAGATCACCATGTCAACTACCAGATCTAAGTCAAAGGGAGGGGATCATATTCATCGACATCTGAAGGCATGGGAGATAATGCCACATAATTGACCTGTGGTGGGGGTGATACCGTCTACATATAAGAATCGTTTAGGGAGGCCATTGGGTTGGTAGTCAAGTCAGGACCCATGCATGAAAGTTGATCAATAGCCACAATTATTCCATCGTGAGGGAAAGATATCAGCAAAAAAAAATGTGGACACAGTAGCTTTCATGGCATATACATAATCTCACCCAAGGATTAAATCACAATCCAAGGGGTCTTGGACTACCATAACATCAATAAAGACAGTTTTCCCTCCCAAAGTTATGGAAAACTGGGAAAGGAACCCTATAAGGTGGCTGGTTCTTCTATTAAAAGCTAATAGATTTTGCGTAACTAGTACAAGTTGAGGATAACCCAAAACTTGCCCAGAAATAGAGGATAAAATACTAATGGATGCACCTTCATATATCAATGTTTGATGAATGGCTTGACCACAAACCTATACTATAATATTGAAAGGAATGTGAGAGGGAAAATGAGGTTGATTTGGCACACCCTAATAAAAAATAATGGCCTCATTACTTGGAGGGGGTTTCACAGGAGAAGGAGGAAAGCCCCCCAGCATGGTAGATTTTGTATCAACGAGAAAAACGTGGGTAGTATCAGGTTTACTCTCTAGAGGGAGAGTAGGATTGACCGATGATGGGATCAGATCAACCACTTGGGTTTTATTCTCCAAGGGGATAATGGGGACGATGGATGTTAATGGAGAAACTAGATCGACCACTTCGGCACTCCTCAAGGAAGGAGTGGGATCAGTCGATGATGTAACCGGATCGACCACTTTGGAACTCTTCAGATGAAGGGTGGGACTGACCAATTAAGGGACTGGATCATTCACTTGGGTTTCACTTTTTAGATGAAAAGTGGGGTTGATCGATGATGGAACTGGATCAACTACTTTGGTTAGTGGTTTAATCGAGGTTGAAACCATATTGACCACATGATCAACTGGACCGACTGGGGATGGAACCGGATTGACCAGTCCATCAACTAATGATGGGTTGGGGGAAATCTTACGAGAACCAGTTGGAAGTTGAACATTTTCCAAAATATCAGAAGCCTCATCCATACGAGGACAAAAGTGAGAGTAATTATCACCTTTTCATAACATGCAAGGAAACTTGACAGTTGTCTTCTTCTTACCAACCTTAACGTCACTAGTTGACGGGACATCACCAGCATGTCCAAAAAAGGCCGATGATGTGGAAGACCACATTTATAAGACCTTGGTAAGACTAGGGCAATACCTTAGAAATTGGTCACCCTTACAAAGATTGTAAGGGAATTTGGATTTCGGATTCTTCATTGTAGTCATATCGACCTCATCAACACTCCCAGTATGATTAACAATAGTTGGTTTCTTGGATCCAACATCTGATGTAGTTGGAGGCTTGGTCCCTTTCTGGTTCTTCTTATTCTTCTCTTTCCTTTTCTTCTTCTTCTTATCAACCTGGCTACTCGCTTTAGAGCTTTCACTAGGTGAAGAAGGAGAAAGGGAAGGAGACCTAATGGGGAAATAAGGAGAAAGGTCGACATGAGGTTGATGTTTGGGTGGTGCACTTACATCTGAAGCACTTGTTTCATTCGAGATTACCGTAGTGGAAAACAACCATATCGGTAACCCAATTGTGAGACCTAGAAGGCTCAAAGTAGCAATGTAAGGAGGACCAAAGTTTCTGTAAGAAGGAAAAACAAAAGGTTCCCCCGGAGCAGGGGTTTCTCCATTGGTATTTTCAGGAAATGATGTCATTAAACAAAGATCCAACCTAGAGTCTACTAGGGAAAATAACCAACGCACACTAAAAATCTAGGAAGCAAGCAAACAAACAAAACCTTCTCACAATGAACTCACTAGTTGGTGATGAAATCCAATGCCGTGGGAATAATATAAGAAGGGTTTGAGATAGAGTAGGTGGAAAAGTTACATTGAAGACCTTCTTAATGGACTTACACCCTGGTGCAATCTCCCACACATAATTGTGGGTATACCCTCCAAGGAGCCATGTGAGTTTGGCCAATGTCGATTCTAGGTTTCGTGAAGACTTTCCCCTCCACAGTCACCTCGTGTAAAGACCCTAAAGAGATAGGCTACTAAGGTTACCAACTACAGCAATGATGCTTTGGGAAATAGTTGATAGTCTGGTCCACACGCAAAGGAAGGGTATCTAGCCTGAAATCAACTCAAGAGGCTCCCACACATAATCATGGGTATACCCTCAAGTGACCCCCAAAAATACATGTAATCTCTACACCAAGACCAACAAAGCAGGTGAGTAACTCTGTCGGCCCTAACGCAACCTCGTGATTGACCCTTATGTTAGAAGGGCTTTCGAGGACAAAATGTAGTAAATGGATTCCACCACTCTTTAACTCAAGATTCTATGCTTGTTTATATCTTTGGAAAGTTATATTTCACACCTATTCCAAATCCCTACACCCTAAGCTAATGTAGGTTTTCTACCAGAAAATATAAAAATGTCTAATAAATTTTAGTTTAGGGCTTGATTTTTAAGGTTGTTGTTTACTCAAGAGGAAAATGGTGTGGACTAGATGATTTTTTGACCGAATCTAAACAATGCAAAGAAATGAGAATTCAAATACTTCACTTTGATGAAAACTATATTACAAGAAGGAGATAACGTTTATCATTCACTAGATGCACAATGTCCCAAAAATCCAAAAAACCATGCAATTTCGCTACTTCAAATGCAAGCTAGTTTCACTACCCAAACGAAAGAATGCATCTATATTATTTTTTTATTTTAATGTAGAAATAGATTATATGAAAAATCATCAATTCTCCACAACTTTCAATCAGAGGAAAGAGTCATATGTAGATGCAAAAGACACGAAGCGACAAAGGTTTCAAACAAAGCATGCACTAAAAGCAATGAGAACTGAAAGAAAACAAGTAGAAACTTGTTCTAACATGAACTCAATCAAGTATTTGAAAACCAACAAGCATTCAAGGAGTACAAGAAGATGCAGAGAAGAATCCAGGAAAAGACAGGGAGAAAGAGAAATCACTCAAATTGTCCCTACAAAACAAGCGACTAGAAAGGGTAATTTCACATTTCTGAAAACGTTTCAAGCTCCAATCAAGACAAAAGGGAGTTATAATCACAAAATATGAACCTAAATAACTTCACAAACCAACATACATATTCTATATAAATACTTACACAAAACAGGCTGAAAAAATATCAGCAGAAGAGGGCAAAAATCCTCCAAGAAGGAGACCAACACTCTCTATATCAAGGGTATAGAGCGCTAAAGTGCCCCCTAAAGCACTATAGGGGAGATTTTATTATATATCAGTGCTATGATATGGCCTGGGGGGGGCATTGATCTTCCCATAACCTCAAAAAAAGAGCCAAAAAATGCAAAAAACCTCACCCAGAATGCATAAAAATTGGTGAAATAGCTAGTGAAGATGGGAGAAAGGTAATGGATCATAAACAAATAGTTAAACGGATCTAAAGGGTGGGAAAAGGGAAGGTACAATCTAAGTAAATACAAATCAATGTTTATCCCCACTGGAGTCACCAATTTCTGTTACATGAAAATCCCCCTATGGACAGGTAAATTCCCTCTTGGACCCTAGACCCCTATAACCAAGACAGAAAGGTGCTAATGTTGGACACCGAAATTCCTTATAATGAATCTAAAATAGTCAAGGAAGAAGAATAAAGGAGTATAACTACCTTTAATTAATTTTTTCCTTGCTCGATGAAGGCCGATCTGGATCTCCAAGCTCTTCAGAAGGTCCTACAATCCAATGAATAGCAACGACAAAACATACTTCCTATTATACCATGATTAGCTTCAAAATAGTTCAATCAAAAGGAACAAGTTCATGAAACATACACAAAATTGAAGGAAACAGGCCAAGCACATATATATTAATGAAAACAAAGAAAAGTGCTTACAACTGTAGATGCAAATGCAGCAGCCTCACCAAGCTCTCTTTGTCCAAACCCTTTCTCAAAAGTTCCACGATCAGAATGACTATACTTTCACTAATTATTCTCCCTTATGAGATCATAAGTTTTATTCCTTATATGTCTCTCCTATGATATCATAAGTTTCATTTCTTCAATGTCTCTCTTTCACTATGAGGAGGCCTCCTTATATAGGCTTTGAGAGGCCCAACCACCTTAGAGATTATTGGGATAGGTTGAGGATATTTCTCCATCAGTTGTGGATCCTCCCTAAGATCCATCCTTGACCTCAGATTCAAATCAAACTAACTTCAGAGATAAGGGGGATCTTCCCTTGATTTCCTTAATAGCACTATGATCCCCTAGAATGGTGCACAGAGCATTGCAATGCTCTGCTAAAGGAAGGCAAGGAGCTCTCTCGCTCCCTGCTAGTGGGTAGGGGAGTGTTGCCCTTCAAAAATGATTTTCAAGTGGTCTTTCTCAAGGAAAAATATTTGTACTCTTCATCAAATGAGATATCATTATTTTAACCAGTCTCTGAGGATGTCTCAATTGTTCTTGTGATGTCGTTCGAGATACGACATAGGCAAAATGATAGTATGATATTTGTGACACTTGTGACACTTGTGATGTTTGCGACATTTGTGGCCAAAGTGAGACACTTGTGATACTTGTAATGATGATAGTAGGTCATCAATGAAGTGAGTAATTTTGATGTGTAACAATCTCACATAGAGTCTGGTGTAGATGATCCACTCTTCTAGAGTAAAACATTTAGAAATCCAGTTCATACTACTAAAATTTCTAATCCTAGCTCTGCCCCTATCCATTCTCTTTGGAGAACCTCTTCAGGACAAGATACTTTTGAAAAACTAGGAATGAGTCACCTATGCCAGAGGACCTCTAATCAACCTATGACATCACATATGCCTATGACTTCCATTGCTTACACAATACCTTTATATCATTTTACTGGCATGACCAGTAATGTTGTCCTAGTCTCAGATCGATTCTTGGTTGGTTCTCATACAATTCTTCCACTCCATCTCGCTAGCTCTACCATGGTCCCACAATTTGCACTTGTTTCTTCTAGAAGTTTGGTAATCACTCAACATCCTATTGGAACACCACTTGCTATAGCGAGAAAACCCCTCTATGGACTACACTAGGGTTCTAAAGTGTAGGCATATCTAACCATCTAAAGTCTCCTACTTTTAACAACTATCCCGTCATTACCCCACAATCATACATAAAAGGCAAAGTATAGGGATTCGGTAGGCATACCTTAAACTCCTCCTCCGATGTCAATCCCTTTGTGTTTAGTTGTTTCTCGACTACACATCTCCTCCCAAGGCCAACCTACATTCACCTAAAGACAAACAAGAAACTAAAATCATGCATTCTATATATGGATTAGTGGGTTAGACATCATAACAAAGAATGTAAACAAATCGTAAAGATTTAAGACATCATTTGGCGGGACAGAAAAATTATTTCTTTATATTAATCTCACAAAATTCATTTACAATAATAGACCGGAAACTGCTCCTCGAACTCGGTCCTGGAATCCTCTTCACCATCCACCAACTGCTTCCACATCTTCTTCTCCTCTTCAATTCTCTCTAGGGAAATGGAAAAGGCTTGCAATGGAGGAAAAAGAAATTATGGCTCAAACTCACAATGTGGCTGCAAAATATTGGGGCAAAGGGGGAATACCAAAATGGGCAGAGTTTCTATGCTCTCATTCTTCTTCTTGGAATGGGACTCCAGCACCCTCTTTTATAGGCCAAAATAGATAGTAACGGTTGGGGTAACTAGATATGGGCGATCAAATGGTTAGGTAACAACCCGAAAACCCGTATCCCTTTGCAATTTTAATTTTTTGCTATTTTTTGTGAGTGTACGGGGGTTGTAGTGGTGCAGCAAGCATCTGTACCTGGGCAATAGTGGTGTAGGGCACGTACACCTTCAAAACAATAGTTTTTTAGAAGATTTGTTCAGTGATGGCTTGGAAAAGATAGCAAGTAAGTTGACCTAATGCTAGGTATGCATGTCTGGAGCAATTTAGGGTTATAACAGATGCCCCCTAATGTGTGAGGTCAGAAGAGAATCTGATGGTCAAAATACATTACAAATATTCACCAACGTATGAAGTGAGTGAGCCTAGAGACCAGAGTTCAGGAGGTGTCATCTGCAAAATAAAAATTTGTCTCACCGAGGTGGGCATACCCATGCTCGGGATGAAATAAAATCATGGCTGCCAATCAAATACACTACAGATCCATGTCATATAACTATCTAAAGTGTAGCCGTGAGTAGTACACAGTGGATATACATCTCAAAATCAAAATATATACATGTATAGTATCCATCTTCAAGAAGAAGATGACGCTTGATGGCTGGAGATGAGGTCTTTAGAGCTCGAGCAACAACTTCAAAATATTGAAAACTTAGGCAGGAGTGTAATATCAGTGTATGACTTCACTACCCAGAGGTCTTCGACGGCTTGTCGGGAACATTCAAGAGGATCTCGGTGATCATCCAGAGAACTTCATTGATTTTGAGCAAGGACTTGATTGGACTTTCAGGGTGGTCGAGCATGAGGAAAAGAGACAAACAGCAGAAGGGTAGACTCAAGTTTAGTAAAACTTCCTTTGGACAAAAATAGGACAAAAGATGAGACTCGGGAAACATGGCATTGACATAACTTCATGATGCAGGAGGCAATGCAAACTCTCCATATATTTGGAAGGATAACCAAATAGAGGATGACATAGCTCTATGTAGTGAGAATATTGATTCCTAGAGCTTGATGAACAAATGGAAGGATGTGCTTTCTACAAGGGCGACTCATTATGTTGTCAACAAAAAGAAAATACTTTTTCCTTTCTCTTTTTGGGGTATATTTGATTTCTTTTTGTCTTTTTCAATAATTTTGGGAAGCTTGGTCAAGAATAAAAGAATGATGCGTTACAAAGGAGGAACGAGTGTCACATACATACTAATTCCAAGCGTAAGGAACACATTGATGCTCAGAGCAAGGGGACATATGCAGGAAAAGGACACTCTAGAAAAATCCTCCATGGGTCAAGGTGTCAACACGCAGAGGCAAAGTACCACAAGGCTTGTGTATAAGGCATGCTTCAGATGGTTCATTTGAGAGAAACATGGAGAAAGCATTAGGCCAAAAACGTAGGAATGCAAATGTGATTAATAAGACACAATGATAACGTCCTTCAATGTAATTTCAACGAGCCCAGAGAAGGTAAGCTCGACGATTTTTCATTTTTAGAGAGTCTGAAAAAGCGTAAAAGAAGACTCCACTAGGGTACCTTTTTCGAAGGTACTCTAGTTGGATCAAAAAAGGTGTAAAATAGCATCGAACAGACGTCTATTCAAAATCATTTTAATGAGTGTGACAAATACAATATCACTCGGTCATCTTTTTATATTTAAGGAGTCTGAAAAGATCTTAACTATGGACTCTATAAGGGATGTTCTTCTAGACCAATTTAACGAGTGTGAAGATACAAGGTCATTTGATGATCTTTTCACTTTTAGGGAGTCTAAAAAGATCTTAACTATGGACTGTGTGGGGGTTCCTTTTTCGTATATTTAGTCCCTTAGGCCTAAACAAGGGTTAAATTTATACCTGAGAATATGCTTCTAGGGAACCAAGGCTCCTAGAGTATACCTTTGTTCGTACATTTGACCATCCAGACCGAAAAAGGGGTAAAATACTGCCAGAAAAACGTGCCTTCGAATTTTATTTTAGCGAGCGTGAAGGGCAACAAGATCGCTTGGCAATATTTTCATGTTTAGAAGGTCTAAAAAAGGGATTAAAAGAATACCCGTTGTTTTGGGAGTCCTGAGGGTGAGGTCAAAAGAGATAATGAATCATGAAAGTCAGGCTCAAACTTGTAATTAGGAAAAACTAAAAAGGACTCTCGAGCCTAAAAATCATTAGCAACGACATGGACACCAAAATGCAACCAGTATATACCTAGGGCATCCATGTGAAGGTAGGCTCTACCACTAAATTATGACACTTCTAGAGAAGGAGTGAGGGTTATTTGTCGCAATTTGGTGGGATCAATCTTATGGCAAAGTGAAAAAGACAACGAGGTGCAACAAGTGGAGGTAGAATCCTAACTTAGATGCAAAAAGTTGAAAAAATGATTTTTTACCAAAAGACCTTTGAAAAAGACCCAACTCTCAAAAAATTTCCCAATACCCAAAGTAACACGTATCGTAACATTCCCCAAGAAACTCAAGAACCATACTAAACGAATTTCAAGCTAGAAAAAAAATGACAAAAGGGTCCAAATAATGACAAAAAGAAGCCAAAAAGTCTATAAATAGAAGTTGGCAGCTCATTATCACCATTGTAAATTGAGAATTGACAAAAAATTCAAAAACACCCTTTTTCCAAAAGAGTTGATTATGGGATCTTCAGTGGACGAAACGAACTTTCGCTTGGACCAAGTAAGTACAAACTAGCCCCTCCTGCATTTCCATTCTTCCTTTTTTCATTTCTTTTTGTTTTTTTGGGTGGTGCTAACATTTAAAGAGGTCGGCCCTACATGTATGCAGGTTGTCCAAACATATCCCACATGTGCATGCAGGAAGAAAATAATTTTCCCACGTAAACACGCGACTGTCACCAAGACAGCCCGCGTACACCCTCCAATAAGTGGAAAAATAAAAAGCAAAAGTTAACTCCTCATGAATTTGTCATTTTGCAGGATGTATGTTCATTGGAGAGAGAGGGAGCATGAGGACATTGATTTTTTGGTCTCATAAGACCCTGTTGCTATCATTATCACAATGTGGGTTGTTAAAATTCTTCCAGTGTATGTTCACGAGGGCACAACCCAAGTTGTTGAATGCTTTGATAGATTACTAGCATCTTGACACTAAGGAATTTATGCTCAAGGGGAATTCATTGACTCCAATGAATGAAGACATTTAATTCCTGACTGCTCTCTCGAGGAGAGGTGATCCAGTCAAATTGTGTACTTTTCCCCATAGGCCTCACAACAATGAGGAGTTGATTGGACTCCATTGTGAGGTGGGTACTAAGAAAGTAGGTTCTCAAGTGCCTATACACAAGATCAACAACCTATCACTGAAAGTGATAGTTCTACTCATTGTGCAGATCACTGTATCCACGACTTTACATCAGGCCTCCCGGGCACACATACATTGTGCAGTGCAATGCTTAAATGCATGGATTTTTTATAGGAGTACAACCATGATGGATTGCATGAAGAGTCAACTAACAGAGTGTCGAATACGGGAACACCAAAACTTCAGGTTCGGGACTGTTTTATGTTCCTTTTTCTTTGAGAGGGTACCCAGTCTTAGTCCTTGAGAGAATATATGAGGGAATTTGGACTCTCTCCCAGCATTATACAGATGGGCGACGTTGTTGTCGCGACAGGGGGGAGGGAGGACCATCATGGCCTTCGATGATAAATTTTTTGACTGGTGGTCTCAACAGATTCTGACTATAGAGTATTACCCCTATCCTGGGATCAAATTCTCCACAAATCCTGATATGACCATACCTCCCAGAGTAGAACGAGGAGAGATAGGTATGTTCATTTTTCAAAGTTATTTAATTTTTATTTCTTTTTCTATATATCATTTTTATGTGTACCAGAGTATCTGACAACTATGAATCTGTTATGTACAGATGTGGGACTAGTGCATCCAGCAGACATCTCGAGGACTAGGCAGCCTCCTTGACTAGAGGCAGGATCAGGCGTACCCGGCGGACTAGCAGTAGCAGCAGGGGTGCCTCCAGCCGGAGAGGCTGAGAGAGTATTGAGACGGGTGGATTGGAACCTCACCACGCTCACTCGCGTAGTCCCTATGGTTGAGATCGAGGATCTTCTGCCATCAATGAAAACTCATGTAGTTTGGGTGCCACGGACCTGGGTCCAACTTTTTCAGCATTTGGCAAACGTTGTTGTTCACTATGGTAGGGAAAACAGGCCCCGCCCTTAGCTAGGTTGGACTACTTACGTGCCCAGGCAATTTTTGTATATTTTTTGAGGGCATAAGCCCCATGACTCTTACTGGACATATTTTCGAGGCGCTTGCACCCACCTATGTACTCTAATATTTTGTATATATATGCATATTTAAATATTTTTACATCTTATGGATTACATCTATTTTACAAATGTATTTACATGTGTGTGTGTGTGTGATTTTTCTTACATGTGTGCAATGTTCCAATCTAATACATGATTAGCTAGAGTATATATGATTTGATTCAATCTCCTAGGAACATGGATATACGAAATGTAATCAAAGCTTCATTCTATGAAATGTTTCCTAAGGAACCATCGGTGTAGAGTAGGATCATAAACATGGTAAACCCCATTTAACTGGGACACAACCAGCTGAGCGTCTAAGTAGACCCGGAGGTGAGAGATACCATGTGACAAAGCATCATGAAGCAACTCTAATACTGCATTTTATTCAGTGACATTGTTTGTGGTGTCACCTAAACAGATACTTCCTGAAGATAGAAATTGGCCCTGAGGTGTGAAAATCACCCAAGCTGTGGAAGCAATCCTCCGAGTGTACCGGCTAGCACCATATGTGAACCCAATGAACACCTCTGATTCACTTGACATCTGCCACAGTGAAAAATATGACATCAAAAATGACATGTCCATAAAACCAAAAAGACAAAAACTAAGAAGAAAATGTATAAGAACTATACATATGTACAAGTAGTCACCCAAGGTGACCCACCTAAGAGTAATACTTCTTGTGGTAGAGCCCATTTCTAGGCTCCGCCAAATAATTTCCCTCAAATTCCACCAGACGATAAGCACCCTTATTTAGACCCTCCTTCATGATCAAAGGTCCGAACCACATGGGTTTGAACTTGTCTGCCCCTAGGGGATCCTTATCTTGGTCATAGACTAGTACAAGGTACTGACACTTGAATTTTTGTTTGTGAGCCTTGTTATCCAAGGCTGCATCCTGCCGCTACTCATTGAGATTCTCAAGATATAATAAACGCTCTTCAAGTAGTGAAGTGTCTGGCAATAACTGTACTGCCAACTTTAAGAGAGGGGATCTGACACTCTATAGGAAAGACTCCTTCCAACCCGTAAATGATTTGAAAAGGTGAGAAACCGGTTGCAGTATTAACAGACGTTTCATAGGCCCATAATGTCGAGTACAACATTAAATGCCAATTTGACTTGGCCAAATTGATCTTTCAATGTAGAATAGTCTTAGGGGACTTATTCATAGCTTCCACCTGACTATTTTCTTGTGGGTAGTAGGGTGACGAATGTTCTTGCCTCAACCCAAGATTTGACGTTAAGTCGGACATCATTTTATTCTGAAAGTGACTGCCATGGTCAGTGAAAATCTCACTCGGGATGTCGAACCTTGCTATTATCTGGTTAAACAAAAAGAGAGTTGTTGTCTCGTCATCATCTTTAAATGGTTTCATAGCCTCAACCCACTTCGTGAAGTAGTCTACTGCTACGATGATATAATGGTGACCCCTTGCTGAAGGGGGGTTGCATGTAGTGTAATCAATCCCCCACTTGGTGAAGGGACCAACTGTGATGACGGGAAACATGGGAGCGGGGTGTGCCCTCATATTTCGAGAGAACATCTAACACAGGTAGCACTTCTTGACTGATTCAACACAATATTTGATTAATGTTGGCCAAAAGTATCCATCTCATACAATCTTTTGGGTTGTTTCCAACCCAAACAAATGACCACCACATGATAACCGGATCTAACTCCTGTGTGAGAGTCAGATCGGGGTTGGCGGAATCTTGTTGCAATATAGAGTATGCAACTTCTTCCACAGACAAAGGCATGGCCATGCCATGGTGCCATGTCCCTTCCATCATGGTTGATGGGGAAGAAAGAGTCCACAGATCGTTAAAGTAAGTCATCTAAAATGATGAGATTTGGAATATTTCAGCCCTAGGTTTGTCGGGGATAGTCGATATGTATTGGACATTTCCTTTCGGAGGTGGGTAATTGAAAGTACCCATCAAAGGTGGGCACAAACCAACCCCTATGTTGGAAAATCTAGGTTGAGGGTTATCAATCATCGGGGCCGTGGATACCCCTGTTGAAGGGTCAGGATGGGAGTAGGATAATTGTTCAATGGACAGGATCTAACCCTCGTGTGGAAACAACAAGACCCAGAAAACTGTCGTGAACATTGCTTGTATAGCATAGGTCCAACTCCTTCCTAACAAGATATTGTAGTTGACACATGCATCGACCACTTCAACCTTGACACACATTGTCTTCCCCCCTAACTGCACGGGGAAAGAGGGGATGATTCCATGTGTTTGGAACAAATGACCATCGAAAGAGGTAAGAAGAGTAGGTGACGAAGACAAAACAGGTTGGCCAATGGCCTTCCAACGCGCCAAAGACATCATGCATGTCGAGGCGCCCTCATCAACCATCGTGCAGAAAATGTTCTGAGTAAACATTTTCATGGTGTAAGCCACTACTATCTAAAACGCCACGTGGGAAGGGAGGCAAGGTTTTAAGTCGATCGTATCTAACAGAGCCTTTCTCTGGGAAGGGCATCTCTAGAGGACTTCCAAAGCAGACATTGCAAGGGGTTTGAGACAAATCCTCCACCACAGAGTATTTCTGGGAAGTCCTTGCATTTGGATTGTGGGAAGCTTTCTTGAATGCACCTTTTTGGATTTGTTTCATCATTTCTCCCAACATCTTCTCAATATTGAGAGGAAGAGGTGGGTTTTCAGCTTCTTTACCCTTCTCAGAGGTGTTTGGCATTACGTAGTCGTGTGTCCTAGTTGCTATATCAACGCTACCTTTCATCATGTACACATTCATGGATGAAGGATTAATCAAAGATGGAGGGGGTCCCTGACTACCCCCTTCCATGCTCGAAGAGGCTTGAGTTAAATTTTGCCCATGTGGAAATGGGTTTGTTAACACGGGACTTTTGTTGTGCCAATAACTTCTGGGCCTCTGCAAGATGAGGGAACTGGTGAGTCAGATGGTCTTCCATGCACAGATTACATGGATACTCTGACTTCTTCTTTTCTGTGTTGCCCACACCAACATTATTGGGAGGTTTCTTATCCCCCTTACCCTTCTTTCATTGTTTCTTCTTTCCATTAGGCTACTGGGTGGCCTTCGGTTTTGTCAATTGCACACTATGTACATTCGACGTTTGAGTAGGGGGAGCAGCCGAACCAGTGGTCTGGTTGGCCGTTGTTTGTTGTATTGACAATTATTGTAATTGATTTGATAGATGATTAGTGGGCTTCATTTGTGCTGAACCAACAATACCATCGGCATGTGGTCCATATCTCTGTCTTTTCTTGTCAAGTATCAATCGCGGTGCATCTAGAAAAACATTGTAAAGTAAACCAGACTGATAGTAAATCATCTCTAGTTGTTGAGCTCTCATTATCGCTTCTTCTTCTTAAAAGACCCTCGAGGTTGCTACATATTTAGATAACTAAGTTACCAAAGACATAAGGAACAACTCAAGCAGGAATGATGGTGGGACTGGTACTTTTATCAAACTCTTCTGGCATTTCCATTCTTGGATGTGATCTGAGATGTGGTTCCCTTTTTTCTACTCAAAGTTGGCCAACAATTCGGTGTCGGCGTCGTATTTCACAGGTAATTGAAAATGGTTTAATAAATCCATTGCCAATTCGTCGAAGGAAGAGTATCTCGAGTGGTCGAGCTCAATGTACCATTTCTCCACACTCCCAATGAGAGTGTGTTGAAACAAACACAATTGTACAGAGTCGTCTCTCAATGAGTTGGATGAGCACCATAGATGGAAGGTAGTTACATGATCGCCTCGATCTTCATTAGGCTTAGCTTCGGACTTTGGAATGTTTGAAGGCAACTTGGTTGGCATGGGAGGCCAACATGGATCATGACAGATGGGGTCTTTTAATACCTTTTTCAAGTCTGGCAAGTGCAAAGTTTCCAGAAATGGTAATTTGGGTTGTTGATTATAACCAAGGAAAAAGGAGCTTGGAGTTTGGCTGGCACCAGGTTGCCAGGAAAAGTTAGGTTGTTGGCCATGGTTTTGGTAATAACCATGGTCATGACTAGCATACGAATTATGCACTTGTTGATACGTCATCTGTTGACTCCTGTAATAGGACGTAAAAGGTTAGGATTGCATTGCATTCCAAGGATTTTGGGAAGGGTTTCCCCCTGCCGATCCGACGGGCATAGGTCCTGAGCCTTGCCTAGGGTTCCATTGGCTATGGAAGGGGTTTCCCCCGGTTGGCATCCCTAACAAGGGAACTGATCCCTGCAATGGATTCCAAAGTTCTTATGAGGAAGTAATTTCTGAGTTTTCCCCCTTGTGCAGGAATAATACCCTGCATAGGATTTTGTTGGCCATAATGGGGGTTGCCCCTGGCCAAGACGATAGCTGATGAGAATGTGTTTTTACCAAAACCATCAAACAAAGAGAACGGTGTTGAACCTACCAAAATTCTATAAGAAGGAATTCCTTGACTACCTACTCCAAACGAACTACAATTTACTTTTGGCCCAACGGAGTGCTGGTGAGTACCGCCAAGTAAAGGGAATGAAGGAGATATATGACCCCCTCCATAAGGGAAAGCATTATAGGGAGATGAAGTGCCCCCCATGGATCCTTGCAGAGGAGCATTCAAGCTGCTTGCCCCTAGACCTAAATTCTATAGAGTGGAGTACGAAAGGACAGATTTTATATCGAACCCAGGCATCTCATATGAGAAAGAAGGGTATGCCACACTCTGGGTGAAAGGAGCAGTGATCGCCGCCATAGATGGAATCAGACCATTGCCTGAGGTAGAGGTGGTCGAGACCATGGTGGTATGGACCGGCACCAATTGGTTCGGGGGAAGAAAACCCCCTATAGTGACAGTCATACAGGGAATATGAGGATTCCCTAAAGAAGTAGCATCATGTGTCTCCATTGTTTCTTGTGACACTACCTGACGCTCATAACATTTAACCTGTACGACGATGGGCACCGATAGATCAGTGTTTGAATTTTTATACGGGCCAAGAGCTTCTACTCTGAGGTCTAAAATGGTTGGTTCCTCTGGAATCAAATGTTCGCCTCTCGAAAATGGGTCGGGCTTAGTTTCCTGTGGCCTGGTCACCTCAAAAGACCCTTGCTGGTCTAGTCTTCCCATTAGTGGTGGCGGGGGTGGCTCTAGATTAACCGGCGGTAGGAAAAGAAGCCTTCACGAACAACGAAGCTCCTGATCCTCCATGGTGTGAGAAGATCAATGACACACTAGGTCTTTCTATTAACGTTAAATACTAGCACACACTAGAAAAATCTCCTATGAGATAAGACAAGCAGATCACTAGCTAGTTGGAAGAATAGTTACACCAGCCAACACTAGACAAAATTACCAGTGCAAGTGAAACTCTAATACAGAAGCACCCTCTGGGTATAATCTACAAAGAGTGGCCCAATGTCTACCCTAGGTACCATGGTATACCCCTGCAATCACCTGTGTAAGTCACTAATATAAAGGCAACTAGGTTGCCAGTGCACGAACAGTCACCAGGTGGGTACAGTCGACAGTCAGGTGGACCACAATGAGCAGGGTATCAAGCCCAAAACCTATCAAGGGTATCAAAAGCAAGTGTTCTATAAGGTGACTGAGGACCTCAAATGGATTCAATACCCACGAAGCTTCGTGGAAAATGTGATCAACGGAAAACCCAAGATAAGCCCTCTATATGCATTCCCCACTATGATTGGTTCGACTTTGGAGGGGTTATCTCAACTACCTTTTCGCACACAACCTCGTGTTTATCCCCTATGTTAGAGGGGGCTCCCAAATAACTTTCATGGTTACTGGACTTTAAAGCACTCCCTATCACAGATGATTATGGTTTTTTTTGTAGCCTTGAAGAGTTTCCTCTCCAATCTTAAATCAAGGCTCTAGCCTAGACTAAATTGATGGACACTACAAACACAAAGTCTAATAACTTTTAATTAAGCATTAACTTTAGTGGTTGTCTTAAGTCAAAATGAACAGAAGTGAAACCAATGATGTTGTTTAAGAGATGAAAGAGAAGAGCATAAGATGTAACTGAAAACAAACTACTCCTTCTTCACAAATAAAGATTTGCCAAATTAAACTCTTTCACCAAACTTTCCGTAACTACTTTTCTTGGATCTTTGAAAAGAAAAAACTTAAAACAAGATTTCACTCGACAATAAGCTACTTAATGTCCTAAGTATTCAAGTATATAACTTAATAAAACGTTCTTTTTCCTTTGTAAATGAAGCAACTAACCTGAACTACTTTTACCAAACAAAGAAATGAAAAAAAAAATTATTGTTTTATGCTTCAAAACAAGAAATTTGAAAATGAATTATTTTCTCTTCTTCTAAAGAAAAAAAGGGAAAAATGACAAGAAGTCAAGATCTAGAAATGAATCTTGGCCCATAGAAGATCATAGGGAGTCACTGACAATACCAAGCAGGCAAATCATAACAAACTCATAAACTTGTCTAAAAAACCTAATAAAGAAAACACAAGAAATATTTACTAAAAGAAAGCTATGTTGAGGTCAGACCTAGGCTATAGACTGCTATAACAGAGACCAAGGCTAGATCAAGAAAACCCTGAGAAGTGTGACTTGTGATAGGGAAGAGGATGAGTGTCTCTTCTTTAAAAAATATTTTCTCAACACATGCACGCTACTGACACTTCAACAGCCTGCGTATGTACGTGGGCTGTCCAAAGGTAGGGTGTGTATGTACGCGTGTAAACCCACTACAGGCTGCGTACACCTCTGTAACTTCTCAAAAAAATAAAAACCAATAGTCAATCAATGCCAGGGAGTACTGGTATGGAAGACCAGAATCCCTTAAAAACCCAAAAGCTTACAAAAACTCAAAAAATAGTAAATAAATTGATTCAAAGCACCCAAAAGAATATCCCCATAAAACCCTAGAGGTCTGTACACTACGGTCGCCAATTATGCTATAGCGAGAAAACCCCTCTATAGACTAAACCATGGTTAGAAAGTGAAGGTAGAGATAACCATCGAAATTCTCCTACTTTAAACAACTATCACGTCATTACCCTACAATCATACATAAAAGACAAAGTATAGGGATCTGGTAGGCATACCTTAAACTCCACGTCCGATGTTGATCCCTTTACACTTAGTTGTTTCTCGACTACAAATATCCTCCCAAGGCCAACCTGCATTCACCAAAAGAGAAACAAGAAACTACAAGCATGCATTCTATATATGGATTATTGGGTTAGACATCATAACAAAGAATGTAAACAAATCGTAAAGATTTAAGACATCATTTGGCGAAACGGAAAAAGT
Source organism: Picea engelmannii (assembly GCA_009831015.1). Lineage (NCBI taxonomy): Eukaryota > Viridiplantae > Streptophyta > Pinopsida > Pinales > Pinaceae > Picea > Picea engelmannii. The sequence continues at coordinate 59,127 of ML806668.1, forward strand.
ATTTCTTTATATTAATCTCACAAAAGTCATTTACAATATGAGACAGACAACTGCTTCTCGAACTCGATCCCCGACTCCTCTTCACCATGCACCAATTGCTTCCATGTATTCTTCTCCTCTTCAATTCTCTCTAGGGAAATGGAAAAGGATTACAATGGAGGAAAAAGGAATTCTGGCTCAAACTCACAATGTGGTTGCAAAATATTGGGGCAAAGGGGGAATACCAAAATGGGCAGAGTTTCTATGCTCTCGTGCTTCTTCTTGGAATGGGACCCCAACACCCTATTTTATAGGCCAAAAGAGATATTAACGGTTGGGGTAACTGGCTATGGGCGGTCAAATGGTTAGGTAATGGCCCGAAAACCCATATCCCTTTGCAATTTTCATTTTTCGTGCTTTTTTGTGAGTGTCCATAGGTTGTAGTGGTGCAAAAAGCGTGTGTATGTAGGCAGTAGTGGTGCAGGGCACGTACACCTTCAAAACAATAGTTTTTTAGAAGAGTTGTTTAGTGATGGCTTGGAAAAGATAGCAAGTAAGATGGCCTGATGCCAAGTATGCATGTCTGGAGCAATTTAGGGTTATAACACCACTTTCTCTTAGATCAAATATGTTACTTCCACCTAGGTATAATTCTATGAATACTTCTATTGCTAATCCTACCCAGATTCCATCTGGAGGGCCTAATCTTTTAGCTCCTTCTGGGTATAATGTTGCTAGTAGTTTTGTTCCTACACCTACCCACGTTCTCTTCGGGGGGCCTATCGTTCCTCCTCCACCTCCACCTAGGGTATCTAATCGTCTTGGTCCAAGTATCCCCAATCAAGTTGGAGGCACAAGTCATTATGTTGCTTATGGTTTTCAAATTCCTGTTGTAGGCCAACCTCAAGTTGGGGGGCAACCTCAAGTTGGAGGGAAAACCCAATTTGGGGGTCATAACCCAGTGTACAGGAAATATATCCCTAGATTACAATATCAACCTTGGAATTTTAATTTCCAAGGCAATCAACAACCGCCTGGGGGGGGGAATCCTTAATTTAATTCTTTTGTACCCCCTAATTTCAGGCAACCATATTCATGTTCTATGAATCCTACCTGGGGTCAATCTTTTTATTCTAATGCTCCTCTCCAAGGAAGCATACCCAATAAACAAACTCATGTTGGATATTCAACTCAAAACCATCCACCATCGAATTTGACAAGACTATATAACTATTTATAGACTGCTTATGGTCCTACTAGTATACCTATGGGATTACCTCCTCAAAATTACCAGTTTCCTCAAGTGAACAGATAATTGTTGTTTCTTGCTACTTTGGATTTACAGGATTTATCTAGGATTTTGAATGATCCTATCTTACATTCTCCTTATTGTTCGGTCATACCTTCCAAGTTACCATCAGACATTCCTAAGTTTGGCATTCGATCGGGAGAAGACCCAAATAATCACATCATGACTTTCCATCTTTCGTGTTCATCCAACTCTTTGATGGACAACTCCATTATATTACGTCTTTTTCAACGAACTCTTACAGGTTTGGCAGCCAAATTTCATATTGAATTTCCATGAGGATTCTTCAATGATTTCAACACCTTAGTTATGGCTTTCTTAGCACATTACCAGTTATCGATACGATACGAGACATGAACTGAAATTTTGAGTTCATTTAAACAGTCCTTGTCTACTCACATTTCTGATCATATTCACGAGTGAAGGAGGAGAAGATGCTTAATCATAGTTCCCCTTCCTGATCAACTATTGGTTGAGTGGTTTACTAAGTCACTCATTGGTCCTATAGTCCATTATGTTGCCATGGGTGGTTTCATCACTAAAGAGCAAGAGATTAGTCGTGCTCAATACTTGGATCTCATTTATTCACAAACTGGAACTCTATATGAATTGATCCCTTATGCTCCTTTCCCATATACAAATCAAACCCCAACACCTCCAGTAGATTCTCATGTTGTTGATGGCGTGATTGGCACTTTTCATGTTGAGACTCAATCTAAACAAATCAGTCATTCCACTCCCAAATCTGCTACTAATAATGTACAAATTGCTCCTCCTCCAACTCCTTCTCCCGGTAAAACCTCTGAGGTTAATTTGGTTCAATCTACACCTACTGGTAAAAATAAAAATAAAAAGAAAGGGAAGGGTAAGAATAAGGAGGACAAAAATAATAATCAACATCTGATAAATCCAAGACTCATCCTGTTGATGACAAAGAAAAGTGTAAAACCCGTTATCCTTGTATTATCTCTGGTGAGGATCACTATACGAAAGATTGTCCATGACATGTTGAGGTTACTAAGTTCCTACAAGGGATTGGGACACCTCCTACACCTGTCATTTTGTCACAAAATTTTCTTTCTCAACAGCAAGACCAATTGTTCATTCATGACCAACCTTATCCCTCTACCACATCTTATGTACTTATGTGTACTAGTGACTCCAATAAGAATGAAGTTGCAGTCGCTACTCGAGCCAAATATTATTCTCCCTCAAAAGAGAAAGTTGACGATTCACCACCTTTGTTGGTTCAACTTGCTCCATCAACTTCACCTCCTAAAGTTCCTCTTCATATCAAACGACCGAGCCTAGATACAGTTCTTCGTCCTCCTCCTAAGGGTGTTGTTCGTAATTCATCATTCAACCCTCATGCATGTGCTGCTCAAAAATAAAGTATTGTACAAGATCTTGTGTAGGAACCTTATGCGATGTCAGCTCTCGAAGTACTTCAAAGTCCTATGCAACATAAGGCACTATTAAAGGCTATTGGTGGAATTGATCCTACCAATACGAACTTGATAATATTTGACTTGGAAAATCATATTCCAAGGCTTTCTCCTCAATTGGCATTTCAAATACAAGTCATTGTGGAAAATAAGAATACTTTTCAAACTGTTATTAATGAAGGAGCCTTGACTTGCATCATGTCTGTCACTTGTTGGAAATCCATAGGCTCTCCTACCCTTACCAAGTCAAACAATACTCTAAAATATTTTAATGGTATAGGGTTTAAACCTTATGGTGTTCTTCCTTCGTTGTCTATTACATTAGAAGGTAAAGCAGTCACTGTTGAGGTCGAGGTGTTTTATCCACCTCTATATTACAGCCTTTTATTAGGTCATAGTTGGATTGATTCCATGCATGCAATTTTTCTACTCTTTTCTGCTTGATATGATTCCCTCACCAAGGAAAAGTTGTTATTTTCGATCAACTCGCCTTCTTTAATTTCAATTCACATACTAGTAACGTACCTTTCATTGCAAAACACCTCCAAGTTATGAGAATGTCAGTGTGGGTCTTCTAAAGGATTCATCATTAATGGGTACATTCCCCATTCCACCACTTGTTTTCCCTCCTCCTTTTGTCACTTCAATTAACATGATATCAACCAATTTTGGTGAAATACCTGAGTCTTATGACCCTTGGATAGTACCTATATTTGACAACTGTCTTTGTTACAGTGACCGAATGCCTTTGATTCTGGTAGAATTGGCTTATCAAATTATTCAATCGGAAACACCTTCTCCTCATTCTCTCTTAGACACATCTCTGGATCTTTTTCATGCAGTATTTGACACCGATGAGATGATCATTATAGACATGTCTATGGAGGATAACCCATGTGAAGATGGGCATCATCGTTCTATTATCTTCCTAGAACCTGAGACGATAGAGAGTTATCAACAGATTTCGAATATGTCTACTGTTGTTACTATTTCCCCTATTCTTGAACCAACACACGATGTTTTGTATGAAGAGAACTTGGGTAACATTTCACCCACAATCTCTCTAGATATTTCGATTAAACCCAGAATTGTGGAAAATGTTCATATTGGTGCCTCATGTTCTGTTGATGAGATCCAAATTTACAAAGCTCTTTTCCAAGAATATTGTGACGTTTTTTCCTTGAGTTATGAAGAGATTTCTGGAATTGATCCAGATATTTTTGCACATGAAATTAAGACTTACCCGGACTATTACTCATTCTAGTTGTGTTGTTTGATTCTGTAGAGGGCTCGAGAGCTCTTTCCTCATGTCCAACTATTACTGATGCTTCGAATTTTGTTCTATAGTGCTCCCTGTGTTAATCTCTTCAAAGAATAGTTTATCTCTTTGAGTTGAGCTAGCTCATGTTTTTTGGTATCGGTATGCGGAGATTATGAGTGGAATGTTCCTTCCCCCAAAAAGGTCGGAAGGAACCTTGGTTGAAAGGTATGATTTAGATTTAATGTATCTACCTTTTGGATCTCTAGGTATATTCATGAAAGAAAGAAAAAACAAAAGAAAAAGATACCATTTGGTTTCTAGGTCTATTCATGAAAGTAAACAAAAAGAAAAAGAAAAACTACCATTGGGTTTGGGGGATCCTGCAATAGCAGATGCATAGGTTCTTACCTCTCTTCTTAAAGTTCCCCCACCACCAATCTAATGCTAACGTCTAGGAACGATCTATTTCCTAACTACTTCTTACCTTGAGACAACTCCCCAACAACGGTGCCAAAAATGATGGGTGTTAGATATGCACTAAAAACACACTAAAAACCCTCAATTAAATTGTTAACCCAGGGTAAGTAAACTTAGAGTTGTAGCAAAATATATGCCAAGGTAGAAGGGATGGTAGTAGTATAGTCTAACTAAGGAAGTGGCTATCTAAAGGATAATCTATTCAAGCAAAGCCATCTACTGAGAAAACCCTACTAAGAAACTTTAAACTAGGTAACCTAAGTACTTTTGGACCAAGGATCGATGGATAGTTCTAAGAAAGCAACTAAAAGCCCTATGAAAAGAAAACTAGTTCATAACAATAAGCAAAAGAAACTATTAAGCATAACAATAAGAAAATAACAAAAGCAAACTACTTTAACTGGCCAACCTACATTCAATGAGAAACTACCCTATGAAAGCAAGTAAATAAACAAGCAAGCAACTATTCTACTAAAGCAAGAAAGAAAAAACAACTAGCTAACCTATTAAAGCAAGTAAACAAAACAACTAACTAACCTATTAAACCAAGTAAGCAACTAACTGCTCTAAGACAACTTCTACTGCAAGTAATCTAGTAAAAAATTCTCATTGAACAACTATCTAGCCTAAGAGGCAAGTGGACTATATTCTTAATTCAACTTCAAAAAAATTTCTAATTCATGAAAGGAAATCTATTTAATTCAAAGCAAGAAAAAACTAACAACTAACCTTTAATCTATGATAAACAAACTGCTCTCTAACTTATCAAAGCAAAAGACTATCTATCCTACAATAGGAATAAAACTATATTCTGATCTATGAAAGCAAGAAACTATATCTTTTGATCTACAAAAGAAAGAAACTATCTTTTGATCTACAAAAGAAAGAAACTATCTTTTGATCTACGAAAGCAAGAAACTATCTTTTAACCTATGAAAAATCAAATATAGTGTTGGTGATTGTGTGAATGTCTTTGGTGTCGTATGATATCTAGATGGCACTTGACAACAAAGGATAATTCAAGTGGTATAATCTCTACACTGATCTCAATAGAAAAGTGAAAGGTATGGATTAAACAATCCAATGAGAATTTAGCCATTACGGAAACAATGTTAATTACCCTGCATATTCATGAAATTATTAACCATCAACAATATAACGAGATCAGAATTTTACTTATATGCTATGTAAAGAAACTTCATAATTAAATTCAATCATTAACTAAGAAATATAATTGCAATCTAATTCTAGGAGAGAAACTACATACAGTCAAACTATGTTATATCTATCTTAACAATTCAAAGTGCAAGAAAGAAAATGCTTAAAAACAGAAATTAAAACATGGTTCTAGCATATGGCAAGTAAACTAATGAATAAACAAATTAACAACTAGTTAGAAAAATCTAAATGACAATTAAATAGGCAATAAGAACTGAAACTAACCCTATCCATCCACCGAATCCTTGGTTAAATAAAGCATGAAATAAAACTATGTTCTACTATGTTTTAACTTCTATTTTAAATTTGATTTTAAAAGCATAAATAAAATTCAATCTAACATATAATTGCACACGAGGTTAGTGTACGAGTTTGCAAACTCATTCCTAATTACAAAATCAATGCATATTAACAAAAAGTATCCATACTAACCTGCAAAAGAGAATTAAAACAGTTAAACTATAACATCAAATTATATGACAAAAGAAAAATAACAATCCATGTACAGGAAATGAGATAAAATACATTTAAGCTATGAAATGCATCAATAACACATAGAACAATTACCAGACTCCTGGTGGGACCCCCACCAAGTCGTGGTCACTTCTCAAATGCACACCACGAGCTCAGCAAAATGATTTCACCATTAAAACTTGAAAAACACAGTCTTATACAATTCTGGCAATTGAAAAATGCAAAAACAGAGGAAAACATTTTTATATATATCCTCTACTTTGTCTACTTCTCCTTAGCTATTGTATGACCACCATGGTGGTATTTATAATATTTACAGACCAAGTGGTCAACCATAGGAGGGTTGAACCACTTCTAAAAACAACAAATCACATTAATGGTGCCCTAACTGTCGAAATAGAGTGAGCCAATAATCGCCTTTCTCAACAACCTAAACTAAGTTGTCAAGAGATCAATAGTTGGAGGGGATAAGCACGAGAAAAACCCATGTTCTTGATTCGCCCACCACTGGTCACCAATACCATAACTGCCAAATCGCCCACCGTTTTTGTGCAAGACGCAGTGCTGGACAGAGTGTCGGACCAGGTATCGGATCGAGTACTGGATGGAGTGTCAGACTGAGTGTCGGAAGCATAAACCTGATGCAATTTTTCCTTGTAACACCAAAAAATGTGAATTAGATCCTTGGAAACATAAAAAAAGGTGATGAATTATACTCAATATCAATATAAAACACGAATTATACATACATGTTGTATATCATAGCATTTCGACACAAAATTCTTCAAAAAGATTCTCTAAAACATCAAAAACACATATTATATTCGGCAAAAGTATCTAATAAATGTTATAAACCTGATCATATCTCGGGCCCAACATTACCTGCACACTTACGATTTTGCAGGTCCCACTGCAAACAAAAACAAATTACCCCTCGTGACTAAGCTTGCTGAGGAGGATCAACTTTGGAAGCTTCTCCTTCTTGTTGTGAAGACTTTGCCTTATGCCTCTTGTGTTGCTTCAGTTGTGCTCTAAGGTTGCGGTTGGATTTGGTCATCTCATCAACCAACCATTGAAGGGAGTTTAGCTTTTCTTGGAGGATTGCATTATCATGATGAAGGTGTGTGTCTATTGTCTTCCTTTCTTCCAACTATTGGAGGAGATGAGAATTCTCTTTTTTTAGATTCTCAATGGCTAGGGTAGAATTAGTGATCTCAGAGGAAGGCTTAGAGCCTTTGAGGGATGTGGACAATCTATCATTCTTAGGATCTAGAGTAGGCATGGGTGAAATAGGAGTGATGGGGGATTGGTAAGGAGAGGTTAGTTATGATTTTTTCTTTCTTTGTGGCTCTAATCCATCCGCAGAAACTTCCATAAGTCTCTTGTGAGGGCTCTTAAGATCGGAGGACACTTTGATAGAGTCCAAAGCAAGCAGAGGTTTTCCATAAGGTTTTGTTCTTGTGCTCTGGGTACTCTTTCGAAAGGGTCATTTACCAAATCGATTGGCTCCCCTCCTATTTGTGGGAACAATGGGAAATTCTTGTTGAATCACTTATTGAAGCTTCTTAGGTGTGGGATCAAGAGATATTGAAGTCATCAGGGGGTTAACAATAGGCTTCTTTTGATCTTTACTCTTGGTCATTTTACCCGATGAGGAAGTAGCGATGTCAACAAGCTTTTTGTATTGTTCCAGTAAAGAGATGGTTTGTGCAAGGGGATTTGGAGTCTTGGAGAGTGGGGTTTGGATGGAGAAATAGTCCTTAGATCTGATGTCTTTTTTCTAGTCTTGATTTTCAGGTGAGGGTTTACAAATTGATAAATGAATGCATCCCAAGTTTGCCCCTGTTTTTTTCAATTCGGCTAAAACAAGGAGTTTGATAAGGCCATGGTGAAAGAGGTTGTTGTGGGGGTTTGTTACATTCTTCCTCAATTGAGAGGACATATTATCCAAGCTCTTTTAGCAATTAGAAGGGAAAATTCAATTGTTTATTGAACTAAAAGCGAGATAACAGTCGAAAATGGAAAGCTTAAAAAATGGAGTATCTACCTTCACTATGTCAACAGGACATTGAAGGCACCATTGCAGAAAGATTTGAAAAGGATAGAGAGTATTGTCTTGGAAGATTCAATGAACACATGGAGATGCTCCTAAAAAAGGCCAACATGGACATCAAGCTTCAGAGACACATGACCAGGAACTACTACATCAGAAAATAGATCAGGAAAAGTCACAAAAAGTGTTCTACAATACCACACTGTGCTTTTGCCTTTGTTTTTAGTCATCATTTTAAAAATATGTTTTTGACCACATAAAAATGAATTTTTAAAAACCAAAGGAGGATATTTCTAATGGCATATCGAATCACAATAACCTCTTTCAGGTTTTACACAGGTATCGTAAATTGGGAGATATTCAACTTTCTTGGAGACCTATTTCAGAAAATAAAATTGTCCAATTTAATTTCCTGTTTTAGTCATTATTTTCAAAATAGGTTTTTGACCAAATAAACGTGAATTTTGGAAAACCAAAGGAGGTTTTTTCTAAGAACATACCAAATAATAATAACCTCATTAATTACTTACACAGGTAGCATATAGTGGGAGATATTCAACTTTCTTGGAGGCCCATCTTAGAAAATCAAATTCTCCAATTTAATATTTTGTTTTAGTCATTATGTTGTGGCACATATTCCAAGAACATAGGAATGAAATTCACAAAAATGAGAGGTGTATCTTAAGAACAACCTTATATATAAAAACATCTCACAGTTTTGTAAAACTTGTTATGGTTAAAACGTTATAGCCCCATATTTGACCCTTATTTTTCTGTTGCGCTTCTGTCACAGTTGCTATGCTTTTGGACATCTTGTTTTCAAATCAATTTTTAAGGGGTTATATGTAGATTTGTTCTTGGATTAGTGACTCCAGAGTGTATAGGAAATATTCAGATTTCCATTCATAACTTTTTCATTAAATAAATCATCGAGGAAGGCCATCAAAACTTGTTTCTCTTCTGCTACAATTTGCTTCCACCTCCATGCTTTCCTATGATTGTTTCAAAGTTATTTGCATTGTTTTGGATGAAACTGTCATGTTATGTTACAACTTCTTCTTATCAATGGATTCATGATCTCATTCCCATGTTGAAATCGTCACATCTACCCTATATGCAATGACAAATCCTAAATTCTACTGAGTATACCTACCTTGCCTTATTCTATCTTTTCAACTCATATTTTGGAAACCCTAGCCTAGCTCCCTAGACCTAGATTCTCATCCAGAAAACTCCAAATCAAAACCATATTGAGATAAATACCTATCCTAATACAGAGCCACTTAACCTTGTTATAGGTGTGTAACACAGATCTGTAGTGAATTTAACAATGTGTTATTGATCTGTAATTGTCACAAAGAACCAGTTAAGTATACGAAGTATTCTATAGCATAAACATAAAAATGCACAATAAGCTTCTAACACACACAATGATGTCAAAAGTATATAATTTAGCATACAAATAGTTGCTGATATAATATCCCAAGTATGATAGAATTTTGACAGAAATCCTACTTCCTCTTCTCATGGGTTTTGTTATACAAATGGGTGGTGCTTAGCGTTTTTGTTTTTTTTTTAGATCAGGAAACTCCCCCCAGACTGAAGATATGGCACATCCTCGTGCCATGAATTAGCAATAGGTATTTACTTTTTAGAGAGGGGGGTTAGATTATATCCTCTTTTATCCACTCTTTGGAGTATCCCTTATCTCTAGAAATGTTCTGAAATTTGGGTTTGAAAACCCTGTTATAGCTTGCTCTTGGCAACTAGTGGTGTTTAAACCAGCGGTCTCCAACTCTTGGGAGCTTTATGGATGAGGCAATTGGTTCTTCAAAGACCATCAATATAGTGAATATGAGCATAGGAAAGATAAGAGTATTCCATTATTATATTTTTTGTCATCGTGCTCACACAATCTATTCCTCTATCTCGCATTTTATAAGGCATGTAATCATAACTCTGTAATGAATAGTCTGTAACGACAATAAGCCAATTAAGTGGTTTGTTAAGGAGATGTACAACATTTTATAACACACATGGAATTAGCATTTCAAAAATAAAATGACTACTAATGTAATAGCCTATATCATGAAAACAATACACATAATTTTTTACAAAGATTTACTTCTTCTAGGCAATGTTATCATTTGTCAACTCATGAACCCCTACCCCAAACCTAAGTATTGTGACACCTCACAATCAAAAATATAGGAAACTAGTCAGTTCTCCCAATAGCCTAAGATTTATAGCTTGTTAAGTGTGGAGACAAATTTCACATATTGGTCTGATGAGATGGTTAAAAGATGGCCCTGCCTTTAGGATAAGAGATCCTATATATAGATAAGAAGAGGTAGGAAAGAGAGTTTCAAGATAGTCTCAGAGTTAGTTCCCAATGCAAGTTTATGGATTTCATTAACCTTATATTAACCATACATACTTCATGTCATATTTGTCTACAAGTAATATCGTACATCAGGGCAAGTTTAAATTTATTATTTATTTTTTGTCAGATTATCATCCTTGTTAGGTAGAATGCCCCATTTCCAACAAGCATGTTCAGTACTCTGGCGGGTTTACCTAGTCATACCATAGGATGGTACCTGCTACCAGTAGACCTGTTCAGTATCTCGACGGGTTATCCTCTTACACCCTCAGAGACTGGCCCTCCATCTTTTAAGATTTTAGTATAAGATTGATTATGCAAGAGGATGGAGGGACAATTCTGAAAACAACTTTTTATTTCTTTTTTTCAATTGGGATGGTATTTATGTTAGAGGATGACTTTCCGTTATATTCCTTAGTGATTTACCTGATGTAAGGGGTACTTAAGTGGGCATGGCCTATCTAAAGATATGATATAATCAAGCTATTTAGTGTGTAGTGGATGGTACCATTGAGAAAGAAAAGAAAGGTATATTTAGGTTCAACTCACTTTCTTCTTTTGTAGTTATTGTGATGTTTCCATGACTAACCACTAATAAGACCTCCTTGCTACTCTTTAATATAGATACTTTACTTACTTACTCAGGTTTCTTGGGAAAAATGTATGATAGACCTCTAAGCTTGATGGTTACGATATCACTTCCTTATATAGTGGTGAAGATTTTCAAGAGCAATTTCTTTTTAAAATGCCTAAAGAACAAGAAGATGAAAATCTTTGCAAAAACATGGCTAACTACAACAAGTCATTATTCATTTGATTCTTAGCAAATAACAAGGTCCAAGTGTAACAATGTTTTTAAAGAAAAGCCTTCTTTTATATTTCCTTAGAATTGTCTACCCTTGGTGATATAAAGACCTACAGAGATCTCTAAAGCTGTTTACAAAAACCACACTCTAAAATATAATAAACTAAGGAGATCAATGAGCTCAAGTCATAGGAACATGTATCTCGTAGTTCTTTTATTAAAATAAAATATAAAATGAGGTTGCATTAGACTTTAAGCTAAACTAACAACATGCAGTTTTTATTTACTATCCTACCCTACCTAAAAACAAAGGGAAAATCTTTATTCAAGTGTAAGAACTCTTCCAATGTAACCATGTGCGGAGCAATATAAGAAACATGCTCATATCCATATATGAAAAAGTTACCACAGTGATTACTTGGATATGAAGAACCAACCAACCTACTTGTTTTGGCATCAGAAGGTGTTGAATAAGATAATAGTATTGTGGCCTGATGACCTCTTGAAACCAAATTTCAATGTAATATTGATGTTTATCAACAATAATGTCTATGCTCTCCTTCATCATGCTATGCAGATCCTTTTCTTTTGGATGATTGATTTATGAAGTACATAAAGGATCTGTTGAGATGGATGTTGAGAACTCCTCAATATTAGGTCTTAGTGATTGCTCTCCACCAGAGGTAGTCCATATTTTTTCAGCTTCCTTCACAGTTTGGAAAGGAAGATAATTTTGTAGCTCATAGGACCTTGATTCTTCTAATATTTCTAGAGAGGTAGATACACTTTTGGTTGTTGCCAAAATATGTTATTCTTGAAAAGAAGAAATCTCAGTTGTTTCTACGATTTGAGAGAGTTCTTCCAAACTAATAGTCATCTTCAAATTCATTCTCTTGGTGGTGGTAAGGAAACAAAGGTTGTGTTGTTTGATTCTGTAGAGGGATCGAGTGGTCTTGCCTCATGTCCCACTATTATTGATTCTTCGACTTTTGTTCTATAGTGCTCCTTGCATTAGTCTCTTCAGAGACTACTTCAGCTCTTTGAGTTAAGCTAGCTCATGTTTTTCAGTATTGGTCTGCGGAGCTTATGAGTGGAATGTTCCTTCCCCCAAAAATGTCAGAAGGAACCTTGGTTGAAAGGTCTGATTTAGATTTAATGTATCTACCTTTTGGATCTCTAGGTCTATTCATGACATAAAGCAAAAACAAAATAAAAATCTATCATTTGGTTTCTAGGTCTATTCATGAAAGTAAACAAAAAGAAAAAGAAAAACTACCATTAGGTTTGGGGGATCTTGCAATAGCAGATGCACAGGTTCTTACCTCTCGTCTTAAAGTTACCTTACCACCAATCTAATGCTAAGGTCTAAAAATGATATATTTCCTAACTACTTCTTACCTTGAGACAACTCCCCGCCAATGGTGCCAAAAATGATGGGTGTTATATATGCACTAAAAACACACTAAAAATCCTCAATTAAATTGTCAACCCAGGGTAAGTAAACTTAGAGTTGTAGCAAAATATATGCCAAGGTAGAAGGGTTGGTAGTAGTATAGTCTAACTAAGGAAGTGGCTATCTAAAGGATAATCTATTCAAGAAAATCTATCTAATGAGAAAACCCTACTAAGCAACTTTAAACTAGGTAACCTAAGTACATTTGGACCAAGGATTGATGGATAGCTCTAAGAAAGCAAGTAAAAACCCTATGTAAAGAAAACTAGTTCATAACAATAAGCAAAAGAAAGTATTAAGCATAACAATAAGCAAACAACAAAAGAAAACTACTTTAACTTGCCAACCTACATTCAATGAGAAACGACCCTATGAAAGCAAGTAAATAAACAAGCAAGCAACTATTCTACTAAAGCAAGCAAGCAAAACCAACTAGCTAACCTATTAAAGCAAGTAAACAAAATAACTAACTAACCTATTAAAACAAGTAAACAAAGCAACTAACTAACCTATTAAAGAAAGTAAGCAACTAACTTCTCTAAGACAACTTTTACTGCAAGTAATATAATAAAAACTTCTCATTGAACAACTATCTAGCCTAAGAGGCAAGTGGACTATATTCTTAATTCAAACTTCAAAACTATTTCTAATTCATGAAAGGAAATCTATTTAATTGAAAGCAAGAAAGAACTAACAACTAACCTTTAATCTATGATAAGAAAATGGCTCTAACATATCAAAGCAAAAGACTATCTATCCTACAGCAGCAATAAAACTATATTCTGATCTATGAAAGCAAGAAACTATGTCTTTTGATCTACAAAACCAAGAAACTATCTTTTGATCTACGAAAGAAAGAAACTATCTTTTGATCTACGAAAGAAAGAAACTATCTTTAAACCTATGAAAACTCAAATATAGTGTTGGTGGTTGTGTGAATGTCTTCAGTATCATATGATATCTCGATGGAACTTGACAACAAAGGATAATTCAAGTGGTATAAGCTCTACACTGATCTCAATAGAAAAGTGAAAGGTATGGATTAAACAATCCAATGAGAATTTAGCCATTACGGAAACAATTTTAATTACCCTGTATATTCATGAAATTATAAACCATCAACAATATAACGAGATCATAATTGTACTTCTATGCTATGTAAGGAAACTTCATAATTAAATTCAATCATTAAATAAGAAATATAATTGCAATCTAATTCTAGGAAAGAAACTACATAAAGTCAAACTATGCTATATCTATCTTAACAATTCAAAGTGCAAGAAAGAAAATGCTTAAAAACAGAAATTAAAACATGGTTCTAGCATATGGCAAGAAAACTAATGAATAAACTAATTAACAACTAGTTAGAAAAATCTAAATGAAAATTAAATAGGCAATAAAAGTTGAAACTAACCCTATCCATCCATCGAAGCCTTGGTATTAGCACAGGGGCAGACCCAGGGTTCAGCTCCAAGAGTGCACCAACAAGCACTAACTACTGGCCCTTTCAGAAACACTTGTGAAGCAGATGCAGTCTCACCCGAAGCAGTTATGAGGGGCTTGAAGGACAGATATGTCTACAACCAAAGGAAATGTCAAGTGGATCTAACACAAGAACATCACAATGTTCATATATCACTTATCGGCTTAGATCTATTCTTCACATCTACTTATCAGATCTAAAACAATAATACAATCACAATATATCAATGACAGAGATAAAATACTAATCACACATAACAAAAAATATATGTGGTTCACCCTCTCTCTAGGGCTACGTCCACAGAACTGTGCTTTATAATATATTAGGATGAAGCATACAGTTCTTGTATGCACTCTTAGCTAGCATATCTCTTCTCTTCTCCTCTCTTTCTCTCCCCTCCCTGTGCACCTAGTTGTAGGGTTGATCTTTGCACCCAGCTGAAGATATTACAATACCAGAAGGATCTCACACTCAGCACTTCTTTCTCTTACAAAACAGTAATCTCTTACAACAATACCACTAAATCGACAACAATATCATTCCAAACCAACCCAGGTCCTTGAGACCTTTATTTATACATTATAATAGCTCACTGATAGCCTTAGGATGAAACCTAGGTGTCCAAAACCCTAGATACCAAAACCCTAGGTGTCTAAAACCCTAGGTCAACTTGACCCGTATTTTCAAGGCTTCTCCAGCCTGTCTTTCCTTCCTTCTCGTGCGGTGCTCCAAATCATCCAACGATGGCTTTTCCTTCTTTTTGAGTTGTCCACAATCCTTCTCTCTTGCTTATCTATCATTTCTGATCTCCTCATCCAACAACTTTCTTTCTTGGGATTTGCTCCATCTTTTCTGCTCTTTTGTTCACTTTGAAACAGTAACAGTCACTGTGTCTTCCGCGAAGTTTGCATTCTCCGTTTTCTTCCTTGATCTTCACATACTTCCATAACTAAGGGCCAACATCCCCCCAACACTCACCTGTGACTCATCCCAAGGCACTTCAGATCTGAGCTTCATGTTTTACTTCAACTCTAGACTACACAGTGAAGCCTCTACTTTCTGCTTTATGGATCCTTTTCCTCCTTTGTGCAGACTACCTTTTTTATGTCTGGTACCCAGTTTCAATTGCACCTGGTACCTAGACCTGTTTCTTCCTTCTTTTACTAAGAGTTGCGAGGCATTTGGTTGTCATAATACAACTTCAGCCGACTCCCATTCACTAATCCTT
The DNA here is from genome assembly GCA_009831015.1 of Picea engelmannii. NCBI lineage: Eukaryota > Viridiplantae > Streptophyta > Pinopsida > Pinales > Pinaceae > Picea > Picea engelmannii. Next base: position 74,695 of record ML806668.1, read on the forward strand.
CCTTCCACTCCCCATTCATAGTCTTCAATTTCACATCTCCTCCTTCTGTAACATAAATGATCTCATATAGACCTAGCCAATGTGTTCTAAACTTTCCAGGATGTTTTATGAACTTGTTGTCATATACTAGTACTAGATCACCTTGTTTGAATGCCTTCTTCTTGTTGTGCCTATCATGATAGGCCTTCTCTCTTTCCTTCTGAACCTATTGATGGAATCCTTCAATGAATCTATCTTCTTCCAATTCAACCAATTGTGCAAGCCTCTCTTGAACAGCGCGCGGGTCATCCATATCTATAAAGGAAGCAATTCTTAGGCTTGTTACCAAATATTCCATTGGAACAACAACTTCATGACCATATACCAACTTGAAGGGGGTCTGTATTGTTAGTTTCTTGCAAGTGGTTCTATAGGCCCATAATACTATTGGTACTCTCAAATCCCAATCATCCCTATTCACACTGCAAATCTTCATGAGCATTGTCTCCAATATCTTGTTGAATGCTTCAATTGTCCCATTTGCTTGTGAATGGTACGATGTGCTCTTCTGATGGTGAACTGCAAATTCTTCAGTCAAGGCTTCAAATGTCTTATTGATTAAATGTATTCCTTGATCACTCATAAGGATCTTTGGGCATCCAAACCTAGTTATGATGTCATCAAATATGAAGCACGCAGTTGTAGTTGCACTACAGTCCTTAACTTCTCTTGCTTCAGCCCATCTGGTCAAGTAGTCTGTAGCTATAATTATGTACCTTTCTCTTGTGTGCTTTCCTAGTGGGTTTATAGGTCCAATAGAGTCAATGGCCCATTTCTCAAATGCTTGTAGGGTCAGTTGCAATGCTAATGGAATTTAATCTCTTCTGGACGGTTTCCCAACTCTTTGGCATGCATCACAGGCTCTGGAATAGTCTTTAGCATCTATGTGTAAGGTAGGCCACCAAAGGCCAGCTCTAAGAACCTTCTGCGTAGTTTATTTTCCTACATAATGTCCTCCTACGATTCTTTCATGAGCTTCTACAAGGATCAATGGTTGTTTTTCCTCCATAAGACACCTTCTCAATATCTCATCAGGTCCCATCTTGTATAGATGTCCAGCTATAAATGAGAAATCTGCAGCATGCACAACTAACTGTTTTTTCTGAGGAATTGTGTACTCACTAGGTGCCATTCTTGTTGAAAGGAACTGGACTATGTCTGTGAAATTGTCATCGATCTTTCTAATGGCCAATAGTTGTGCATCTGGTAGTGTATCCTCTAAATTGGTCGTCTCTTCTCCATGTTCCAACCTCGACAAGTGGTCAGGACCTTTGTTCATTCTTCCTGGCTTTACTATGATCTCAAAATCATATTCTTGAAATAGAAAGAGCCATATGCATATCCTTCCCCCCAACACTGGCTTGTTGACTAGGTATTTTAGCATGGAGTGATCAGTAAACATTTTAAAGTCTCTACCCAAAAAGTAGTGGAGAAATTTATGTAATGCGTACACCATGGCTAACCCTTCTCGCTCAGTGGTGGTATAATTAATCTTAGTAGAGGATAGCTTCCTACTAGCCAAGGCTAATGGGTGGTCAACATATCCTTCTCTCGGCTATGCTAACACAACTCCTAAAGCAATGGAAGACGCATCGACATGCACATGAAACTCCTTGGTCCAATCTAGGAAAACCAAAATGGGCGCAGTAACCATTTTATGTTTCAGTGTCTAAGATATGTTGGCATTCCTCTGTCCAACTAAAATGACAATCCTTCTTCAACAACTTCTCCATGGGTGTTGTAATCTGAGCATATCCCTTAATGAACTTTATGTAATATCATGTGTGTCCCAATGTAGTGTGCAGATGTTTAACTGAATTAGGAGGGGGTAGATCAACTATAATGGCAATTTTGGATAGATCTACCATCAATTCTTGCTTGCATACAATATTTCCTAATAGGATTCCAAATGGTGAAAAGAAAATACATTTCTTCAGGTTCAAATCAATTTGACACTGCCTGCATTTATCCAACATTATCCTTAGACATTCAATATGATTCTTTAATAAACTAAAAGCAGTCCAATCATCAAAATATGCTTCTAAACATTTATGTAGAAAATCCTTAAATGCTTCGACCACCACCCTGGAAAATATGGTTGGGGCATTCTTCAATCTGAATGGCATCACTTTGTATTGGTAGGATCCCCATTCTATGGAAAATGTGGTCTTATGGCGATCTTCCTTGGCAATTTGAATCTAATGGTATCAAAAAAATCCATCTGTAAAAGAATATACTTCCTGGCCTCCCACATTATCTAACACTTCTTCAATGAATGGTGTAGGGAAGGGGTCATGCAAACAAGAATCATTCAGCTTCCTAAGATCTACACATATCCTGATTTCTCTTGTCTTCTTGTCTTGTACCACCATAGGGATAATCCACTCTGACTCTTCGACGGGGTCTATAATTCTTGCTTCTAGCATTCAATCAAGCCCAATCTTCACTTTTTCCTTATATTTAAGGTTCAATCTATAAGGTCTATGTTTAACTGGTCTTGCATTTGGCTTTAAGGGAATCCTCATCTCTCCCATAGGTTCTTTAATGCCCTTCATATCAATGAACTTGGTTGGAAACAAGTCCTGATATTCATGCAGTAACTCTGTAATTTTGTCAATTGTGGTAGCATCCCAATAATCTCTGACATTAATGAGCTCCGGTGTCTTCTTTGTTCCAATGTTGACTTTCTTAATATTGATTGGTTGTCCAATGAATGGAAACTCAACTCCTGGTACTTCCACATCTCTCTGGCCCTCTGTTTCTGCGATGTTCACCTTCCTCGGATCATCATCTTCATTGACATTGATGTTGTAACAGCTTTGCAATTTCTGGAGAGGCGCAATCCATTCGTCCTCTTCTTGTTCCAAATGAAGGCTAGATGTCTCCTCGAATACTTTTTGTATCACAATTTGTAATGCTTGATCTACTGAAGGATATTGAATTTCAAATAAGAAGGTAGTTACAAAACTATGAGTCATACCTTTCCAATCTGTAGTGATGAGGCGCAGTTCTACTTGGAGGTACCAGTTGATAGGTGTTGTGTCCAGCATGTTGATGATCTTGTGTAGCCACTACTCTTGAGGGATGTTTCTCCAGGCTTCCTCATAGCTTCGTACATGGTCCTTTGGGCAGATTCGACCTATGTAGTGAACTTCGTAGCCTTCTACTTGTGTTGAGAACCTCGTTGTCATCAGGGTACAACACTGTATCCATATGTGATGTTATGTTTTTGTGTCCCCCACCATATTTCTAGTGTGGCTTTCAAGGCCTCATCCATCACCAATAATATATGTTATATTGGTACACTTTCTTCAATGTCTGACAGGAAGGTTTCTAAAGGGTTCAGACCATCAAATGTGGGTAAGTTACTTACGGTTATGTCAATCTAGTCAACTTCTCTGGTTATTCTAGCACATCTTCTTGTAGATACTTCATACATATTATTGTGCCAGTTCTCCAGTGCTTCTTCTGAGTCTGATGACCATGCGTTATCACTTTGCTAGCTTAAGTTTCCATCGGTTGTGGGATTAATGTAATCATGTTGTCTGGCTGTTAGCTTGTATATGTTTTCCAGTCCATATGCATGGTCTTCTTCTGTGATAGGTTTTTTGTACCACTGACCTTCATCTAGATCTAAAGGTGCAATGAGCCTAAGTCCATCTCTTTCAAAAGTCATACATCTTTTCTTTAAGTCAACAACAGTAGAGATATTGAAGGCCCAATCAATTCCTAACAGCGCAGGGTAAGGGAAAATGTCATCAACTATTTCAATTACCTCAAAATCTATGAATGTTCTTACTCCATCAATATCCAAAGGGACATGCTCCAATCGTCCAAATGGGCTGACAGCTTGTTGGTTATCCATCCTAATCCTAAGAGGGGAATAGATCAACTTTGGTTTTCCCATCAATGCCCAAGTTTTCTTCGTCATGACATTGACCTCCGACCCTAAGTCGAGGACTACATAGTCTATCTCTTACTCTCCTATTTGGGCATTCAAATGTAATTCCTTATTTTTCCTTCTCTTCTTACCCCTATTCAGTAAGGGGTCTATATTTCCTAGCTCATATTTTCTGATTAAATTTTTTAATTCTTGTACAGTTCTTTCATCTTGAACCAACTTAATACAAGTATACAAAAATTCCATGAGCTTCCTTACCTCTTTTCCTTCTTTTGGTGAAGCAGACTAATTGAATGCTAGAGGCATTTCACATTCTCTCACTTCTAGTCTTGTCTTCAATGAAGAGCCTTGGTCTCCTCTAAATTCTTTTCTAGCTTCCTCAAATATTTTTCTTTCTTTCTTTGCATCAAACATTTGTGTCTTCTATGTATCTTTCTTGATTCCTGAATCTTTTGTAGTATTCCCTTGGGTTAGTCTGTCATCTCTTGTGACAACACCTCCTCTTGTTATAACAGCAACTCTAGGGCCTTCTCCACGATGCTCAGCATATATCAGTTGTACTTGTGGGTTCTGTTGAGGTCCCTGTCTTTCTTGAAGCTTAGCTAGCAGCACAGGAAAATATTCTATAACATGTTCAAATGAGATGTAGTTGTTGTAAGTGGGACAAGGGTTCTAACAATCCCTTGCAAGGTGTCCTGGTTGTGCATAGATATAACAGATGATCTGTCCTTGGCCTCAACCCATTCCTCCTCCTCGTCCTTTTCCTATGAATCCATCGTAAGGATTGAAGTTTCCTCTCCCAGGAGAGTTATACTGCATAGTGTTTCCTTCTTGTTGTACATCGCCTTGAATCTTATATATGTCTCTCGACCTTTCATGCATGAGATCGTAAGCCCTACAATCCCTATCATCATTTCCTACGGACTTACAGAATGTACAGTACAAATTTGTAGGTGTTTGAACATACTTTTGCATGTAGTAGCACTCACCAAGGCGATGTCTATTTCTGCATACCTCACACCAAGGTAAGGTGACTTGCTTCAAAGGGATCGGAGCTCCAGAGGCCAAGTATTCATTGAATAAGGGACAGTGTTCATTTTCATGGCCTTTTGATCTGCATCTGACACAACAGATGTCTTATCTTTTATCTTTTCCCTTATCTTTCTTCATGTCTTCGACCTGCAGAGACAAACTGGTTAGCTGACTCAAGATCTGGCTCATACCTGAGATGGATTCTCCCATAGGGGTTGATTCTAGCTTCATGGAGATATCCAACACCTCATACTGCAAATCAATCCTCTGTTGCATCACGGGAACTATGATGTCTGGTAATAGGGCAGCAATGAACCATTCTTTGTTCTGTTCATTTGGGATCTGAAAAGTCAATCGACCTGTTAAGGTTTTGAATCTCTTATCGAACTCCCAAATAGGTTTGGCCACCTTTTGCTTGATCTCTTTCAATTCTGTGATACATTGTGACTCCGACTTGGGTTTCTTGAACTCTGTAATCAGTGCATTCTTAATCTGATTCACTGGCTTACGCTGTGTAAGTCCTTGGACAAGCTTCATGTACCATCTTAGTGCACAATCCCTTAGAGTGGTACTAAACTAGGTTCTTTTAACAGCTTTGTCAATGACATTTTTAATATTCCATACAGCTTCACATAGGAACTAGTGAAGATTAGGATCTTCAAAACATCTCCCCTAAAAATAGGAATCCTCATCTCATCTGCCATAGATCTTGCTAGGGCTCCTTACTGAATATGTGGTGGACTACTATTGACAATGCTCTGGATGCTCTGGTGACTGGGATTACTCTGGTTGCTTAATACTACTGAATCAACAGGAGGGATAATAATACTTACTTCAATGGTCCGCGCAGTTTTTGAAGTTTCAAGTTCTCTTCAGTGAATCTCTTCAGCTTCTCCTTCCTTTGTCCTAGCAGGTTTTGAATGTTCTTTTCTGTCAGGTCGGCCTCTTCTCCACTATATAAACCCTCCCCCCTGTAGTTCTTCTTAACTAGGTTTCCAAGGTGAACTTCTTGAAACACTCTCCCACTGTGTGTATGTCCAGCTTCTATGTCATTGACGTTGTCTGAATTCTTGAACATTAGCCTTTCTCGATCTGACCAATCTATTGTATCTTCAAGATGTTCTTCTCATGAAATAGCATCTTGATTCTTAGCTTCAGAAAATGAAAAAATTTCCCTTTAGGTCCCTTCAAGAAATATATCTCGGCTTGGCTATATGATTCTACTCTCTCAACAACGAACTCTGTGATTTACCCTCCAATGGTGCTATCGAACCAGTGATATACTGATTGTGATATGTCACTATCAACTCTTTTGACCTTCTTGATCAGCTCCGATGTCCAAACCACAGGAGGTCTAGATCATATCTCAAACTGCGTATCTGTTAATCTAGCTAGCCACTCATATAGCTCCTAATGGATTCCCCCAAAGAAAATTTTGTGTATATTAGTAAAGATATATTTCTCCATCCAATATTTTGATTTAAGATTAGGGTTCTTGTTATGGGCTTCAACAAAGTCCTTTTCTTGATCTTCTATCCACTTTTTAATCTTTGTCTTTGATGGAAACCACCTTGACATTCCCTCGAGAAGATTCTTGTCCCAGCAATGAAACCATTTGTTGGCATAGGGGCAGACCTAGCGTTCAGCTCCAAGAATGCACCAACAAGCCCTAACTACTAGCCCTTTCGGCAACACCTGTGAAGTAGATGTAGTCTCACTTGAAGCAGTTATGAGGGGGTTGCAGGACAGAGATGCCTACAACCAAAGGAAATGTCAAGTGGATCTAGCATAAGAACAACACAATGTTCATATATCACTTATCGGCTTAGATCTTTTCTGCACATCTAATTACCATATCTAAAACAGTAATACAATCATAGTATATCAATGACGGAGATAAAATACCAATCACACATAACACAAAATATACGTGGTTCACCCTCTCTCTAGGGCCACATCCACAGAACTATTCTTTATAATATATTAGGATGAAGCATACATTTCTTGTCTGCACTCTTAGCTAGCAGATCTCTTATTTTCTCCTCTCTTTCTCTCCCCTCCCTGTGCACCCAACTGCAGGGCTGATCTTCGCACCTAGTTGAAGATCTTACAATACTATAAGGCTCTCACACTCAGCGCTTCCTTCTCTCAGACAACAGTAATCTCTTAGAAAAATACCACTAAATCGACAACAATATCATACCAACCTGACCCAGGTCCTTTAGAACTTTATTTATACATTAGAATAGCTCACCGACAGCCTTAGGCCGAAACCTAGGTGTCCAAAACCCTAGATACCAAAACCCTAGGTGTCTAAAACCCTAGGTCAATTTGACCCGTATTTTTAGGGATTCGCCAGGCTAAATTTCCTTCCTTCTCTTGCGGTGCTCCAAATCATCCAACGGTGGATTTTCTCGCTTTCTGAGTTGTCCAAAACCCTTCTCTCTTTCTTATTTGTCATTCTTGATCTCCTCATCCAACGACTTTCTTTCTCGGGCTTCGCTCCATCTTTTCTTCTCTTTTGTTCACTTCAACCCAACAACAGTCATTATGTCTTCCGAAAAGTTTTCATTATCCCTTTTCTTCCTTGATCTTCACATACTTCCATAACCAAGGGCCAACACTTGGTTAAAGAAAGCATGAAATAAAAACTTGTTCTTCTATGTTTTAACTTCCATTTTAAATTTGATTTTAAAAGCATAAATAAAATTCAATATAACATCTAATTGCACATGGGTTTAGTGTATGAGTTTGAAAACTCGTTCCTCATTACCAAATCAATGCATATTAACAAAAATTCTCCATACTAACCTGCAAAAGAGAATTAAAATAGTTAAACTATAACATCAAATTATTTGACAAAAGAAAAATAACAATGCAAGTATAGGAAATGATATAAAAGACATCTAAGCTACGAAATGCATAAATAACACATAAAATAGTTACCAAACTGCTGGTGGTCCCCCCAGCAAGTCGTGGTCACTTCTCAAATGCAAACCACGATCTCGAAAAAATGATTTCACCATTAAAACTTGAAAAATGCAGTCTTATACAATTCTGACAATTGAACAATGCAAAAATAGAGGAAAACATTTTTATCTCTATCCTATACTTTTTCTACTTCTCCTTAGCTATTGTATGACCACCATGGTGGTATTTATAAGACTTATAGACCAACTCGTCGACCACGGGAGGGTTGAACCATTTATAAACATGGAAAATTGCATTAATGGTGCACTAACTGTCGAAATAGAGTGAGCCAATAATCGCCCTACGCAACAACCTAAACTAAGTTTTCAAGAGTTCAATAGCTGGAGGGGATAAGCAGGAGAAAAACCCATGTTCTTGATTCACCCATCACTAGCCGCCAATAACATAACTGCCAAATCGCCCACCGTTTTTGTGCAATACGCAGTGTTGGACAGAGTGTCAGACCAGGTACCAGATCGAGTATTGGATGGAGTGTCAGACTGAGTGTCGAAAACAGAAACATGATGCAATTTTTGTTGGATTACTGAGAGGGGGGTGAATTATTATCCAATAATGAGAAAAAATAAATAAACAATCACACACATACACAATACACCAGTGTTTTACGTGGAAACCCAAATCGGGAGAAAACCACAGAATACATTTTCTTATATGTCTTGAAGAATTACATTCATTGGAAGCACCAACTTCCTTTGTTTTCTAGATTCAACTGGAAGGAGGCTCCAACCCCCTAGTTTCTCATGCTACAACCTGAGGGAAGGTCCAACTCCCCAATTTTGTGGCTACAACACCCTATGTTCTCTGGCTACAACCACTTGTCCTTGCCCCGTCCTACCACCCTGAAGTAGAAGTAGAATGATGGAACCATTGTCACACTATAACTGTGAGATATACCACTGTAAACATGTACCAATAAATCTGTACCATGCATCAACCTGTACCTCAACCTTTAATCAACATGTACCATAAACAAGTGCGTCAACCATGCACCAACCTGTACCAAACAACTTGTAATCAACCTGTACCATAAACAAGTGCATCCAACCATGTACCAAGTATGTACCAATCATGTGTCAACTACTCATCAATATGTACCAACATCATCAACTATACACCTCATGTATGTGCCAACTCATCAACTACTTGTCTCAACCATGTACTCAACATGTACCTAAACCAAAATTCCTCATCAATTTCATTATACAAATCTGATTTGTAGCTCTGCAATAGACCTGGTGTATATGACCACATTTCTGCAAACCTTCCTTAACTTTAACAACAAGATACTAGCATTTTCATCAAACTTTTCTTTAGTCTCACATGCCTAGTTTTGGATTAGTCAACAACCCCAACTTGAAGTAATCATAAATTTGAACATGTAATGTATAAAGATCCGAAAATAATACACAATGTTATTCAGTGTTTTTTATGCAATTCCTCTGGGTTTCACTACTTGGAACCTCTCATAAAAGGAGTTATAGAAAAAATGGCATAACTTGTTGAATTCTAGATTATTCTAGAGACCGACCTTGTAGAGCGTGCCTTGCACGAAATATTTGTTGAATTGATATGAAAATGATACACAACATACTACAGACTGTACCCTAACCAACATATTTTGTTTCACTGAATTTTGATCTGTTATGAAAAGGTTATGACATTTTTACCCGAAAATAATTGTTTTTGACTAGTTTCAAGACTAGCCACAAACCCTATTTTCTACAGAGTGTAACTCCCAAAATACAATGAACCACAAGATGAATTTTTTACCAAAGACACTTGGGTATGTTTTCTCAATGGCATAGAAATTTCACGGTCTGAATCATTATAGAAAAAAAGTTATAGCGAACATGGTGATAGGACCTATAAATAACATACCTTACAAAGCACCATCAAAAGAATTTATCCTTCCTTGCATTTTGGCCTTTTTTTCTTCACCTTCCCTCAGAAATTTGGCTTAGATATCCTTGGTTACCTCAGACACCTATATATATTCAATATTCTCAAGTGTGATTAAAATGAGAGAGCCTTGCCTCTTATTTATACTCTCCAAGTAGCTTCCTTAAACACATCTTCTAGGTCACTTGGCCCACTTTCGTTATTTTAGGGTTAACCCACTTCTAATTTATCCATTAAATTTATTATTGAAATAATTTGTTTTGTATTCACTTTGAATTATAATACACTCATCACTTCACTTTATTATTTACCTTTAAAAATCTCTGAAACCACTTTGACTACTTTGGCCTTTTGGGGCTTCTAGATGACATATGAGGGTCCTCCAACTTCGTAAGGCCATAACTCTCAAACCGTGAGGAGTTATGTGACATTTCACATATCACCAGAAATGGAATGACATGTACCATCCATATAGAATATTATTACCTTCAAATATAGCAAACATCATAATGTTATCCATCAAACAAACTTGGGTCGATTACCCAAACTTGGGTTCTCCAACTTCACATGGTCATAACTCTCTAACCGTGAGGAGTTATGTGGCGTTCTACATACCACCGGAAATGGAATGACAAGAATTATCTATCTAGGATATTTTCCCTGACAAATTCATTGTCCTTCGTCTCATTATTCCACAATTAATCATGGGTTCTCTTACTCTGCAAAGTGTCTTCCCATGAGGGATTTCACCATAAGGGGACCACTTTGGAGTTCATCCATATTTAATTCTTATAAACCATGACAAAAAAATAATGAGTCATATTTACATCAAACAATCTTGGGTCCATTACCCAAGCCTTTGTGCTATGGGGCTTTATTCAAGGGTTGACATCAATGACAACCAACCTTAATCAACAATCTCCCCCTTTGGTGTTGATGGAAAAACTCTGATGAAATACTGAAATCATATCACTCATGCTCCCCCTGGAACCATGCCTTTATCCTCTGCATCTGATAAATCTTCCTCTATCCTCTGTATCTGATAAATCTCCCCACTTTGTCATCAATGGAAAAGGTATCTTTCCATCTGTGGTTGCTTCCCCTGACTGAACTGTCCTCTTATGGTGCTTCCTCGTGTACATCTAAGACATATAAGATAAGCATTCAAAAATCATTCAAAAAGAATTCATTTTGGAGTAGAACTAACTCCAAGTCTTTGGTGAAGATATTCAAAGGATTCCCATGGAAGTGGTTTTGTAAAGATGTTTTCCACTTGCTCTTTTGTGCCCATATACTCAACTCTGATGTTCTTTTCTGCAACCCGTTCCCATAGAAAGTGATACTTGATTAGAATGTGCTTCGTCTTCAAGTGTGTCACCAGGTTTTTTGAGATATTGATGGCACTTGTATTATCACAATATATTGGAATGGGCTCATCATACTCAATCTACATATCTGTCAAAGTTTGTTTCATCCAAAGAACCTTTGTACAGCATGTTGTTGCTGCAATATACTCTGCCTCGGCTGTAGAAAAAGATATGGATGATTGTTTCTTTCTTAGCCATGATACCAAACACTCACCTAAGTAAAACGTTGATCCACTAGTGCTTTTTCAGTCATCAATACAACCTACCCAATCTGCATCTGTGTAGGAAATAAGTGATAGATATTTTCCTTTTGGATACCATAATCTAGACTCTTCTATTCCTTTGAGATATATGAAGATCCTCTTTACTGCTAATACACGTGATTCCTTTGGTGCTACTTGAAATCATGCCACCTGTCCAACTTCCTACATTACATATGGTCTGGATGTTGTCACATATAGTAGGCTACCAATCATTGACTTGTATTGCCTCTAATCTGTAGACTTTGAATCATCATCTTTTCTCAACTTACAATTGGTTTGCATGGGAGTGATAAATAGTTTGCAATCTTCCATTCTGAACCTCTTTAGCATTTCTCTGATATACTTGATTTGAGAAATAAAAATTCCTTGGTTGCTTTGACATATCTGAATTCCCAGAAAGAAGGATAGTTCTCCAAGTAACGACATTTCAAATTCATTCTGCATGTCTTTTTCCAATTTCTGGCTTAACCTGTCATCATCACTACCAAAAATAATATCATCAACATAAACTTCAATTAATAAAATATTACCTTGACTTACCTTGATGTAGAGGTTGTTGTATTCACTTCCTTTTCTAAACCCTACCTGCTACAGACACTTATCATGTCTGGAGTACCATGCTCTAGGAGCCTGTTTTAGACCATACAAGACCTTCTTTAATTTACACACATAGTCTTTGTTCTTTAACAACTGAAATCCTTCTGGTTGTTCAATGTAGACTTCTTCTTCAAGTTCCCCATTCATAAAATTTGATTTTACATCCATCTAATATACTTTAACATTTTTGGAGCATGCATAAGCTAAAAGAAAACAGATTGCTTCCATTCTGGCAACTGGGGCAAATGTCTCTTCAAAGTCAATTCCTTCAATCTGTGCATATCCTTTACATACCAATCTAACTTTGTTCCTTGTAACCTATCCATATTCATTCAATTTATTCCTAAAAACCCATTTTGTCTCGATCACATTCTTATTCTTTGGTCTTGGAACCAATTCCCAAGTGTCGTTTTTCTCTATTTGATCCAATTCTTCATCCATGGCCTTATTCCAAAATTCATCCTTCTTGGCTTCCTAAAACCAGTTTGGTTCAATTGTAGATAAGAGTGTTAGGTGTGTTTGTTCTGGTGAATAGATTTTTCTTCTAGTCTCAACTCCTGCATCTTTCTTTCCAATAATCTGATCTAAAAGATGTGTTGGACAACTGAGCGGGGGGGGTGAATCAGTTTTTACCGTGCTTAAACAATTATGCTTCTTTTAAATTCTTTACAAGGCACTCAATGATAATCACAATAATGTAGGAAAATAAGCAATGGCACATTCAGCATCAGTCACATTTATGAGATACATAGAGACAGATATTTCCTAAGGAAACCCATAAAGGGTAAAAACCTCTTCTTCTTTATATGATAAGAATTATTTACATTCTTTACATTATCATACATATGAGCACCTACTCATTGTGAGGCTACAACCTCTGGTTTTGCAAACTGCAACTTGCTGAGAGCACCAACTCTCTGTTTTCTCTAGCACCCACTAGAAGGAAGCACCAACTCCCTGGTTTCTCTAGCACCAACTAGAAGGAATCACCAACTCCCTGGTTTCTCTAGCACCAACTAGAATGAATCACCAACTCCCTGGTTTCTCTAGCACCAACTAGAAGGAAGCACCAACTCCCTGGTTTCTCTAGTACCAACTAGATGAAAGCTACAACTTCCTGTGTTCAAGCACCCACTTGAACCTCTGAGGACACTAGTCCTCCCTAGCACCTCCCTACCACCTTGGTTTATGAATATGAATTACTAAAACTTATTACATTGATATAGTGTTCAACAACATCTTACCAGTCTCATCACTTTTCTACAAGATTTTGTTGCTTTGTCTTCCTCATTGTCTTCCTGCACGCATCCATTGCACTTTTATGTTCTTCTACCTCTTGTGCTTTCTGCACCATTCCTATTCAATGCAACTTTTGTCTTCTATCCATTTCAGCTACTCCACTCCACCTCCTTCTTCACACATGCATCCCTCACCACCGCAACAACCTCGATCTCTTCTTTGTTCGACCTTATTATGCTCTCTGTGCATCTTCTGCATGCCCTGTGTCCAATGGTTCTGCATTCTCTGCATGTCGAGTCCTCTGCCTGTTCATCATGGAAACTCTTCAGCTTCTCTATTTGTTAATCCCATGTGTCCATCATCATTGGGTGTCATGATCAAATTACTTTGCATCACTAGTAGTTAATATTCTTCATCTTTTGTTACAGTCGAGCTCAACTACTCTGTTGCAGTTACAAGATCCAATGCTCATCCATCTCTCAATCACCTCCACGAACAGTCAGTGTTCTACTTGTAGATGCCTTGAGATTCTTCACCTCCTCTGTCAATCACCCTGAAGTGTCTTTGAGTCCTCTGGCAGAAACCATCAGTGGTTTATGGCAATTACACTGTGACGTGCAATAGTAGCCCTCCGATTTGATTCAATTTCATCTGCACCATTGAATGACTTTCATTAGTCTTGCATTCATTTCGACATTCCGTTATTCGTCATTTTGGGATCACCGTGGTGGAGGATTTTAGTACTCTGCATTTCCTGACCCCCAAAACTCTAAAAAGGAGCTTGTCTTCACTAACTCCTTCCCCCATCTTTCGCCCATGTGACCAAAGGTTGTGACCTCTAGCTGAGCCTAACCGTGTTTCACATTTTGGCTTTTCGACAATTCAGCATTCGCGTGATCAAGTGTCTCGACACTCCATGTCGTGATCCCCAAAATGGAGCTTGGTTTCTCTAGCTCTTTCCTCTATCTCTCGTCGATGTGACCAATGGCTGTGACCATAGCCTTATTCAAAAAGTTGCATTTCATAATTTCCTGTTTCGACACTTTGGCATTTCGGTACTCCTATAGTAAAGTTTCTTGACTCTCCATGTCGCGGTGCCCGAAACTCCAAAACGCAGCTTGTCTGTGACATTTCGTGACTTCGAATTTCATGATTTCGAGACTCCTCTGATGAATATTCTTTACTCTTGACTCCTCCTACTCCTGGTATCTGAAACTATGGTATGGAGTCTTTATCATTTCTCGACTTCAAGTTTCGCAACCTCGGGACTCCTTATGATGAGATTCTTTGTCATTTCCATCTCCTGATATCCAAAATCCTAGTATCCAGTACTCCAAGTGATGCGCCTATTTCGGGTTTTTGCATTTCAGCACTTCGGGACTCCTGATGATGTGAGTCTCTGAGTCTTTACTCTTGACTCCTCCTACTCCCGGTATTTGAAATTCTGGTATGGAGTCTTTATCAGTTCTCGACTTCGAGTTTCGCAACTTCGGGACTCCTTATGATGAGAGTCTTTGTCATTTCCATCTCCTGGTATCCAAAATCCTGGTATCCAGTACTCCAAGTGATGCGCCTGTTTCGGGTTTTAGCATTTCAGCACTTCGAGACTCCTATTGATGTGAGTCTCTAACATCTCCATCTCCCGGTAATCGAAATCCCGGTATCCAACACTGCAAGCGATGTGCGTATTTTGGGTTTTTTCATTTCAGCACTTCGGGACTCCTGATGATGTGAGTCTCTGACATCTCCATCTCTCGATAACCGAAATCTCGGTATCCAACACTCCGAGTGATGTGCCTTTTTTTGTGATTTTGGGGTTTCGCATTTTGCGACATGGAGACTACTGTGTTGGAGAGTCTCGACTCTTGACTTCTCCATCTCCTGGTAACTGAAACTCCAAAATGGAGTCTTTGTTGAGGTGATTTTTCGGTCGCATTTCACCTTGCTCATTAAAGATCATGTAAGTTCTCCTGGATCCATCGTCGGTCGGACCTCGGGCTCAAATCTGACATTCATTGGGAAATCTTCAATGAGATCCATCATTGCATACTCTGATCTTGTCGAGCTTGCTCTGCAACGTCTTCCCAAAAGACTTCTAGTGCCCACCTGGCACATCCTTCCTGTACTCAATCCATCATCGTTGTTGTACTTACCATCAATGACAAGCATACACTGCCTATAAAACATGCCAACAATCTCCCCCTTTGGCATTGATGGCAACAAAGGCACCCGGACCTGTTCTTTTCTCCCCCTTTGACATCAATGTCAAAGAAAGCACACTCCCCTTAAGTTGTTGTAGTATTTTTAGGAGGTATCATATATGCAATCAATATAAGACTCCCCCTAACAGGATGGACTCTCTTAGGTGTGAAACAGGATGACACCCAGCTTCTGTCAGAGATATTCAAAAGGGGTCTTAGCTAGGGGTTTAGTAAAGATGTGTGCTATTTGTTCTGTGGTTGGAATGTACTGAACCTGAAAAGCCTTATTGGTGAATTTCTCTCTCAGAAAATGGTATTTTATGGGAATATGCTTGGTCTTGGAGTGGAATACAAGATTCTTAGACACACTAATGGAACTAGTCTTATCACGGTGAATTGGGATCGGTGTAGCGTATTTTACCTCCAAGTCTGCAAGTGTTTGAATCATCCATAATACCTAAGTGCAACAGGTAGCAGTAGCAATGTACTTTGCCTCTGTGTTTGATAAAGAAATGGAAACTTTCTTTTTACTAAGCCATGCTACTAATGAGTCACCCAGGAAGAATGTTCCTCCACTGGTGCTTTTTCTCTCATCAACAGAGTTTGCCTAATCTGCATCTGAATAACTAGTTAACTGAAAATTCTTATTTATGGGATACCACAGACCATAAGTCATTGTTTCTTTCAAATACCTAAATATCCTTTTGACAGCTTGCAAATGACTTTGTTTAGGTGCAGACTAAAATCTTCCTACCATTCCAACAACATGAATTATATCTACATGGGATGTTGTGATGTACAACAGGCCGCCTATCATTGACCTATATGATATTTGATCAACATCAGGTGAGTCATCATTCTTTCTTAATTTGCATCCAGTAACCATAGGTGTACCCACAGTTTTGGAGTCTTCCATTTAAAATCTTTTCAACATTTCTCTTAGATATTTTTCTTGAGAAATGAACATCCCTTCAGACCTTTGCATAATTTGCAGACCAAGAAAAAATGACAGTTCTCCTATCATGGATATTTCACCCTCAGATTCCATGGTAGAAGCAAACCATGGTACCAATGGATCCTTATTACATCCGAAGTTGATGTCATCTGCATAGACCAATACGATGAGCAAATTATTATCCTTTGTTTTAATATATAGATTGTTGTCAGTTGTTCCTCTCTTGAACCCTTTGTCTTTGAGATACGTATCCAGTCTATGATACCAGTCTCTTTAACCCATATAAATCTTTCTTTGGCTTGCATACTAAGTCAGGGTTATCAAACAGTTTGAAACCCTCTGGTTGTTCCATATAGACTTCTTCACTTAAATCTCCATTTAGAAAAGCTGACTTGACATCCATTTGATAGACTTTAAACCTTTTATGACAAACATAGGCAAGAAACATTCGGATAGCTTCTAATCTTGCTACAGGCGCAAATGTTTCATCAAAATCTAGTCCTTCTATCTGAGCATATCCTTTACAGACTAACCTTGCTTTGTTCCTGACAACTTGTCCTTGCTCATTCAACTTATTCTTAAAGATCCATTTGGAGCTAATAACATTTTTATCTCCAGGTCTATGAACCATCTCTCACGTATTTTTATTCTCAATCTGATCAAGTTCATCATTTATTGCTTTAACCCAGTGGTCATCTTTGTTGGCTTCATTAAAATTCTTGGGTTCCATCATGGATATGAAGGCTATATGAGATTGTTCGATGTTTTTTATTAGCTTTCTCCTGGTTTGTACACCTTTGTCTTTTTCTCCAATTATCTGACTTGCAGGATGATTCTTTTGAATGATTCTGGAGGAGGAATTTGAAGTTGACTGTTGATTTGAGTCTGTCTGTGTGTCTAAGTCTTCATCTGATTCAGAGTCTTTGTTTTCTGATTCTTGGACCTGTTCATCTTCAGCTTTAGCTGTGTCTTTTGTAGAAGACTCATTATTGTACATCTCTCTTGCTAGGATTCCTTCATCAACTTTTACATCAATACAGTCAACCATTTTATGCAGCCTCTTATTATAGCATCTATATCCTTTACTATGTGTAGCATACCCTAAGAAGATACCTTCATCAGCCCTGCCATCATATTTGTCGAGGTTCTCATCATTATTCTTTATGTAGCATTTACTCCAAAAGACTTTGAAGTGTTTAATTGAAGCAGGTCTCCCAAACCATAGTTCATAAGGTGTCTTGTCACTTTGTGGTCTGAGGTGAGATTTGTTAAGAACATGGACTATTGTGTGTATTGCTTCTACCTAGTAGGTTTGGCCATTATTCTTCTCATTCATCATTGACTTGGCCATTTCCTGCACTATTCTGTTTTTCCTCTCAACAACTCCATTTTGCTGTGGAGTTCTTTGGATTGTGTATTCTTTCTTGATCCCATGCTTATTGCAGAATTCCTTGAAGTCTCTTGAAATAAAATCTCCTCCCCAGTCTGGTCTTACTGCCTTTAACCTCTTTCCTATTTGAGTCTTGGTTAAAGCCTTAAATATTTTAAACTTCTCAAATGCTTCAACCTTTTCCTTGAGAAAGGAAACCCAAGTAAGTCTGGAGTAATCATCGATAATCAACATGAAGTAGTTTTCTTTCCCTATGCCTTCCTGTCTTGATTGTCCACATAAATTCATATGAACTAGTTGGAGTGGTTTCTCTGTTGAAGTAAAGCTCTTGGACTTAAACTATGTCCTGTTTTGCTTCCCTACTTGATAGGGTTTACACATTGAATCTTGGGGCTTTGATATTCTCGGAAGATCTTTTACTACCTCGAGTTTTTTGAGTTTGATTAAGTGGTCAAAGTTTAGATGTCCAATTCTCCTATTCCATAACCAACTTTCATCATGTCTGCTTATATGACATTCTTCTCTATTTTTTTTCAGCACATATACATTATTTTCTGTCCTTATGCCTTTAGCCACCACTTGTCCTGAGGTTGCAGATTTTATCTTGCAGTCCTTGGACGTGAACACCACTTCACATCCTCTGTCACATATTTGACTTACACTGAGAAGATTATGTTTCAGCCCATATACAAGTAGAACATCTTGGGCTTTTCCTTTTCCATTACTTAAGCTCACCATCCATTTGCCCTTTATTTTCCCTGGAGCATCATTTCCAAAGGTTACGTTTCCTGATTTGCTTTCACTTAGAGATAGAAACTTGTCTTTGTCTCCCATCATGTGTTTGGAGCATCCACTATCTATATACCAAGGGTTCACTTTTCTTTGAGTGGACAATACTAATTCACACTTGTCACTTTCCTTCTTCTTCCAAAACTTGACATTTTCAGCAGGGGATTTCAAATCTGGTTCATAGTTCCTTAACCGACAGTCAATAGATTTATGTCCAAAGTTATGACAGGTGTAGCATTCAATCTCATTATTCAATAGGTCAAACTTATTGTTGTAGTGTTGTCTACTCATTGATTGTTGATTATTTCTTGGCCTCCTTAGTTGCATGTCCCTAGACTTAATTTGGCAATTTGCAGACTGTGAAGGATTGTTACTTGACTGTATCATTCTTTGTTGTGGGAAGTATTTATTCCTTTGAAATCTTAATTGCTCATGCCTAAGTATTAAGGAACAATTTACAGCTTTGTGACCAAAGTTAGAACAGTAGAAACAATAGCCATGGAAAATTTCTTTGTACCTGGGAAATGGTTGTCTTCTTTGTGCAAATCAATTTCTTCCATGATGATGACGTCTTTCAGCAGTGAGCGCATTATTTCTTTGTTCTACAGATTCAGTTCTGGCATCTTTTTCCTTACTCGTCCTGGGTGGCTGATTGTCTTCCTTTGTTTCTGTAGGTTTGTTGTTGTTATTGGTTGTACATTTGACAAACTTGATGGGTTCTTCGTTTCTTGGCTTTCCACTACTTGATCCCTCTTCATAACCCAAACCGGTTTTCAACTTTGGATTCCTTTGTTGATTCAGGATGGTGGCTAATCCTTATGAGGCTTTTATACTTGACAAATTTTGATTATACAAGGCTTGAAACTTCTCCATCTCTTTCCTAGTTTTCACTACTTCTTGTTCTAATGCTTCACATATTTCCTTCTTTTCTGATAACTATCATTTCAGAATGTCTTTGATTTTCTTTGCCTCTTCTAATTCTACTTTTAGTAGGACAAGGTCTTCATCAGTTTTTTTACTATCTTTCTCAAACTGTATCAGCAATTGTCTTTTATTTCTATTCTTGATTCTTAGTCTGTCAATCTCTTCCAGTGCACTGATCAGTTCTCCTTCCATGTCAACCACAGCTTCTTCTTTATTAACATCACTCCCTATGTCGTTATTATCATAATCCTCTTTGTCCATAAGTATGAAGTCGTTTAGTTTATCTTCAATAGAAGAGTCATTTTCTTCATCATCTGAAGGATCATCATCATTGTTTACGCAAAGACTTTTCTTCTTAAAGTTATTCTCTTTAAAGAAATTTTTGTGTTTTTACTTCTCCTCATCATCACATGTCTGATCCTTTCCTTTGTGGGGACATTTATTTGCAAAATGACCTATCCTACCACAGTTGAAACATTTGAAAGGCAGTTTACCTTTGTATTTACCTGATCCCTTCTTCAGTCTCTTCACAAATTTTTCTTCAATTTCATCGAGCTCAAAATCCTCATTCTTATCTCCTTTAAATGATGCTTCTCTAGAGGTGGGTTTATCTTTAACTATTCTCATTTCATATCCAGTCAAAGTTCCTAGAAGTTGATCAAACTCCAAGGTTTTTAGATCATTAAGTTCTTCTATAGCAGAGACCTTTGGGTTGAACCTATCTGGGAGAGATCTCAAGATTTTCTTAACTAAAGAGGGTTCCTCAATTTTTTCACCAAGTGATTTCATTGCATTTACCATTTCTTCTACTCTCAAAAAGTATTTTCAAATAGTTTCATCTTCCTTCATATTCATTTGTTCAAACTGTATTCTGTAGGTTTGAATCTTGGCGTCCTTTACCTTCTCATTACCTTCATAACTGCTAATGCGTTTGTCCCACATTTCTTTGGCAGTTCCTAGGTGCATAACTTTTATGAATTCTGCTTCTACAAGTCAACTCAAGATAACACTCATAGCCTTAGCGTTGAAGCTAAATTCTATCTTGTCATCCTTATTAGCTAGTACAACTGGCTTTACATAACCAGTATCTACCACATCCCAGACATCTGCACCTAAAGCCATTATGTAGGTTCTCATTCTAACTTTCCATAAGGCAAAGTTTGTTCCATTGAACAGAGGGGCCTTATTGGGTGAATTTCCTTCATGGCTTGACATGTTTAAGATATGGATCTACCCTTAGACAAAAGGGGTCGGCTTTGATACCAATTGTTGGACAACTGAGAGGGGGGGGTGAATCATTTTTTATTGTGCTTAAACAATTATGCTTCTTTTAAATTCTTTACAAGGCACTCAATGATAATCACAATAATGCAGGAAAATAAGCAATGGCACATTCAACATCAGTCACATATATGAGATACATAGAGACAGATATTTTTTTAGGAAACCCATAAAGGGTAAAAACCTCTTCTTCTTTATATGATAAGAATTCTTTACATTATTTACATTATCATACATATGAGCACCTACTCATTGTGAAGCTACAACCTTTGTTTTTGCAATATGCAACTTTCTAAGAGCACCAACTCTCTGTTTTCTCTAGAACCCACTAGAAGGAAGCACCAACTCCTTGGTTTCTCTAGCACCAACTAGAAGGAAGCACCAACTCCCTAGTTTCTCTAGCACCAACTAGAAGGAAGAACAAACTCCCTGGTTTCTCTAGTACCAACTAGACGGAAGCTACAACTCCCTGTGTTCAAGCACCCACTTGAACCTCTAAGGACACCAGTCCTCCCTAGCACCTCCCTACCACCCTAGTTTATGAATATGAATTACTAAAAATTATTACAGTGATATAGTGTTCAACAACAACTTACCAGTCTCATCATTGTTCTGCAAGATTTCGCTGCTTTGTCTTCCTCGCTGTCTTCCTGCACACATCTATTGCACTTTTCTATTCTTTTGCCTCTTGTGCTTTCTACACCATTCCTATTCAATGCACCTTTTGTCTTCTATCCATTTCAGCTACTCCACTCCACCTCCTTCTTCACACATGCATCCCTCACCACCGCAACAACCTTGATCTCTTCTTTGTTCAACCTTCTTATGCTCTCTATGCATATTCTGCATGCCCTGTGTCCAATGGTTCTACATTCTTTGCATGCTGAGTGCTTTGCCTGTTCATCATGGAAACTCTTCATCTTCTCTGTTTGTTAATCCCATGTGTCCATCATCACTGGGTGTCATGATCAAATTACTTCGCATCACCAGCAGTTAATATTCTTCATCTTCTGTTACAGTAGAGCTCAACTACTCTGTTGCAGTTACAGGCTCCAACGCTCATCCAACTCTCAATCGCCTCCACGAATATTCAGTGTTCTACTTACAAATGCCTTGAGATTCTTCACCTCCTCTGTCAATCACCCCGAAGTGTCTTTGAGTCCTCTGGTAGAAACCATCAGTGGTTTCTGGCAGTTACACTGTGACGTGCAACAGTAGCCCTCTGATTTGATTCAATTTCATCTGCACTATTGAATGACTTTCATTAGTCTTGCATTCATTTCGGCATTCCGCTCTTCAGCATTTCGAGATCATCATGGTGGATGATTTTAGTACTCTACATTTCCCGACCTCCAAAACTCCTAAAAGGAGCTTGTCTTCACTAACTCCTTCCACCATCTTTCGCCCATGTGACCAAAGGTTGTGACCTCTAGCTAAGCCTAATCGTGTTTTGCATTACGTCTTTTCAGCAATTCAACATTCGTGTGATCAAGTGTCTCGACACTCCATGTCACGATCCCCAAAATGGAGCTTGTTTTCTCTATCTCTTTCCTCTATCTCTCACCGATGTGACCAATGGCTGTGACCATAGTCTTATTCAAAAAGCTACATTTCACAATTTCGCGTTTCAGCACTTCGACATTTCGGTACTCCTGTAGTAAATTTTCTTGACTCTCCATGTTGCGGTGCCCGAAAATCCGAAACGGAGCTTGTCTATGACATTTTGTGACTTTGGGATTCGTGATTTCAGGACTCCTCTAATGAAGAGTCTTTACTCTTGACTCCTCCTACTCCCGGTATCTAAAACTCCAGTATGGAGTCTTTATCATTTCACGACTTCAGGTTTCACAACTTCAGGACTCCTTATGATGAGAGTCTTTTTCATTTCCATCTCCCAGTATCCAGTACTCCAAGTGATGCGCCTATTTCAGGTTTTCGCATTTCGACACTTTGGGACTCCTGATGATGTGAGTCTCAAACATCTCCATCTCCTGGTAACCGAAATCTCGGTATCCAACACTACAAGCAATGCACCTGTTTCGGGTTTTTGTTTTTCGGCACTTCGGGACTCCTCATGATGTGAGTCTCTGACATCTCCATCTCTCGGTAACCAAAATCCCAGTATCCAACACTCCGAGTGATGTGCCTTTTTTCACAATTTTGGGGTTTCGCATTTCGTGACTTCGAGACTCCTGTGTTGGAGAGTCTCGACTCTTGACTTCTCCATCTCCCGGTAAACGAAACTCTGAAATGGAGTCTTTGTTGAGGTGATTTTTCATGGTTTCACATTTCACCTTCCTCGTTAAAGAGCGTGTAAGTTATCCTCGATCCAACGTCGGTCGGACCTCGGGCTTAGATCTAATGTTCATCAGGAAATATTAAATGAGATCCATCACTGCATACTCTGATCTTGTCGAGCTTGCTCTGCAGCGTCTTCCCAAAATAATTATGGTGCCCGCCTGGCACATCCTTCCTCTACTCAAGCCATCATCAAAACTGTACTTGCCATCAATGACAAGCATACACTGCCTGTAAAACATGCGAACAGTATGATTCTTTTGTACTCATTTTGTGGGTGTCTTTGGAGATACTTGTTGAACTTACTCTTCTACTTCTGTCAGATTCTCTTCATCTTCATCTTCCTCTGCTACTTCTTTTTCATCTTCTTCTTCGAAAATTTGTTCCATTGATTTGTTTTCTTCTTCCTTTGATTCGGGTCTACCTATTTCATCAATTGTTACGTTGATGATTTCCACAACTTTGTTTAATCTTAGATTGTAACACTTGTATTCTTTCCTTGTACTTGAGTAGCCAAAAAGTATTCATTTTTCCACATGAGAGTCAAACTTTCCCATTCTACCATCTTCTCTTTTGATGTATCATTTGCTACCAAAAACTCTAAAGTGCTTCACATTTGTTGGTCTTCCTTTCCATAGCTCGTAGCAAGTTTCATCAGTGTTGTTTATGAGAATTACTATGTTTTGAATGTGAACTATTGTATGCACTTCCTGTGTCCAAAAAATATCTGTCAACATTGAATCCATTATCATTGTTTGAGCCATTTCTTGTACTGTCATGTTATTTCTTTCAACAACTCCATTCTGTTGAGGTGTCCTAATGATGGAGAATTGTCTTTTTATTCTATGATTGCTGCAGTCGTCCATAAATTCCTTTGAGGTGAATTCTCCTCCATTATCTGATCTTAAGCATTTTATTCTTGAAACCATCTCCTTTTCAACCATTTCCTTGTAGATCTTGAAGTTTTCAAAAGCTTCTGACTTGTTCTTGAGAAAGCAAATTTTAGTCATTTTTGTATAATCATCAACTAATAACATAAAGTACCTCTCACCTTTTAATCATTTTGTTGTAGTTGGTCCAACTAGATCAGTATGCACAATTTCCATTGGTTTTGTTGTTGAATATTCCTTTGATTTGAACCTGGTCTTTGTTTTCTTTCCTTGTTGGCAATGCTTGCATAAAGTGTTGGTTGGTTTCATGATCTGGGGCATTTCTCTCACTTCTTCTCTTTTGCTGACTTTGACAAGGTTATCAAAATGCATGTGACCCATTCTTCTGTGTCATAGACAACTTTCATCTTCCTTTCCTAGACAACACTTTTAATTTCCAATTTTTCTTAACACATATATGTTTCTTGAAGTTCTTGCAGCTGTAGCGACCAATTTCCTTGAACCTTCTTTTATTATCTCACACTTTTGTGAATCGAAAGTAACTTTATGAACTTGGTCACACATTTGACTCACACTTAAAAGATTATGTTTCATATCTTCTACTAGTAGAACATTTTTTGCCTTTTCATTCTTGTTCCCAATTCGGACTGTGCATTTAACAATGATTTTGGTTGAATCATCATTTCCGAAGGAGACTGATCTATCTCTTTCCTTTCATAATGTAAGAAACTTATCTCTATCACCTACAATGTGTTTTGAACATCCACTATCAACATACCAACCACGTTTCTTCTGTTTATCTTGTAGAGAGACTGTGCATTCTTCATTGTTATACTAATCTTTCTTTCTTATCCTTGTCATTTTATGAGGTTCTTGTTTGTGACTCTCTTGAGGTTCTTTAGGAGGACTATCATTCTACAATTTTTGGCCATGTGTCCAAAATTGTTACATTTGTAACATTCCACTTCAGTGCTCAAATATTCAAACCTGTTGTAACTTATTCTCTGTGTTTCACTAGGTCTTATTGAATAACCCTTTTGTGTATGGCTCTAAAAGTAGTTATTGTTCTTGTTGTTAGCTCTGCAATTTACAACTTTATGTACAAAATTATTACATGCATAACATAAACCAAAAAATATAGTTTGATACCTAGTAGTTGAAGATATTCTAAAAGGATGTTCTGTAATGAAACCTTCTTCTTCTTGAGCCCTATCTATCTATTGTTGATTAAGAAATTTGAATCTTCTCGGTGGAGGAGTGTCCCTGTAATCTTATTTATATATATTTTTATCCCCTTTGATTGTTTCTGCATAGCTTTTTAGATGTGTTTCTTCCTCTATTGTTTTGGAGCTTGATCCCTTTTCTGTCTGATTGTATCCAAGTCTGGGCTTGTCAAGATGAGATTTTTCACTGTTGATAATGTCATCCAGAAATTTTGAGATATTATGCATATTTTTCTTTTGAATATCCTTTCTTAGTGTGACAATCTCTACTTCCAGGTTTCCAATGATCCTGTCCTTTCCTTGTAGCTATTCTTTGAGTGCTTCTTCAATTATTTTATCTTCTTCTATTTGAACCTTCAATTTTGTGATCATTTGTTCTAGTTATTGAGTGTCTTTTTTCCTTATCTAGTTTTGCTTGTAGTTTCTTGTTTTTCTTCTTTTCTCTTCTGATAACTTCTACGGCACTCATTAATTCTTCTCGGAAGTCAACTTTTGTATCTTCAATTTATTTTTCATATTCTTCTTAGGAGTCTTATTTATTAAAGTCTTCTACTGCCATGAATAGAACTCTCCATCTTTCACTGTCACTAACTTCATCTCCATCTGATGATGAGATGTCTTCTTTGGTACAAACGATTTTCTTGAAAATTTTCTTTGTAGTTCTTTTTCCTTTATATGTTTGTCTACCTTTTGAGTAACCTTCATCATTTATCTTTTTCTTATGAGGACATTTGTTAGCAAAATGACCAATACCATCACAATTAAAACAAATTAAAGGAAGCTTACCTCTATACCTACCATTGGTTCCCTTGTTCAGTCTTTTGACAAAGTTGGCCACTTCTTCATCATCTTCTGAGATGTCGTTGTTGTTGCTATATTCTTCTTGTTACTTTTGCTTTTGCTTTGATCTTTTGGATGATTTGAAGGCTTCTTCTTTTACATCTAGATTTTTCTGTTCAGTTCTCATTTCATATGCTGTGAAGATTCCATGCAGTTCGTCCATGCTTATTGAGTTTGGATCCGATCTTTCTTCTAGTGTTGATATGTTAGGGTTGAATCTCATAGGAAGAGATCTTAGTACCTTATGAATAATTATATATTCTTTGATTTCTTCTCCCAATCCTATGATTGCATTCATTATTTCATCAACTCGTAATAATTTGGATGTGATATCTTCATCTTCCTTCATTTTTAGTTCCTTGAACTGACCTATGTAAGTTTGAAGCTTTGCTACTTTGACTTTTGAATCTCCTTCATAAATATGTTGAAGCTTGTCCCAAATCTCTTTAGCAGATTTACAATGTGCAACTTTGGCGAATACCGTATCACTGAGACCATTCAAAAGTGAATTTTTGGATTTGGAATTATTCTCGTCGAGTTTAACTACTTTGTCATTTGTTGGTGGAACTATTGGTGATGTGTATCCATCTACAATTGATTACTAAACTTGAAATCTTTGTGCCTGTATATATGTCTTCATCCTTATGCTCCAAAAAGCATACTTTTGTCCATCAAACTGTGGTATTCCATTTTTATATGAGTTGGTACTCTCCATGATCTACCTTTCAGTGGTTAAACTGATTTCTAAAGGAACCTGCTC
>ML806668.1:122439-132471 GCA_009831015.1 Picea engelmannii
ACAGCCCAAGTATATAGAGGATTTTTAGGTAGCACTTTCTCTCCAACTGCAATGATGAATCAGGCTTGCTTGATATTGGAGCGTGCAAAAGCACGATTTTATTTTTTGCACATGGAAACATTTTCGGCAGCTAAAGTCATTCTGGAAAACCATATTAGCTACCGAAACTGGCTTGTTTCGGTAGTTAAGTAAACTTCCACAGACTTAGTTAACTGACGAAAGCTGAGATTTCGAATTTTGAATTCCATGACTCATAGAAATAAATTTTTTGACCCATTCTATCACCCAAAATGACGGTGCTATTTTGGGAGATAACACACACGAGAGTCAAACTTTCCCATTCTTCCATCTTCTCTTTTGATATAGCATTTTCTTCCATAAACTCTGAAGTGCTTCACATTTGTTGGTCTTCCTTTCCATAGCTCGTAGGGATTTTTATCAATGTTGTTTCTGACCATTACTCTGTTTTGGATGTGAATTATTGTATGCATTGCCTGTGTCCAAAACATATCTATCAACTTTGAATCCATTATCATTGTTCGAGTCATTTCTTGTACTGTCCTTCTTTCTTTCAACAACTCCATTATGTTGAGGTGTCTTAGCGACGGAGAATTACCTTTTTATTTCGTAATTTATGCACTAATCCATAAATTCCTTTGAAGTGAATTCTCCCCCATTATCAGATCTTAAGAATTTGATTCTTGAATCCATCC
Organism: Picea engelmannii; assembly: GCA_009831015.1. Taxonomy (NCBI): domain Eukaryota; kingdom Viridiplantae; phylum Streptophyta; class Pinopsida; order Pinales; family Pinaceae; genus Picea; species Picea engelmannii. The sequence continues at coordinate 123,153 of ML806668.1, forward strand.
CATTTTCAACCATTTCCTTGTAAATATTGAAGTTTTCAAAAGCTTTTGACTTTTTCTTGAGAAAACAAACTTCATTCATTCTTGTATAATCATCAACTAATAACATAAAGTATCTCTCACCTTTTAAGCCTTTTTTTGTAGTTGGTCCAACTAGATCAGTATGCACAATTTCCAGTGGTTTTGTTGTTGAATATTCCTTTGATTTGAACCTGGTCTTTGTTTTCTTTCCTTGGCAATGCTTGCATAAAGTCTTGGTTGATTTTGTGATCTGGAGCATTTCTCTCATTGCTTATCTTTTGCTGACTTTGACAAGGTTATCAAAATGCATGTGACCCATTCTTCTGTGCCATAGCCAACTTTCATCTTCCTTTCCTAGACAACACTTTTCATTTCCAATTTCGCTTAACACACATATGTTGCTTGAAGTTCTTGCAGTTGTAGCGACCAATTTCCCTGAACCTTCTTTTCTATCTCACACTTTTGTGAATCGAAAGTAAATTTATGACCTTGGTCACACATTTGACTCACACTTAAAAGTTTATGTTTCATATCTTCTACTAGTAGAACATTTTATGACTTTGCATTCTTCTTCCCAATTCAGATTGTTCCTTTTTCCAATGATTTTGGTTGAATCATCATTTCGAAAGGAGACCGATCCATCTCTTTCCTTTCGTAATTTAAGAAACTTGTCTCTATCACCTGTCATGTGTTTTGAACATCCACTTTCAACATACCAACCATGTTTCTTCTTTTTAGCTTGTAGACCGACTGTGCATTCCTCATTGTTATACTGATCTTTCTTTCTTATCCATGTTGTTTTCTGAGGTTCTTGTTTGTGACTTTGTTGAGGTTCTTTAGGAGGGACTGTCATTCTGCAATTTTTGGCCATGTGTCCAAAATTGTTACATTTGTAGCATTCCACTTTAGTGCTTAAAGATTCAAACTTGTTGTAACTTCTTCTCTGTGTTTCACTAGGTCTTCTTGAATAACCCCTTTGTGTATGGATCTCAAAGTAGTTATTGTTCCTATTGTTAGCTCTGCAATTTACATCTTTATGTCCAAAATTATTACATGCATAACATAAACCAAAAAATATAGTTTGATACCTGGTAGTTGATATCTTCAGATAGGAGGTGCTCTTATGAATCCTTCTTCTTCTTGAGGCTTGTCTATCTTTTGATCATTCTAAAATCTGAATCTTCAAGGTGGAGGAGTTTCCCTGTAATCTTCATTATATATATTTGTATCCCCTTTGATTCTTTCTGCATAGATTTTTGGATTTGTTTCTTGCTCTATTTTTTTGGAGCTTGATCCCTTTTTTGTCTGATTGTATCAAAGTCTCGACTTGTCAAGATGAGATTTTTGACTGTTGATAATGTCATTTAGAACTTTTGAGCTATTCTTCATATTTTTCTTTTGAATATCCTTTCTTAGTGTGACAATCTCTGCTTCCAGGTCTCCAATGATCCTGTCCTTTTCTTCTAGTTGTTCTTTGAGTGCTTCTTCAATTATTTTATCTTCTTTTATTTCAACTTTCAATTTTGTGATCATTTGTTCTAGTTCTTGTGTGTCTTTTTTCTTATCTAGTTATGCTTGTAGTTTTCCTTTTTTTTCTCTTTTCTCTTCTGATAACTTCTATGGCACTCATTAATTCTTCTCGGAAGTCAAATTCTGCCTCTTCAATTTCTTCTTCATATTCTTCTTCATATTCTTCTTCGAAGTATTATTTATCTGAGTCTTCTACTGCCATGAATAGAACTTTCCATGTTTCACTGTCACTAACTTCATCTTCATCTGATGATGAGATGTCTTCTTTGGTGAAAAAACTTTTCTTGAAAAAATTCATTGTAGTTCTTTTACCTTTATATGTTTGTCTGCCTTTTGATTAACCTTCATCATTTCTCTTTTTCTTATGAGGACATTTGTTAGCAAAATGACCAATACCATCACAATTATAACAAATTAAAGGAATCTTACCTCTATACTTACCATTGGTTCCCTTGTTCATCCTTTTGACGAAGTTGGCCACTTCTTCATCATCTTTCGAGATGTCATTGTTGCTGCTATATTCTTCTTGTTCCTTTTTATTTTTCTTTGATCTTTTGGATTCTTTGAAAGCTGCTTCTTTTACATCTAGATTTTCCTGTTCAGTTCTCATCTCATATGTTGTAAAGATTCCATGTAGTTCGTCCATGATTATTGAGTATAGATCCAATCTTTCTTCTAGTGTTGATATCTTAGGGTTGAATCTCATAGGAAGAGATCTTAGTACCTTATGAACAATTACATATTCTTCGATTTCTTCTACCAATCCTATGATTGCATTCACTGTTTCATTGACTTGTAAGAAGTAGGTTGTGATATATTCATCTTCCTTCAGTTTTAGTTGTTCGAACCGACCTCTGTAAGTTTGAAGCGTTGTTTCTTTGACTTTTGAATCTCCTTCATAAATATTTCGAAGCTTGTCCCAAATCTCTTTAGCAAATTTACAATGTGGAACTTTAGTGAATATCGTATCACTGAGACCATTCAAAAATGCATTTTTGGCTTTGGAATTATTCTCACCAAGTTTCACTGCTTTGTCATTTGTTGGTGGAACTGTTGGTGTTGTGTATCCATCTACAATTGATTTCCAAACTTTAAATCCATGTGCCTGTATATATGTCTTCATCCTTATGCTCAAAAAATAATACTTTTCTCCATCGAACTGTTGTATTTCATTTTTATACGATTTGGTACTCTCCATGATCTACCATTCAGTGGTTAAACTGATTTCTAAAGGAACCTGCTCTGATACCAATTGTTGGATTACTTAGAGGGGGGTTGAATCAGTAATAGCGTAATTATAATCTTTTTTATTCAAATGTTATATCAATGTAGAATTATTATCCAATAATGAGTAGTAAGAAATAAACAATCACACACATACACAATACACCAGTGTTTTACGTGGAAACCCAAATCGGGAGAAAACCACGGAATGCTTTTTCTTATATGTCTTGAAGAATTAAATTCATTGGAAGCACCAACTTCCTTTGTTTTCCAACTGCAACTGGAAGGAGGCTCCAACCCCCTAGATTCTCAGGCTACAACTTGAGGGAAGTTCCAATGTCCCAATTCTCTGGCTACAACCAAAAGGAGGCTACAACCCTCTATGTTATCCGGCTACAACCGGAAGGTGGCTACAACCACCTGTCCTTGCCCCGTCTTGCCACCCTGAAGTAGAAGTAGAATTATGGAACCACTATCACACTATCACTATGAGATATACCAATGTAAACCTGTACCAATAAATCTATACCATGCATCAACCTGTACCTCAACCTGTAACATAAACAAGTGCATCAACCATGCACCAACCTGTAACAAACAACCTGTAATAAACATGTACCATAAACAAGTGAATCCAAACATGTACCAAGTATGTACCAATCATTTGTCAACTACTCATCAATATGTACCAACATCATCAACTATACACCTCATGTATGTGCCAACTCATCAACAACTTGTCTCAACCATGTACTCAACATGTACCTCAACCAAAATCCCTCATCAATTTCATCATCTGAATCTGATTTGTAGATTTCTAATAGACCTGTTGTATATTATCACATTCCTGCAAACCTTTCTTAACTTTAACAACAAGAGACTAGCATTTTCATCAAACTTTTCTTTAGTCTCACATGCCTAGTTTTAGATTAGTCAACAACCCTAACTTGAAGTAATCATAACTTTGAACCTGTAATGTATAAAGTTTTGAAACTGATACACAATGTTATTTAGTATTTTTTATGCAATTGATCCAGGTTTCACTACTTGTAACCTCTCATAAAATGATTTATAGCAAAAATGGCATACCTTGTTGAATTATGGCTTATTCTAGAGAGAGACCTTGTAGAGCATGCCCCGCACGAATTATTTGTTGAATTGATTTGAAAATGTTACACAACATAAAAAATATTGTACCCTAACCATCACATTTGATATCACTGAATTTGGATCTGTTATGAAGAAGTTATGACGTTTTTAACCGAAACACTTGTTTTTGACTAGTTTTAGAACTAGCCACAAACCCTATTTTCCACGGAGTGTAACTCCAAAAATAAAACAACCCACAAGATGATTTTTTTACCACATATACTTGGGTGTGTTGTCTTATTGCAATAGAAATTCCATGGTCTGAATCATTATATAAGAAAAATTATAGCGAAAATGGTGAGATGGCCTGTAAATAACATACCTTAGAAACCACCATCAAAAGAATTTATCCTTCCTTGCATTTCAGCCTTCTTTTCTTCACCTTCCCTCAGAAATTTGGCTTTGATATCCTTTGTTACCTCAGAAACGTATAGATATTCAATATGCTCAAGTGTGATTAAAATGAGAGAGCTTTTCTTCTTATTTATATTCTCCAAGTAGCTTCCTTAAAAACATCTTCTAGGTCACTTCGCCCACTTTCCTTATTTTAGGGTTAACCCACTTCTAATTTCTCCATTAAATTTATTATTGAAATAATCTACTTTGTATTCACTTTGAATTATAATACACTCATCACTTCACTTTATTATTTACCTTTAAAAATATCTTAAACCACTTTGACTACTTTGACCTTTTGGGGCTTCTAGATGACATATGAGGGTCCTCCAACTTCGTAAGGCCATAACTCTCAAACTGTGAGTAGTTATGTGACATTACACATATCACCAGAAATGGAATGATATGTACTATCTATATAGAATAGTATTACCTTCAAATATAGCAAAAATCATACCATTATCCATCAAACAAACTTGGGTCCATTACCCAAACCTGGGTTCTCCAACTTCACATGGTCATAACTCTCTAATCGTGAGGAGTTATGTGACGTTATACATACCACCGGAAATGACATGAAAATAACTATCCATCTAGGATAGTTTCCCTGACAAATTCACTCTCCTTCATCTCATTATTCCACAATTAAGCATGGGTTCTATTACTCTGTAAAGTGTCTTCCCGTGAGGGATTTCACCATAAGGGGACCACTTTGGAGTTCATCCATATTGACTTCTTATCAACCATGAAAAAAAAAAAATGATTCATATTTACATCAAGCAATCTTGGGTCCATTACCCAAACCTTTGTGCTACGAGGCTTTCTTCAAGGGTTGACATCAATGACAACCAACCTTAATCAACAATTTTTCCCTGTAAAACCAAAAAACGTGAATTAGATCCTTGGAAACATAAAAACGTGATGAATTATACTCAAGATCAATACAATACATGGATTGTACATACCTGGTGTAGATCATATCATTTCGGCACAAAATTCTTCAAAACGCTTCTCTAAAACATGAAAAACACATATGTATATCCGGAAAAAGTATCTAATAAATGTTATAAAACTTATCATATCTTGGGCCCAACATTAAGCACATTGTACAACCTTACCTAGATGATTTACCAGCACATTCCATGTGTTGTCAAGATCACCTGACACATTTATGGGCCATTTTCCTACACTGTCGCTATTATCGCATACGATTGAATCCACATAAATGTGTTTTTTGTGTGGATTCTAGATGACTTCTTGGTTTTATTGTGTCTATGCATGGGATTAGGGTGGACCCTCTAAAGGTTCAAGATATTCTCAATTTTCCTATCCCTTCTACCTTGCACCAACTCCAAAGTTTGCAAGGGAAGGCCAACTTTTTACGTCGATTCATCCCCAATTATGTTGAATTAACAAAATTGTTTACTCGAATTCTTAAGAAAGGTCACAATTTTGCATGGAACGACACTGCCAAAAAATACTTTGAAGCTTTGAAACTTTCCTTAACCTGTACACCACTCTTATTTCCTCCTGATTATAGTCGAAATTATTTCTTATACTTAGTTTCTTCGGACTCTACCATCACTCTGGTTCTAGTCCAAGAGGATGATTCACACGATGAACATGTTATCTACTATTTGAGTTGAAGTCTCATGACCACCAAAACCAAATATATGCATGTGGAGAAACTGGCCTTGGTAGTTGTTCAAGTTGTTCAACGTTTTCTTCATTATATATTATTGCACAAGACCACAGGAATTTCCAATTGCAACCCTATGCAACACATCCTTACTCGAAAATTGTTGTGGGGAGAATACTCCAAATGGATAGTGATTCTCCAAGAGTTTGATTTAGAGTTTGAGTGAGCCAAGTCAAAGAAATATTTGGTTTTTGTCACGTTGATATGTGACCTTCCTTCTACTTAGATAGAAACTATGGTAGAGGATTCCTTTCCTGATGAGTCTCTCTTTCTGATCAGTTCTGACGACATATGGTATGGATACATTATCATTTATCTCCAAACCCAAACTTTCTGGCCCAATATTTCTAGTGTGGATCATCGTCGTATTCGGTTTCAAGCCCGTCAATACATTAGCCTTGGTGATAACCTTTATCGTCATGGTATTGATTCCATATTCCGATAATGTATAAAATATGATGAAGTTGAGAAATATTTAAACGACTATCATCCTGGAGCATGTGGTGGTCATATGTCTAGGTATGCCATTGCCCAAAAAATCTTGTGAGCTAGTTACTTCTAGCCTTCATTATTTAAGGATTTCATTACTATTGTTCAGAAATGCCATGCTCGTCAAACGTATAACAATAAGATCTGATCTCATCCTGCTCCTCTTTACCCTTTAGTTTCCATTGGTCCATTCACTAAATGGGGCATTGACTTCATGACATGTAACCCTCACTCGGTCGAGGGGCATGGATACATTATCGTAGTTGTAGATTTTTTCACTAAATGGGTCGAGGCGATGCCTACATTTGATTATACCGAGAAAACTATAGCGTTATTCATATTCAACCATATCATTACTAGATTTGGTGTCCCTCAAGCCATCGTCACTGACCATGGTAGTCATTTTCACAATTTCATGATGTCTGAACTTACCGAGAAGTTGGGTCTTCGACATGAAAACTCAACACCTTATTATCCATAGGATAATGGTCAGATTGAAGCAATTAATAAGGTTCTTACTATTATGCTTCGATGGATGATAGGAATTCACAAGTCAAGATAACACATGATGCTCTTCTCGGCATTATGGAACTGTCGTACATCCATTAAATCTTCCATGTGGTTCACACCTTTCCAATTAGTATATGGTATCGAAGCTATTATGTTGATTGAATTTCAAATCCCATATTTGAAACTAGTTGTCAAACTTCTCCCTAACACTTCAGTTGAAGAGGAATATCTCTTGTATTTGATGCAATTAGACGAGACTCGTCATGATGTTTCCTTATCCATTGAAACTCAGAAGAACCGTTTCAAATCTCAATATGACAAGAATGTCAAACCACGTGTTTTTTCTGAGAGTGATTTGGTTCTCCTTTATGAACAGGACTGTGACTTATTAGGGGCTGGTAAATTCGAGCCCATGTGGCGTGGCCCTTATATCATGAAATGAGTGTTTGATAAAGGGCCTTATGACCTGGTAGATTATGATGGAATTCCTTTAATTGAACCCGGAAATGGGATTTAATTAAATAAGTACTATGCTTAAACTATTTTTTCATGAGTGCTTTGTATTTTTAGTGTATCATACTCTAGTGTGTTTTTTTCGTTTTTTGTTCCATCTTTCAATTGCTTACCTTGCATTGTGCTTGGTTTCTAGATGTCGGTGTCTTTTCTACCCTATATCGGATTTGTTGATGGTGCTAGTCACAGTACTCAAAACATAGCATTTGTTGAGTGGGAAATCTATGCACCTATGGATGAGTTGATCAATCTACATGGTGTTTTCCTTGGTCGTGCAACTAATAATATTGTGGAATACAGTGCAGTTATCGAGTTATAATCTTATGCCATTTCATTTGGAATCCAACATCTTATTGTACGACATGATTCACAGTTAGTAGTGCTGCAATTGAGTAATGTTTATTCCATCTGAAGTCCTACATTGTTACGGGTATACTTAAGAACTCACCTCTTGGAAAGACATTTTGATTATATTGAGTATCAACATATTCCTAGATGTCTAAACACATTGAAAAATTCATTGGCTAATTATGTGATCCAGGTGGATATCGGTGGCCACCCATCTTTTCCAGTTGGCTCAAAATAACTTTCTAGCAATTTTGATAATTTACTATTTTTAGTAGTTTTTCAGGTCCTGCACTTCTGGAGTTGTTTTGAGGCCCTAAATGAAATTTCATCATGAAATTTTGTGCAAATATTGTATTCCTCGGATATATATTTCCAATGTGCTATCATATGCCTAAAACGGAGATCGTATGCAAAAGTTACGACCCCAGGAAGTTGATGTACTGACTTACCCAAATGGGGCCCACATGACTTTTGGCACTTCATTTCCTAGGGTTAGGTTTTTGGATATTTAGGGTTTTTGAAACTCTTGTTTATTGTAAAAATGCCTTGAGAGCCTCATTGTAATCATCTTCTTGTGAATGAGTGTAGTCGTCACATCTCTTCTCAGAGATAATCTGCCACCATTCCAACAAGCTTGTTTTTCGCTGCATTTTATAGTTTCATCTTATTTCCTTATTGAATAGAAAACCAGTTTTATTGTATCTCTGTTATTCTGTGTTAAGCATCTGACAATAATCTGTAGTCATTTTGTTCTGTGCATGAAATCTAGATCATTATGTGTTAGATAGACATTTATGACATTTGTAACACCTTTCCAAATTGTTGAACAATTAATCTTTCATTAAATACATACACAATAACAACTTTGTTTTAGCATAATTTCATTGATTTTCATTTACACAATTCTTCTACATTTTCTCAATGGTAAATCTAGATAACATGATGAAATAAGTAATATGTTAACTCTATGATTTAGAACTTAAAAAAAAATTATATATAAAATATCAATAACCAAATACCACCGAAAAATACCTACTCCTTAGCTTGTCGAATCTCATCAGTTGTAATGAAGTCCTAGGCACTTCCAAGAATTCTTTTCCCGCTTGCCCAGAGTGAAACAACGGAATCCTCCCTGCCAACTAGGAGCCTAGCTGGCTTCCTAGCTCCAAGAAACCTTTATTGGCCCTCCGTGCTCGTTACTCCAAGAATAGCAAAGCACAAATGCTTAAAGAAAACTATCACAAGAATTATATCTTCCAAGAATTTCACAACCTCTCATCATTCTCAAACCTCTCCATTCCCCCCCTTCCTCACCACTTCTCCTCCCTATTTATCAAGTTCCATACACCCTTCCCCAAGTCTCCTCAACCACCCTCATTATTATCCATCAACCTCCCTTATCTAGATTTTTGGGAAAAGATTAAAATAAAACTAAAATATAAA
>ML806669.1:22392-34677 GCA_009831015.1 Picea engelmannii
AGAAAAAAAAAACAAATATTACATTGATATGGGTGTCGTTGGGGGTAATGTTGGGCACCACCGCAATCTTTTATGGGCTAAGCTCTAGTTCCACATGACCAGGGCTTAGCCCATCGGAGAATGGGGGATGCCCAACATTGGCCCCCACGACACACACGATGTAGGTTGGTTGGGTGTCGTGGGGGTTGATGTTGGGCATCTACCTAGTCCCCCACGACCTAAGCCCTAGCCTTAGGGATTAGCTTGTGGGGGCTGGGAAAATTCTCAACATCATCCCCCACGACACCCACGGTGCCCAACCAACCCTAACTAACCTGCCAAACAACATAATTACAACATAATTTGTTTTTAATTTTTAATTTTAATTAAATTTGTTATTGTTTGAATTTTAAAATTATTTTTAATACTTTTTAAAAAAAATTAATATTTTTTTCAAACTTTTGTTTTGAATTTCATTAAATTTGTTTTTATTTGTGTTTTTTCAAATTTTTAGTGTAAGTTTAAATAAATTTGGTAGGTTTTTATTTATTTTAATGTTGTTTTTAATTTTTTTTAAAATGCTTTTTATTTTATTAAATCGGTTTAGAGTTTTGTTTTGAAATTGGTCTTAACTTTTTTTTTAATTTTTTTTTATTTTATTAAAATTGTTTTTTCCATTTAAATATTATTTATTAAATATATGTTTTTATTTTTATTTTTGAAATTTTAGTTTATGTTTTTTTTAATATTTTTTATTCTAGATATTTATTTGATTTTTTTTTTTAAGTTTTTTTTTTTAGTTTTTTAGGTTTTTTAATGATTTTTTTTTACAAAGAAAGAAAAAATTATATATATATATATATATATATAGTTTTTGGAGGAAGATTTTGATTTTTTTCATTTCTTTTTCGTTATTTTTTTTCTTTTTCACCTTGTTTTTATTTTTAATTTGAAATTTGAATATATTTTTTAAATGTGTTTTTTGTTCATTAAAAAAATTATTTGCAAATATTGGCCTTTCTATTTATTTAATTTTTAAATGTAAAAAATAAAAAAAAATAAACAGTTTGTAAATAAATTTTCAAGTGACCATTTGGGGTCTAATTTTGGGTTGTTTATTTGCGTAGGGATAGGTTGTCAAGGCCACAATTTCAATTAGATCATAAAGAGATATAATTTTAATGTTTAGAAAAAAACATTTTTCTTTAGGTAGTATCAAAGTTTTTATTTAGGTGTTGATTTTAAGGTTTTTCTGAGCATCTATATTAGTTTTTAAGGGCATGCTTGAAAAATGTTATAATTTTACCCCTGACTAAAAAAATGGTGCTACCAGTAGCACCACTTTTTGAATTGGGGGTTGATTTTCATGTTTTTTAATGCAAAAAAATGGGTTTTAATGGCTGGAGTTCTCATTTTGAGGTCATAATTCTCATTAAGTTAGTAATTGTCTTATTTCCCAACTACACTTATACAATTGATTGCTGGAACATAACATGTTACAATCTTCCAACAACCAATTGTACAAGTGGGGCTGCAAAATTCCTCCCTGACGTCAAAGAGCTATTTGATAAGCACCAGGACACAAAGAAGAGGAGCTCTAGGTATGTGATCTACAATCAAATTGATGCCAGTTATTATGGTGACAAAGATTATGAGAAAGGTATCTCAGAGTAAGTCGAGTGGCCCATGGAAGAGGAGATGCGGGCCAAAGAACTAAGGGAGTGACAAAGGATTGAGTCTATCTATAAGGATTCTAGGTTGATGATCAATAGTAGGGAGGTCATTTCCATTAAGACTGTATTATTCAAGGAAGATGAGGATGTGGTGGAAGAAATCAGAGAATGGGACAAGGGAAACTAGCAACATAGATAGTGAGAGTTTGTGGCCCATGTGTCCCTTTTGGATGAGAAAGAAATCAAGAACATGGTTGTGGAGAAGAAGTGTCATGATCTTCTTAGTAAGTACGCGGGTGAGGATTTCATGGAGGAGCAGGAAAAGGCCAAGTCAATGCTTAATATTTAGATATAAAACATGCTGAAAAAACTTATGGATCATCGATTGCTTTTCCAAATGTGCTTCTTAAATTCTATTAAATATACAATATGAATATTAGGTCATTCTTGATATTGACAGTGTGTTATAATTAATACATCCACCATGGTCCTTTCTTGTTAAATAGGGAAAAGGAGAAATCAAAAGCTCTGATCTTAGAGCTTGGAAGTCCTAATTATTCTAAAGTAGGGGCCAAGATGATGGAATCTGAAGGGAACATAGTTGATTTTCTTAGTTCCATGGCAAGGTCCTTAGTTATAGCTACTTTAGGGATACAAAATTACTCCCCATCCTCGAAGATCTATTCAATAATACCCTTCAAGGTGAAGAAGAGGAGGTGTAGGTATGTGATTTACAAGTAAATTGATGCCAATTCATATTATGGCTACATGAATGATGAGGATGGTATCTTGGAGAAATTCGAGTGGCCCACGAAGGAGGATATGCAAGGAAGATCATTAAGGAAGTGGAAGAGGATCAATTCCATGTACTAAATTATAAGAGGAAACAAATAGTGACCTATATTTTTGTCTCCGCAAAACAAAACCTCCAAAGAATTTAATTGTGGAGGTTTGAATATGTAGTTTGTGAATTATTATTTTTATTTATTTATTATTATTATTATTATTTTCTGTCTACTCATACTTCTATTGTGCTCAATGTCATTGTCATATTTGATTCACATAAAATATTTTTTAGGTACATATATATAAATAAAACAAATTTAAAATACAAAACACAAATTTATATAACTAATTTGTATTTATCAAAAATTGAAATTAGTTTTTGTTTGCAAACAAAAAGTGGAAAAGTAATTGGTTATATTAATAACATCATACACATTGATGTCGGTTCTCCATATCATCCATATCATACATAAGGTACCGAACAATGGTGTGTTGAATTTAATACATCGGTGCATCATTGTTAGTTGAACACCAATATCTATAGTGGTGTGTTGTGTTAAATAACACACCAGTTAAGGGTTTTCATACAAATTGACGTGCGATGCCATTTCACATATGAAATGTGTAACTTGGGGCAGTTGGTTCTACGAAATTCTCCAACGTAGTATAAATTTTTAATTATAAACCAAGCAATGCAATTTGTTATATGAAAAGCACCTCTACTCTAGTTTCTTGGAGCACCAGATGCTTTTTAATGGTGCGTTGTCATTTATGACGCATCAGTAACGGGCATCTTTTAAAAGATGCACCAAAATGACAATTTTTTAAATATTTCTCCCGATGCAACTCAATTAATCACACCAATGCGTTTCATTGAATGTAACACACCGATGCTCCATTTTACGTTTGAATGTGTTGCTACTAGTGCATTTTTATTATAACACATTGGTAAAGGGGTGTCCCATAAAACAAACCAATATGGTAAATTATAATGTGTTTTTCTCATTATCTTGCAGTACACAACACCGATGTGTTATATTTATTTGATGCACTGTCGAGATTTTTTTATTATTATCAAAAACTAGGCAGTGTATTCACTTAATAGAACACACTGATGCTTTTATCTCAATTGATACATTGCCTAGGATCTTACTGGTGTTTACCATAAGATCTAATGCGATGATAATTTGTTAAAATTTGGTCCAGTGTCATTCTCTTTACAACACTGGTGCGTTTTTTGGGCTTAGGGGCACCGATAGGTTAAATTGTTTTATTGCAACTTGAGCAGTGTGATGTGTTAATAAAATTGCATCGGTGCTACCTTGTTATTGGATCAATGGAGTTTTTTTTAACAATGCATTCTATTGTTGAGAGAACCAGTAATGAGGCATCCACCAATATGCCCCGCTATTCCATGTCACTCAAGATTTTCTCGGTTCGGTTCTTTTAACAACACTAGTGCATTTCGTTAACGTAAAAACACCACCACCTCAATTTTTATGGAATGTAAACTCAGTGGTACACTTTTGCTAACCAAACACACCCATGCAATATAGTTTCCAAAGAAATGGCATGATGTTTAGCGATGTGTCATCTAGTATAACGCACCGGTGTCGTTGTTTTCCCTATGGGCACTGCTCAGTTATATTGATTTATTGCAAATTAAGTGGCACAATTTGTTACTATGAATTCCTCGATACTACCATGTTATTGAAGCACCATCGTTTTGTTTAGCGGTTCTTTGTGAATTGTACAATGATGGTTGTGGGGCGTTAAAGGAAACACCTCGCTATGCCAAATCAATCAATATGTCCCGATGTAGTTATGTTAATAGAACTAGTGAATTTGTTGAAAATGGTGGCACCACTGAGTTAAATTTTATGAGTAGTAAATGAAGTGGTGAATTTGGTTAAATGTAATGCACCAGCTTTTCTGTGTTTGAAAAACACAGACATGTTGTTTAGCAGATGTTTTCTTTTATAACACACTAGGTGAAGGGTGTTTAAAATGATGCACTAGTTAAGTACGATAAAATTGTATGCATTGTTTGTAGTGATTATTATGAATTGGTTACAGGACACACCATACCGGGGCAAGCCGAATTGTATAGGCGCATAGTGCAGAGTCAAAAAATTTCAAGCTAAATTCATATTTTAATCAGATGAAAACGAAAATGGGAAGGTAATAAAACAAAATTCCTAGACTCTTATGTCCCAAGGAGGCATGGTGATCTAGGTGGAAGTCGGTGGCCACCCACCTATTCCACTAGCTCAACATACAGTTTCCATTTTAGCAGTTTTTCTATAGTTTTTTGGGTCCCAAACTTCTGGGGTTGTTTTGAGGCCTAAATGACATTTTTTTGAAATGGAAACACTCAATATATATTGGAGGCCTTTATTGGGCCATTCAGAATGTCTACTCCTTAGATACACCTTTCTAACGGGGTATCAAGCGCCCCAAATGGATATCGTATGCAAATGTTACGCCCTAGCAAAGTTGACATATCAACTACCCCCATCAGGGCCCACAAACCTTTTGGCGGTTCATCTTCCATGGTTAGTTTTTGGATGTTTATGGTTTTACAATTCATGATTTATATTAAAAAGGCCTTGGGAGCCTCATTGTAATCATTTTCTTTCGAATGTGGACATCTCTTCTCAGAGATAATCTACCACCATTCTAGCGGGTTCATTTCACTTTGTATTTTCTATTACAACCTCTACATATTTCAGTATTTAATAGAGATCGAGTATTATTGTACCTCTATGTTTCTATCTTAATCCAATGTTTCATTTGGTTCCCTCATAAATCCATATTAGTGGTACCAGAGTGGTTTTCTCTTTATTTGTTTCTATGTTCATGTCCCCAACAAGGTTAGGGTATCAAACATTGGGACTCAAACTAGTTGAACCTTTGGAAGACCATCGTATTCATCGTTGACCCCGAAAACCAACCATGGTGGAGGAAAAAACATATGAGGGAGCCAGATATGATCCAGGTGGATATCAGTGGCCACCCACCTATTCCACGGGCTTAAAAAACAATTTTCCATCTTGGCAATTTTTCGGGGTCATTTTGAGGCCATAAACAATTTTTTTTGGGGATTTGGGGTCCAATGGGTTGCACAAGAACTAGTTTGTACTAGTATAAAATCGTTCTTCTCAGTTATACCTTTCCAACGGTGTATCGAGCGCCCCAAATAGAGATTGTATGCAAACGTTACGCCCCCGGGAAGTTGATGTATCAACTACCCCCATTGGGGCCCACAAACCTTTTAGATTTTCATATTTTGGGGTTAGGGTTTTGGATTTTACTTATGTTAAAAATGACTTTGAAGCCTCATTGTAACAATCATGTTCTTATGGATGCGAGTAGCCATCACATCTCTTCTCGGAGATAAGCTTCCACCATTCCAGCGAGTCTTTCACTCTGTATTTTACAGTCTTTGTACATTTTCGCTCATTAATAGAAAATTGTGTATTACTGTATCTCTGTGTTTATGGTTGCATCTATGATACATTTACATTATATTATTGAATATACAAGATATCTCTGTACATCTATTTATTATATCTTTGCTCTCATTTCGTGCCGAAAATAATCTGGATCAATGGTATCAGAGCAGGCTGCTCTTGATCGTTTTTTTCAGTGCATGTCCCCGACAAGGTCCAAGTATAGAAATTTGGCTCTTGATATTGTCTCTCTTGATTAAAATCTCTCTTTCATTCCCAAGATACTCTATAATGTGGATGAAAAGAAAAACAACAGAGAAAAATATTTTATTCATTTGTTGCTTGAGCAAGATCTCACGTGACAAAGGGATGAAATGATGGAGAATTTTTCCCACATCCTTCAATGCCTATCGATAAAAGAAGGTGCATCTTCATCAAGTGGCCAATTTGGAAGAACCTCTCCTTTCAAGGTACAAGTTAATTTCGATATTCCCATATTTGAAGGACAAATAGATGCGGATGCCCTAGAAAAATGGTTAAATCTACTAGAAGGTTATTTCTCTGTTCATAATTTATTTGACAAGGAAAATATCACCTTCACACTCCTTAAGGCTCTCCCCCATGTCAAACATTGGTTGGAAACTTACTGGGATCAAATTTCCACTGAGGAGTTCGGAATATATGAGGTTGAGCCCACTTGGGATTTTTTTGTGGATGCAGTAAATGAATGATATTTCCTTGTTGGCTACTATGAGGACTAGTACATGAGATGGACCACACTATGGAAAGAGAGGGGCCAAGTAGTTCTATATTTCACCAATACCTTCCATACCTTGTGCACCAAGCTAGGTATCAAAGAATCTGAATGACATTTGTCTCTGAAATACCGCGGGGCTCTACATAGAGACATCCAAACTGAAATGGATTTTCTGGACGTCGCATCACTCGATGCTTCTTATCAATATGGTGTTAAAATCGAGAAAAAATTTAAGCACAAAAAAAAACATGAGTTCGGGTCTGCAAATCCGCAACAACAAAAATATGATAAAGACATCCCTAAAAAACAACCTCCTGAAAACTAGTCCAAGCCATAGGAAAAGAAGGGTCACGGGAAGATGAAGAAGGACACCAGAAAATGGTGTGATTTCCAAAAAATCCCTTGGAACAACACCGATGAGTGTCTCTCAAAACAGTCATTGGTGGCTGAGATCAAAGAGAAGGAGATGAACCTTGATTCAGAACCTGATTCTAGAAATTATTCATAGAAGACATATCATCGACACAGATCCCACTGCTATTGTTGCGACTGCAACAATTCAACCAGAAGAACCAATAGATCCTGAAGAGGGGGAGTGCCTTTTTCATTCAAAGATGTGGATGAAGGGGACCCCGCTGCATTTTATTGTTGATAGTGAAAGCCAGAAGAACCTCATCTCAGTAGAGGTCGTCAAACAGTTGGGATTATTGACAACACCACACTTGCAACCATACAACATCGGGTGGCTTAGCCAGGGATGAGATATTCATGTCAGCCGACAGTTTCTACTGTCATGCGACATTCATCCCTTCAAGGATGAGGTATTATGTGATGTTTCCCCACTGGATGTTTGTGATGTTCTTGGGCCAACCATATATGTGGAAGCGCCATGCTATTTATGAGTCTCAACCCCGTAGTACCATTGTTACTCTGAGGGGTCATCTCTACAGAATACTAGAGGTAATTCTAACTATTGTCCCACCTAAACAGTGTCACAAGGTAGTATCTCATACTGCAAAATCCATCTTCTTCACAATCTGGTCAAAAGGTGAAGATAAGGATACTGCAACCACTACAACCTTGACCTAAGCACCTTCTATCCAACAGAAGCGAGTCGAAAATACTGTAGCAAAGTGAAAAGATTCCTTCTACACACATACATATCATGTATCTAGACTAGTTAAAAAGGTCCAACCCTTCCAACCACAAGTTCATGACATCCTTCAACAAGCTAAGCAATGCAACTTCTCCAACAAGGCAAGCAACTCACCAAGATTCAGATTCAACAAACGCTTCCCTCTCTCCCACAGGAAATCAACGCAATGGAGATAATTTCTTCCTAAGGAGGGAGGATTGATCCAGGTGGATATCGGTGGCCACCCACCTATTCCACGGGCTCGAAAAACAATTTTCCATCTTGGCAGTTTTTCAGCATTTTTTTGGTTCCAAACTTTCGGGGTCGTTTTGAGGCCTTAAACGATGTTTTTTGGGGCTTTTAGGTCTAGGGTATTGCTAGGGAAACTATCTTGGACTAGTTGAAAATCATTCTTCTCGGTTAGACCTTTCCAACGGTATATCGAGTGCCCCAAACAAATATTGTATGCAAAAGTTATGCCCCAGGGAAGTTGATGTATCAACTACCCCCATCGAGGCCTGCAAAACTTTTGGCTTTTCATCTTCCAGGGTTAGGGTTTTGGATTTTACTTGTGTTAAAAAGGCCTTTGGATACTCATTGTAAAAATCATATTCTTACGGATGTGAGTAGCCGTTACATCTCTTCTCAGAGATATGCTTCCACCATTCTAGTGAGTCTTTCACTCTGTATTTTACAATCTTTGTACATTTTCGCTCATTAATGGAAAATTGTCCATTACTGTATCTATGTGTTTATGGTTGCATATATGATACATTTTTGTTATATTATTGAATATATAATATATCTTTGTACATTTMTTTATTATATCTCTGCTCTCATTTCGTGTCGAAAATAATCCAAATCAAGAGATCCTATTAATTTGTTTCTTGCAGAAGTCCTCATGAAACAAAGGAACAAGAKGATGGATCGGTTTTCCCAAATTCTTTGGTATTTTCTGAAAACAACAGAGGCATATTCCTCAAGCATCCACTTTGGATGATTCGTCCCCTTCAAGGTACAAGTCAATTTTGATATTCCTATATTTAAATATCATATAGATGCATATGCTTTGAAAAAGTGGTTAAATCTAATAGAAGGTTATTTCTCCATCCACAATTTTTGCAATAGGGAAAATATCACCTTTGCGCTCCTTAAGGTGGTCCCCCATGTCAAACATTGGTGGGAGAATTATTGTGAGAAAATCTCCCTAGAGGATTTTGGAATATTTGGGGCCGAGCCCATTTGGGATTCTTTTATGGATGTCATCAACTAACAATATTACCTTATTGGAAACTATGATGACGAGTACATGACATGGACCACTCTCTGTCAGGAAAGGGACAAAAAAGTGTCGATGTTCACCAATACCTCCTATACCTTGCGCACCAAGTTGGGTATCATAGACTGCGAGTGGGATATGGTTCTAAAATACCATGGGGCCCTACATAAGTACATCTAAATATAAATGGAGTTTATGGACATCTCATCACTGGGAGCTTCTTATTGATATGTTGTCAAAATCAAGAAAAAAATTAAGAAGAGGAATAAGAAGGAGTTTGGATCTGTGAATGCATCACAGTAGAAGCTAGGAAAAGGTATCCCCAACATGCATAACAAAGGAAAAATAAATAATGGACAACCACAAGACAACCAATCTAAGAATAAGGGTAATGGGAAGATGAAGAAAGACACTGGGAAGTGGTGCAAATTCCATAAAATCCCCTAGCACAATACTAATGAATGTCACTCAAAGCAGTCATTGGTGGCTGAGTTGAAAGCCTTAGAGTCAGATTTATATCCAGACAAGGTGAAACATATCATTCATGCAACACCTAGTTCCATAGTCACTACCACCAATATCTAGCCAAACGAACTAGATGAGTCGGAGGAAGGTGAGCACCTTTTTCACTTGTAGATGTGGGAGAAGGTGGTTGCACTACATTTCATTGTTGATAGAGGAATCCAAAAAAAACTATCTCAATAGATGTCATGAAAAATTTGGAGTTTCTGAAAACACCACATCTGCAATTGTACAACATCAAGTAGCTTAACCAAGTACGAGATATCCTTTTCAGCCAACAATGTCGCCTGCCCTATGGCATCAAGACCTTCAAGGATGAGGTATTGTGTGATGTTTCCCCACTTGAAGTTTGTGATGTTATTTTAGGCCAGCCATGTATGTGGAAAAATCATGTTGTATTTGAGTCTAGACCGCATAGTGTCATTGTTACTGTGGATAGAAAATTGTATAGGATCCTAGAGGTAGATCCACTTACAACAATTTCTTTGGTCTCAAATAAGCATTGCAGGAATCTCATCTCACAGACTAGAAAATTTTTCCTATTCATGATTGTCTCTCAGAGTGAATGAAAGGTCATAGCCACATCTATGGCCTCTGTGCAGGTATCCTCTATGTAATGGAAACAAGTGGATAAATTTGTGGAAGAGCATCGAGAAATTTTCACCTCACCTATCGGAGTGCCTCTGCATTGTCAAGTCAAGAATTCAATTGAGCTAACTCCTAGAACACCTTTTCCTAACGGGTCAGTGTATTGGTTCTCTCTCTTAGAAAATGAGATAATAAAGTGCTAGTTTCTCCAAAAAGGACACATTCGACCAAGATTCTCACCTTGCAGAAGCCCAATCGTGCTCATACAAAAGAAAGACAAGACCTGACAACTATGTATTTATTATATATCCCTAAAAAAATCATAGTTAGGAATCAGTTCCCAATTCCTTGAATTTACGACCTTAGTAATATTGATCTAAAGTATGGCTACCACCAGGTCCCCATAGAACAAAGTGATGTATGGAAGATCTCTTTTAATTCTAAAGAAGGTATTTTCAAGTGGTTGGTCATGCCCTTTGGATTGAAAAATCCCCCAGCCACCTTCATGAGGTTGATGCATGACATCTTCTGGCCCTTCACCAATTCCTTTGTGGTTGTATATATGGATGACATCCTCTTATTCAACAAGAGTTGGGAAAAATACATGTAGCACATTTAGTAGGTCCTCCATAATATATGACATCACAAGTTATATGCTAACTTACAAAAATGCTCCTTCGACATGAACAAGGTCTATTACCTCATATATATTATAGATTATCATAGTGTGCATGTCGATTGAGCCAATATCCAAGTAATTTGTGACTGGCCAACTCCAACAGCACTAATAGAGCTTCATATCTTTTTAGGCCTTGCCAACTTATATCGCATATTCGTATTTGGGTTCTCCCATATCACATGGGCTCTCATTCAAGTGGCCAAGGGTGGTTTCAAAGAAAAATTTTGTGGGGTAGATCACAATAGAAATATTTGGATGATATCAAACATCACTTATGCTCATCCCTAGTGCTTGTATTACCTGATCTACAACAACCATTTGAGATTGAGACCAATGCTTCTAATTATTTTTTTGGTTCCATTCTCACTTAACATGATCATCCAGTGGCCTATCATAGTGAGACACTCTTAGATGTCACCCATAAGTACCCTACCTATGATAAGGAAATGTATTACATCATACAATCCTATTTCCAATGGAAGAATTACATTCTAAAGAAGGAGACAATCATCCATATGGATCACATGCCTCTATAGTTCATGTAGACACAAGGAAAATTACAAAATGACCTCCATCAAAAGTGGTCCACATACTTGAAGAAATTTCACCTCAACATTAAGTATAAGAAAGGGAGCACCAATCACATCATTKACTTCCTCGGTCCACCTCTAGTTTTAGTACTAACCATGGTGCTCAACTCTTGCAGGAATGAGACCTACGAGTGGTCCCAACTCTATGAAAATGATCCTGACTTCGCTATGACCTACCAGATGTTGGGAACAGGAACAATCGTTTCCGAATTCCATTTTTTGGATGGATTTCTATGCCATTTGATTCATCTCTGCATTCCTTCAAGTGAGTGTGTGAAGCTAATTTGGGAAGGCCATTATAGTTTAATGGCATGACTCTTTTGCGTGGAGAAGAAAATGTCAGTACTACTAAAGTATTTATATTGGTGTAATCTTCAATGTGATGTTAGTAAGTGTATCAGATACTGCTCTACCTGTTCCATTTCCATTCCAACCATTAATAAATAAGGAATGTACAACCCTCTGCCTACTCCTGATGGGCCCTGTGAATCCATATCAATGGACTTTATGTTAGGTCGCCTCTCTACCAAGAAAGACAATGATTTTGTATTCGTGGTTGTTGATCAATTCTTGAAGATGGACATTCTGACCACCTGCAAGAAGTGTATCATGGTTGAAGCCACTTCCAAGCTCTTCTTTGAGTGTGTATGGGTACACTTTGGAATACCACAGACCATCATATCAAATCAGGACAATAGATTCTTAATCACATTTTGGTCGAGCCTCTAGTCGTTGTTGGACACCAATCTCACCAAATCCACTGCGTTCCACCCTAAGATTGATGGAAATACATAGGTCATCAATAGGATGATCATGCATCTCTTGCACATGTACAACTCCAATAA
>ML806670.1:0-53634 GCA_009831015.1 Picea engelmannii
TAATAGGATGGCCATAGGATCTTGAAAATCATGAAAAATCATTTCTTCTTGACAAGCAAAAATAGAAAGACAAGCCTCCTTCATAAGTGTTTGTTGCTCTTGTTCTATTTCTTCAGTTCTGGTAACACTTTCAAATGAAATGCCAGTAATAGGTTTGTCTAATATTCCATGCATATCAAATAAAAAATTCGTACATCCCTGAACATCTTTAAATATGACAACCATACTATGTGCATCAGGGTTATCCTCTTGTTCATCAAATGGCTCTGATTTGGTTTTATTAATCTTCTGGAATTTTTCTTGAGTATTGTCATTTTGGCTCTCAAATGAATGAATGGAAATGAGTTTCTCCTCATAAAATTCTTGCAAATGTGAAAAACGAACATCGTGTACTATTTCATAGTCCAGATTTCCCATGGATGTATTTTCAAAATCGTGATTTTTAAAAGAATCAAACCAAACCACCGCCTCTTCATTATCTTTCTGTATTTCTGATTGAGAAATGACATACATTATTTTTTTGCTTTCTTGAAACTCTATGTAATTTGTTTGTTCTCTTCTTGAAGTTTCCATAGATGCAGTTTCAGAATCCTCATCTATGTCTAGGCCATTTAGAAATTGGACCACCACATCATTCTCAGGGGAGGAAAGGCAGCTTTGAAACACTTTGCTTTGCTAGAAATCTTGTTGCACACTTGCATTAGTTTCAGAGGGAAGAAAATAACCTTTAACAACAATTTCTTGATCAACTTCATCTTCTTTTTCAGGCTATTAGCTGAGCACAGGCTGCAAATCTGAACTGAAGTAATCTTCCGTGTGATCAGCTGCATGATCAATAAACGTGTGAGAAGGTTGTTGGTCTTCTTCACAGATAACAATTTGCTCGTGTAAAACAGTGCCATTGTGAATGCAATCAGACTTTCCTTGTTCCTCTGTTATCTCATAATTTTCTTTCAACAGTTCAAAAGAAGAACAACATAGAGGAAGATAGTTTTCATTTTCAAGTCCATTGCTTTCTGAATATTCTACATCATGTATGAAGGATTTACGACTTGAAACGCTAAAACATTTTGTTTCAGCAATTTGAAAGAAGAAAAAAATAATGGCAAGGTTCTTTCACCTGATTTAAAACCTTCTTCGTTTTCTTCACTATTGTCATATGCACCATTTTCAATTTCTTTGGATGGCTGAACACACTCTTTTTCAGATTTATCTTCGACCAATGGCTGCAATTTTGAACTGACAAGACCTTCTACATAACAAGTGATAGAGGCATCAACCATATGAGAATATTGCTGCAATATCTTGTCAATTTGTTCTGGTGAAGCAATGAGATTTGGCCTCAACAAACATTGATCTTCTTCATTGATAATCTTAGAATTTTCTTTCAATAATTTAAATGAAGAAAATCATAAAGGTAAAGAATTCCCTTTAGCCGATTCAATACTTTCTTCTTTGTAACTGTGATATGTAGGCTGATTGCTCTCATGGCATTGTTGAAAAATGACATTTTCTGATAGAGAATATACAAATGGTTGTTCTAGGAAGTCAACATCACAATAATCATCATATTAATCATATATAGGAAAATCAACAACATCTGCAATGTTATCTAACAAGGAAAAACTTAGAGCATCGTCCTGGTCTTCAACAAACTGATTTTCAAAATCATTTTTTTCGATCTTCTACAAATGAATACATAAAACAATAAACCCTCTTCTTATCATGGAATGGATCAACACATCCTCGTTCAACAAGTGGAATATAAGTTTCTTCAAAATTATTGGCATTAAAAACTTCGGGAGGACATATGATATCATCAAATCTAGGCTCAAGATCCCAATCAACTGTTTCCTGTTCATATTCAATTTTATATTCTTGAGCATCCGACCCCTCATTTTGAATCTGTTCACATGCTTGGATATTGTGTTGAATTTCCTGAGCACCATTAAACATTTTTTGTAAGGATTCGGGTCTTCTTTCCATTAGAAGGAAAGACAAATCTGGATGAAGGGTTATTGTATAATGGAGCATGGAAGCAACTTCAGTGGGTTGAATTTCTTTGGGTAAATTGTAATAGATGTTGGAAAACCTTTTGCTGAATATAGAAATAACTTCATCGCTCTGCCTTTTTAAGGCATAGAACTCTGTAAGCTGTAGATCCAAATATTTCTTCCTGCCCCAAAACTTAAAAAAAAACATTCTTCAATTCCTCCCATGAGCTAATTGTCTCTGTCTGCAAATGTTTAGACTAGTTTTTGGTGTCCCCTTTCAAGGATTGAGAGAAGTCCCTCATACAAACATACTCATGTTCAATATCAAACAAATATATAAAATTCTCAATCCCTTGGATGTGTTTTTCAGCTGATATGGCATTAGGTTCCCCGTCAAACACAGGTAGGTACTCATAGTACTTTGGAGGAAAATCATGTAGGATTTGAGGTAACTTTAAGGGTCTGTATCTATGCTGAGTTTTGGAGGGTGTTGGATCAAGTACAGGAGGTGAAATATCAGTCTTGGTTTCATGATTATCATATGGTTTAGGTGGGAGATTTTGATCGAAGTCAGTAATAAACTGAGGAGATATTTGTATAATCTCAAGAGGAGGATATGCAATTTCAATATAATCATGATCATTATTTGCATGCAGTAGGTGAAGGAAAATTTGTCTAGCTTGTTTAAGAAAGGATTAGAGGCAACTTACAACAAACAATAAAATGATTTGGAAAAAATCCAATTTTAAGTACTTGTTCTCTTTCATAATTCTTTTTCATACCTCTATCAAGGGATATCGTGTTCCAGTGGAGTCTCTGCATTACATCTGAATCTTGAGTGGGGTCACCAATAATGTTTTGGAAGATGGATTCTGCATTGAGAGTGGAGTCACCATTGAAAATTTAAATTTCTAGATTCTTCTACCAATGGAATCACCTTCAAACTAATTTTTGATGTTTGGAGTTGCCATAGAAGGAATACAACCAATGTGTGCCTAAGTGTCTGCTGCTCTCAGAAATTAGAACTCAACCATGTCATTCTTTCCCAGGGAAAATTTTCCAATTTCATCCCCGACAACGATGCCAAAATGTTAGCACTCTGTAACGTTTGTTCGGCTGATAGACAAACGACAGAGGTAATTGTTTCAACCTACTTTAGAGCTGGGCACTAGCCTTCTCAACTCATAGAGGGATCTCTCGTGTCACTTGATATTTCTTTGGAAATCAGTGGCTAGATTCAGTTTGTTTGGGGATTTTATACAGTTGCTGGCGAAGGAAAAGAGGGTGACATTTGGGGCTATGGAGTTGAAAATGAATAAAGCAGTGCTAGGCCATTATAACTATATAGAGGATAAAGGCTAAATGAGGCAATGAGTCTGAGTTTTTAAAACTGAAATATGCATGGTGAAAGAGGAAAAGGGAAACAAATAACTGCATCAGATCATATCGAAATGAATTATGAA
The DNA here is from genome assembly GCA_009831015.1 of Picea engelmannii. Classification (NCBI taxonomy): domain Eukaryota; kingdom Viridiplantae; phylum Streptophyta; class Pinopsida; order Pinales; family Pinaceae; genus Picea; species Picea engelmannii. The sequence continues at coordinate 3,458 of ML806670.1, forward strand.
TTAGTTAAGAAGAGAATTACATCATTTAAATTGCTAAGTCGAGAGCGTCATAAGATGAATCCCAGACTCTTAACTCTCCAATTTAAAAGAGGAAAATGTAAATGGGATTTCAAAGACATAAGAAATACACACTATGATAGAAAACATAACTCATATCAAAGCCATTAGAATCTTTTCATAAATAGTTTAAAATGCTTATACATTGTATATTCACTTTAGCTCCATGGATTTACAAAGTCTTCCTTCTACGAGGGCAGGCCCCTCTTCGATTCGTCTTTTTTTATTTATCTTTGTAATAGTATATATAAGTAGATTACATCCTGGATTTAGAACAAATCATCTTCCCCAGAGTTCCAAAAATAACTGTCGGTTACAAAAGAGTAACGTACAACAACCAAACTCCTATTTTATAGGGGACGTTATAAACAAATTGACATATTTGGGGTTTTTTTTCCTTGAAGTCCATTTGTCCATATTAATACAAAATTCTCTGACACACACTAAATTTATCCTGCAATCTATTTCATCTTGGAAATTTCTTCTTTTAATGTATCAAGCCATGCGGGTTGGTTTTCCCCAACGCTTTCGACCACCTCAACTCTGATCCCTATCTTCTATCGCTTGCTCCGCTTCCTCTTTACCACTCGCTTGTAGCGCCCGTTCACGTATCCGTTGATGATTAAATCTTTCATGATGGGATTTAATCTGACCTCTTTATCTACTTCTGTCTATGTTGTAGGATCTGTATGAAATTTCGTTGCTAATATCTGTGAGACCAACCTCTCTTTCTGCTTAACTGATGAATTCTCCATATTATTTGAAAATCCTGGTTCACTGGAGGCCGCTTGATCAACTTTGTCCATTTTCACAGTTTTGTAGAGAAACTCAGACTTGTCTCCCTTAATCATACAAAAATTAGGAAGATGATCCTATTTGAAATTACTCCATTCAAAAATGAAGTGTTGATTGCTCAAAACAGAGTAATTTTATCTATGTTTTGAAGGATGATTGTCATCGAGTGCCCAATCACAGATTACTGACAGAAGTACTTGTACGAACAACGACCCATCACACTTAGTCGTCAGTTCCGAATGATGAGCCTTCAGATCATCCTTCTGGAGGCGCTTACCTAATGCTGCATGGCGTAAAGTACTCAAACAATCGTACTGATGTGACTTGATAAGCCGTTAACTCTTACCTTTTCACACCCGATCTTCGGAAGCGACATATATCAAATGATTTTCTAACACGTGGCATCGGGGTGAGCTTCGGTGGTTTCAAGTCTACCTTCTTTCCCCCCCGATATGCACTTAGTGGCGCCGCGTGTTCGCGAGGTGAAACCATGGAATTTTCCTTGGCCTTCTCTCAAGTAATTAACCTCTGCATTATTTCCTCGCCCGATATGTCTCCTGATCATCGATCTGGGTGGCTCAAGATCTATGGCCCGCCGGGTCCCATCACACCTACGTCTCTACCAAATTTAACCCTATCTGCCAGATATGACCCCACCCTCTAATCTAACACTCCTCTATACTAATTTAGCATTCTGCCAAATCTCAAGACTTAAATTCCAAGAAAATATTACAGTCATAACATACCCAAATTCCCGAAATTCGTTGGATCACTTTAAGTGGAAAGATAGGATAATCAAGGAAAAAGAACTGAGATCTCGAATACCCAAATTCTTGATAGCCATTGGATCACTCTAAAGTGGAAGGATAGGATAAGCAAATAAGAAGATTCATTGGATTTAAACCAAGGCAAAGCAACATCACAGACAAATTGAGTCATTGATCTAAGATCATGATCAATGAACAACATTCATTTTGGGTTATAATTTGTGAGGAGGTGACACTTCAAGGAATATCACTTCGGGAGAACTAGGAAGTGGAGAGATTAAATTACCCGAAGTCCTGAAGGACGAAATTCCGAAGTCACTCTCAGTCGTCGATTTTATATACATTTTAGATAGTATTCTGACCGTTAGATCAAGGAGATGAATATGTGCCACATCGGGAGATCTACGTTAGCTGACCACGTCAGAAAGGACACATGGAACAGTCAGATAATGACAAGTGTCAAGATGAAATCGAAAGTTCAAGTACATGTAAATCACAAATCTAAGTGACACGTGGCAACCACTCGACCCGTGCCATGTCAACAAGTGACCTCAACAATTACGTCACTCTGAGAGTTTTACTTTGGGAGTTTCACACGAGTTGTCCGATCTGAAGAACACTTCGGGAGCGTTCTCGACCGTTGATCTAGTACAGTGGAAGGATAGTGTAAGTGGAATAGTCAAAGTCTCTAAGTAAATGAGAACCGTCCATCTAATCGGGATATTAAAACGTGACTGCTAATTCTAATAAGTGATCAAGAACTCGCTTGGCCTAGCATCTGGTCACCGCCAGTGGTCATATGGAACAAGAGAATTAAAAGCAAAAGATTATAAATCATTTAAGTTGATAAGCCCACAGTTTTGCGTTGTCAGTCATATGTAAATGGTTTGAAGGAAGTGACTCAACATAACTCAGTTTCTGCAATAATTGTAGATATTTGGGATCGAGTTAAAAGATGAAATTGATCCATATCTATGATCAATTTATGCAAAGCCTTCATGGTAAGAATAATAACAAATATTATGGTTAAGTTAAATGAAGAGGTGCGATGGTCCAAATGAAAGGACACAATGCGTTATATTTCACACTAGTTTGAAGATTATATAAACGATATTGAGTGGTGAGAAGAAAGTGTCTTTGCAGTCTGAATCAAAAGATATGTTAAATCATAGAAGTAGAGAAAGATGCAGTGAATACATGATACATAAGTTTGCCATATTCATAAAATAAGGGTGGTTGGGTGGTGCAAGGGCAGGTTGGTGCCTGCAGGGAAGTTGGTTCTTCCTTGTCAGTTGTAGCTGACTAAATAGGGGGTCGAAGCCTCCTACCAGTTGGTGCTGGTGAACAAGGGTGTGGGTGCATCCTGATCAGTTGGTGCTGATCTAAGAGGAAGAACATATTCCTTCTATGTAACATGTAAAACAAAATTTTGCAGTTAATAGAAAAGTGTTTGTGGTTTTCCCAATTGGGTTTCACGATAAAATATTGTGTTAAGATTTTGTTTGCATTAACAAAAAGAAAAATTGATAAAATTATTATGTCACTGATTCACCCCCCACCTCTCAGTGAAATGATTTGATCCATCAATTGGTATCAGAGCAGGTCCCTTCAAAAAAGGTTTAAATCACTTGAAGACAAATATACATCAGAATGGATCAGTAGTTGAAGATGTCATCGAAAATCCCCCTATTTGATGGTGAAGAATATGTCTTCTGGAGTGTTATAATGAAAATCTATCTGATGTCCATTGGATTGGAAGTATGGAAATTAGTTGAAAAGGGATATGATTTTCCAAAAGCCACTCCCATAGAATGAGAAGACAAGAAAAAGTTTTGGGAATATGCAAAGGCTTTAAACACACTACTATTGGGTATGTGTTATATTATTTGCATGAGTAGTAGTGTCTGAGCATCTGCACTGAGCACGCAGGGGGGTTAGAGGGAGGAGAAGCCCCCCGCGTAGGGGTTCAGGGGAAGCGCCCCCATTTTTTTTTCCTGCCTCGGGAAACATGTCATGTATTTAGGTGGTTTTTCGGCACATGGTTTTTGCTGATGGTTTTCTATTTCCGGTTAAGGAATTAGGGTTTTGGACTAATCCAGTTCATTGGGTTAGGGTTTTGGATGCCACTGGAACCTATATGTATATTGTATTGTAAACAATGTATCACAATGAATGAATATAGAATATGTTGGTTTTCTTGGTTTGGGTTTCTAGGGGAAAAATATTCGTGTAATGTTTTTATTTGCCATTGTATCTTCTCTATTCTTTTTCTGAATATCTGTTTGCAGTGGATATTATACAAGGTTAGAGTCTACATTTGGTATCAGAACTTTATTCGCTTTAGGGGGACGCCTTTGTGGTCAAGGGTTTGGTTCGGGACTGTGATAAGCCTTGTTACAGTGGGAGATATGTGGTATTGATTTTTCAGGTGAAAAGAAATGGCAAGAAATTCGAAGCTGGAGATCGAGAAGTTTAATGGGAAAAGTTTTGAGCTGTGGAAGCTCAAGATGGAAGATTTGTTGGTGGAAAGAGATCAGTGAATTGTAGTAGATCCAGGTACTACACCTACATGAACTTCAACAGATGACTGGAAAAAGTTGGATTAGAAGGAAAAGAACATAATCCGATTGTGTCTCTCCAATTTAGTATTATTGAATGTGTCAGAGGAAGCTACAACCAAGGATTTATGGGAAAATTTGGGGAAGTTGTATCAGTCTAAGTCCCTAGTAAATAAACTATTTCTGAGAAAGAAGTTGTATAATCTGAGGATGAGAGATGGAGATTAGGTGGCAGAGAATTTGAATGCCTTCAATACTGTGGTAAGTTAGTTAGTATCTGTTGAGATTAAAATTTCAGATGAAGATAAATGTATCATTTTATTGTGTTCTTTACCATAATCCTGGGATGGTTTGGTTGTGGCCATAGGTAGTAATACATCTACCTTGAATTTTGAAGAAGTGGTCTCATCCTTGTTGTTGGAGGAGATGAGACAAAAGAATATGGAAGGATAGAGCACATGCGTATTATTTGCAAGAGGACATTCCCAGTAAAGGAATAGATCTGATTTATCAAGTGGGAGATATAAGTCTAAGGGTAGATCTAAATATCCCAAAAAGTTTGTAAGGGTATGTTGGAGATGTGGAAAAGAAGGGCACTACAAGAAACAATGTAGATCCAAGGTTGAGAAAAAGAAGGGATTTGAAGAATATCATTCTACAGAAGAAAAGACCTCCAAGGAAGAAGGAGGGGATGTGTACTTGGCTTCTTCAAGCACACATGCAGATCATGAGGCATGGTTGGTTGAATCTGGGGTATCCTTTCATATGACTCCCCATAGGGAGTGAATCTGCGAATATGAAAGGTATGATGGAGGTAATGTTTTCTTAGGTAATGATTCAACAACCAAAAATGTAGGACGAACAAAATTCAAGTTGAGGCCCATATATGGAAGGATTAGAACACTGCATGGTGTTCTGTACATCCCAGGTTTGGCCAGAAATTTGATTTCTGTAAGAAAAATGGACGATGCAGGGGTAAAAACAATATTTGAAAAGGAAACCTGTAGGATGGTTCAAGGATCAATGGTGTTGCTGAAGGGAGTTCAGTTTGGAACTCTGTATAAGATGCAAGGAAGCACTATTAGTGATGGGTGTAATAGTTCCATTGTTCATGATATTGGAGTTGAAGAAGAAATAACTCCTACAGTCTCTGGAGAAAAGGTTATGCCGTGGAATCAAAGACCGGGGCATATTAGAGAGAAGGATCTTCGACTACTACACGATAAAGGTATGGTTGAAGGTATGTCTAACTTCTCTCTGGATTTTGATTTCTATGAACATTGTTTATATGGGAAGCAGAATCAGGTAAGATTCTCCACTGGTGTAACGAAGGCAAAAGGAATTTTACATCTAGTTCATAGTGATGTTTTTGGACCTGTGTCGGTTCCATCATTAGGAAAATCTATGTACTATGTCTCATTTATATATGACTTCTCGAGGAATACTTGGATATATTTCCTCAGGAAGAAATATGAATTCTTTGACAGGTTTAAAAAGTTTAAGGCTCTTGTTGAGAATCAAACAAAGAAAAGAATTAAGGTGTTGAGGACAGATAATGGTGGAGAGTTCTGCATAAATTAATTTGAATAATTCTGTAAGAAGTGCGGTATAGCAAGGCAGAAGACTACTCCATATACACCTCAACATAATGGAGTTGTAGAAAGGATGAACAAGACACTGATGGAAAAAGCAAGTTGCATGCTCAGTGGTGCCAGGTTAGGGCAAGGATTCTGGGCAGAGGCAGTGGGTACTGCATATTACCTGGTCAACAAATCACCCTGATCAACGTTGAATGACAAGACTCCAAAAGAGGTATGGACTGGTAAGGAACCTTCTCTCACACATCTCAAGGTATTTGGTTACGATGCATATGTTCGTTTTCCAGAGGAAAACATGAGTAAGCTGGATAAGAAGGTCGAAAAGTGTATCTTTATTGGATATAAAGATGGTCTCAAAGGTTATAAGCTTTGGAACCCAGAAACTAAGAAGGTAGTGTATAGTCGAGATTTGGTATTTAGAGAAATGAAGGATTTTGTTAAACAAGAATTCCTACCAAGTAAGGAATAACCATAGAAAATATAGTTTGATTTAGAGGATGATGAATCAGACTCTACAAAAGAACAAGAATCAGAAGAAGAAGATCCTCATACTCTAGTATTGAGGGGATCGGTTCGAGAAAGAAGGCTACCAGAAAGGTATACTCCATCTGATTTCTGTTCAAATCTTTCTTTGTCTATTACTGATGATGTTCCTAGAACTGTCAGGGAGGCAATGGATTCAGAGGATGGAAAAATATGGAAAAGGGCCATGGAAGAAGAAATGTCATCTTTGGATAAGAATGAGGCTTGGGATCTAGCGGAATTTCCCACTAGAATAAAACCCATTGGCAACAAATGGGTATTTAAAAATAAGCTGAATGCAAATGGAAAAGTGGAGAAATACAAAGCTCAGTTAGTAGCAAAGGGTTATTCCCATGTTGAGGGAATTGATTTTGGTGAGATTTTTTCTCTTGTTGCCAAGTTAACCTCTATAAGATTTCTGTTATCTGTTTTTGTTGCATTTGATTTTGAAGTAGAACAAATGGATGTGAAGACAAAATTCCTACATGGGGATCTAGAAGAATAAATCCATATGAAGCAACCATAAGGTTACGCTGTGAAGGGAAAGAAGGAGCTGGTATACAAGCTGAAAAAGTCTCTGTATGGTTTAAAACAATCACCAAGGATGTGGTATCAAAAATTTGATACTTATATGCTGGGACTTGGCTTCATAAGAAGCAAAGAGGATCACTGTGTGTATTTTAAATTAATTGGTGATCATTTGATTTATTTGGATGACATGTTCCTAATAGGAAACAACAAGGAGATTATCCAGGATGTGAAAACTCAACTGTCCTCTAAATTTGACATGAAGGATCTCAATGCTTCAAATTTCATTTTGGGCATGGAAATTAAAAGAGATCGAAAAAAAAGAAAAATCTGGTTAAATTAGAGAAAATATGTTGAGACAATATTGCAGAGGTTTAATATGCAGGAATGTAAACTGGTTAAGGTTCCAATTCCTGTTGGTGTAAAGTTATCTGTGGATCAGTTTCCCAAGACACATGAAGAAGAGGAGGACATGTCTCATGTTCCATATGCGAGTGCAGTTGGAAGTTTGATGTATGCAATGTTCTGTAATAGACCGGACATCGCACATGCAATGGGAGTTTTGAGCAGGTATATGTCAAAACCAGTAAATGAGCATTGGACAACAGTAAAACAGGTTTTTCAGGTATTTGCGTGGCACTGCTAGCTATGGATTGTGCTATGAAGGAAGACTAGGATTGGACAGAGTGGTGGATATACATGGCTTTGTGGATGCAGACTGGGCTGGAGATCTAGCTCATATGATATCTACAAGTGGGTATGTGTTTAACCTATTTGGAGGAGCAATAAGTTGGATGAGAAAAATATAGGCTGTAGTGGCACTTTCAACTACAAAAGATGAATAAATGGTAGCCACTCATGCAAGTAATGAAGAAATATGGTTACAAATCTTGTGTTCAGGTATTGGGTTGGTACAACAAGATGTAAGGATAGAGTGTGACAGTTAGAGTGCAATTTTTTTGGCGAAGAACCCGACTTATCATTCAAAGACAAAGCATATTGATGTTCAATATCACTTTGTGAGAGACATGATTGAAGAAAATAAAGTATCACTGATGAAGGTGGACTATTTGAAGAATGTTACAGAGTCATTAACAAAATTTGTGAGCACTGAGAAGTTCTCTTGGTGTAGAGGATCCATTGGCATTACTGCCCTAGATTGTTGACTATGTAACCCCTTGTATGCAAAGAAAACAACAAGTGGGAGAATGTTGGGTATGTGTTATATTCTTTGCATGATTAGTAGTGTCTGAGCATATTTGTCGGGCGCGCAGGGGTTCAGGGGAAGCGCCCCCATATTTTTTTTTCTGCCTCAAGAAACATGTCATCTGCCTTGGGAAACGTGTCATGTATTTAGGTGGTTTTTCAGCACATGGTTTTTATTGATGGTTTTCTATTTCCGGTTAAGGAATTAGGGTTTTGGACTAATCCAGGTCATTGGGTTAGGGTTTTGGATGCTGCTGGATCCTATATGTATATTGTATTATAAACAATGTATCACAATGAATGAATATAGAATATGCTGGTTTTCCCGGTTTGGGTTTCCAGGGGAAAAATATTTGTGTAATGTTTGTATTTTCCATTGTATCTTCTCTGTTCTTTTTCTGAATATCTATTTGCAGTAGATATTGTACAAGGTTAGAATCTACAACTACAAGATGGACTGAGTAAGAAAATCCTTGCTAAAGTACTAAACTGTAATAATGCAAAACATCTTTGGGATAAATTGGAAACTATATATGCGGGAGATTCCAAGGTAAAGAGGGCCAAACTCCATACTCTCAAAGTACAATATGAAGGTCTAAAAATGAAGGATGAAGAAAATATCTTTGAGTACTTCGAAAGAGTTTATAATATTGTTCATGCAATCAAAGGTTTGGGAGTAGAAGTGTCAGACAATGAGCTAGTTGAAAAAATATGAAGAACACTACCTATTCTATACAATCCTAAAGTGTTCAATCTTGAAGATCGAGAAAATCTAGATAAACTCACCATGGATGAATTGTATGGAATCCTCACAGCCTATGAGTTAATATTAGGTCATGAGAACCTCCCACAAGGAGAGGCATTGTTCAAGGTGCTCAAGAAAACAAAAAATCAGAAGCAAAAACCTCAATCTAGCCATCATGAAGAATCTGATGTAGAAGAAGCCGATTTTATTAAAAAACTTCGTAAAGGATCAAGGAAGTATAAAGGCAAGATTCCTTTCAATTTTTTTGATTGTGGCAAGCTTGGTCACTTTGCATCCAAGTGTCCCTATCCCAAGGAGGACCCTGAAGATGAAGAAGACAAAAATAAACAATACAAGAAGAAGGAAAAACCCAACTACAAAAAGGGGTTTTACAAAGGGAAAAATAATTTTTACTCAAAAGAAGAAAACAACAGTTCATGAAAGTCCAGTGACAATGATGATGATAGAGTCCTTTTTCTAGGTATTCAAGAACCTAATAAGATGGAATAAATTGAGCATGAGGAAGAGTCATAATTTGAAGTAGAGGTTAATATGGAAGGAGAACTTCTCAGTGCCTTGGATGAATTACGAAGATACAAAACCATATATAGACAACTGGAAAGTTTTGTAGTTGAACAAAAGGAAAAACATGAACAAAAAGAAAAGGAGATGGAGAAACTCATGAGAAACCTGAAAAACCAAATCCTAGAAGCAAATAGGATGGAAGAAAGTATGGAAAAGTCTCTTAAAGAAAAACAAATAACCTGTGAAAGAATGGAGGCATAAATAGTTCACCTAAGAAAATAACTTGATGCAAAAATCATTCAAACAAGATATGAAAATAGCTCTAAAATATTAGATAAGATTATTAACACACAAAGGGATTCAAGTAATAAAAATGGAATGGGTTATTCTCAAGAAGAAAACCAAGTTAACTCAAATTATTATGAAATTGCTCTCCTCAGTACATTCAAGAAGAAAGATGAAGAGAAGACAAGTAATGATCAGAACTCTAGAGGGCTACTTCCACCCATCAAGAAGGAATATAAGATAACACCAAAGAAGGTTTATCAAAACATGTGTCCTCACATTTTCTTTGGTTATTGCTTTGCATGCTCTAATTTCGGACACAAATCTATGAATTGTAGAGCATATAGAAGGAAAAATTTGAGGGTTAAGAACTATAACCTTAAATATAATAAAACAATAAATCAAGTCAAAAGAAGAAACTATAACTCCTTCGCACCTCTACAAGAAGGGGACCTAGAATGCTTCAAATGTCATAATTATGGACATAAGGCTAGTAGTTGAAAATTAATGGAAGTCTCAGAAAAACCAAAGTTCATTAGAGATCAAAAGAAGCTTTGGAAAGAAAAAACTTCAAAAGAAGAATGTCTCATTGCCTTGAAATCTCAAGATAAAGAAGATCTCTGGTATGTTGATAGTGGGTTCTCAAAACATATGACAGGAAACAAGGACACGTTTTTGAACTTAAATAAACAGAAGGGTAAAGTTACATTTTGTGACAATGCTTCAGGTAACATACTTGGGAAAGGCACTGTGAGTTTGGGAAAAGACAAAGCCAAGGATGTGTTGCTTGTTGAAAAACTGAAATCTAGCTTATTAAGTGTCATCCAAACTTGTGATTAGGGGCAGATTTTCATTTTTGATTCCTAGAAACGTGAGATTATGAGAGAGGACTTAGGAAAATTGGTTGGTACTGCTCCTAAAACTCCTGAGAATGTATATATACTAAATACACAATTGAATGAGGAGTGTCATATAAATTTAGTTGATGAAAGTTGGATATGGAATAAAAGGTTGGGGCACATCAACTTTGACAATTTAGTGAAAGTCAACAATCTTGGGGCAATAAGAAATTTGCCAAAAATCATAAAGCCCTCAAATCCTATATGTAGACATTGTCAATTAGGGAACCAAAATAGAATAAGGTTAAAAAAAAAATACTCAACCTTAAAACCTTTAGAGCTTGTTCACACCGACCTCTGTGGACCTACAATGACCAAGCATTTTCAAGGAGAGTCCTACTTTATGTTGTTCATTGATGATTTTACTAGAATGGGTTGGGCATGTTTTCTCAAGGAAATATCAAAAGAACTTAACAAATTTAAATCCTTTAAGACCCTTGTTGAAAATGAAAAAGAGACAAAAATCAAATGTATTAGATCAGAAAATGGTGGTGAGTTCACCTCAAAATAATTTAATCTCTTATGTGAAACCCATGGAATAAAAAGACAATTCTTTGCTACCAGAACACATAAGCAAAATGGGATTACTGAGAGAAGGAATAGAACAATTCAGGAAGCTGCAAGGACTATGCTTAGTGAAGCCAAATTGTCTAATGGATATTGGAGGGAAGTTGTAAGCACTACAATATACATATTGAACATAGGTCAGCTTATGATTAATAGTAATAAGACTCCTTATGAACTATGGTTTGGAAGATCTCCTTTGGTAAAATAATTCAAGGTCTTTGGAAGTAAGTGCTACATCAAAAGGCTTGAAGAGAATCTCAGAAAATTTGATGCTAGATCTGATGAAGGTATCTTTCTTGGATACGCATCTACCAAGAAATCTTATAGATGCTACAATCCTAGATTACATAAGATTATTGAGAGTGCAGATGTCAAGGTGGATGATTTAAAAATGATAAGGATAAAAAATCAAGAGACTATACTTGACAATGAAGATGAAGATGATGATGAGTCAGTTGGTACACAAGAAGAAGAAGTAGAAGAGAATAAAAAATAAAGGGAAGAGGATGATATGGATACTAGTGAAGACGAAGAATATATTCAGGAAGAAGAGATAAGAGAATAATCCCCAAGAAGAGACACAAAGACACCCTCAAGAATGACTCAAAAGAATCATCCCGAAGAAATGATTATTGGAAATAAAAGTGATGGAGTGCACACAAGAAGACATCTGTTGTATTAGACAGAAATAACACTTTTGTCACAAATTGAGCCCAGCTCAATCAAAGAGGCATGTAAAGATGAAAATTGGGTCAATGCTATGAATGAAGAATTGAACCAAATTGAAAAAAATCAAACTTGGGAACTAGTTCCAAGACCAAAAAATAAAAATGGCATTGGAACTAAATGGGTGTATAAAAACAAAAAGAATGAGAATGGACAAGTAATCATGAACAAAGCCAAATTAGTATGTAAAGGGTATTCTCAAGTTGAAGGAGTAGACTATGAAGAAACCTTTGCACCTATGGCCAAATTAGAGGCAATTAGGATGTTCTTAGCTTTCTCCAGCTACATAAAATTTGAAGTGTACCTAATGGATGTCAAGTCAACTTTTCTCAATGGAAACTTAGAAGAGGAAGTCTATATTGAGAAACCAGAAGGATTCCAATTAAATAACAAATAAAAATATGTCTGTAAACTAAATAAATCACTCTATGGGGTAAAACAAGCACTCAGAGCATGGTATGCAATGCTAGATTCTTATTTACAAAAACAAGGCCTCAAAAGAGGATCAACAAACAACAATATTTATTGTAAAATTGTTGGTAATAACATGATTATTGTGGAAGTATATGTTGATGATATTATATTTGGAAGTGATAATGAAAAAATGAGTAAGGATTTTGCTAGGAGGATGCAACAAGATTTTGAAATGTCCTTGCTTGGTGAACTGAATTTATTTCTTGGATTACAAATAATAGAGTCCAATAGAGGATTCTTTATCCATCAGTCCAAGTATGTTAAAGATATGCTTAAGAACTTTCAGTTAGAGGATTGCAAACCTGTAGGTACACCTATGACAGTTGGATGCAAACTAAGAAAGGAAGATGAGTCCAAAGCTATAGATTCAAAAAAATACAAATCAATGATTGGGAGTTTACTCTATGTAACAACTTCCAGACCTGATGTCAAGCAAGTTGTTGGGATGGTGGCTAGATTCCAAGAAGCACCAAAAGAGAGCCATGTTCAAGATGTGAAAAGAATATTTAGGTATTTGAAAGGAACCATAGATCTTGGTTTGTGGTACCCTAGAAAGGATTCATTCACTTTAAAAGCCCGTTCAGATGCAGATTGGGCAGGTTGTGTAGATGACAGAAAAAATACAAGTGGAGGAGCATTCTTTTTGGGAGAATCATTTGTAACCTGGATAAGCAAGAAACAATCCTCAATTTCTCTGTCTAGCACTGAAGCTGAGTATATTGCAACAAAAAAATGTTTCACACAAGTGGAATGGATGAAAAAAACCTTACAAGACATCAAAATGGTATTTGAAGAACCTACTACTATCTACTGTGACAATACAAGCACTATAAGTCTCTCCAAGAACCCTGTCCAACACTCCAAATCAAAACAAATTCCCATAAAATATCACTATCTAATAGATTAGGCTGAAAATAAGAACATTAAATTGGAATATGTCCCAACACAAGAACATGTGGCAGATATTTTCACAAAACCCTTAAGTAGAGATGTATTTGAATATCTCAGGCAAAGATTGGGAATACTCCCTCTTCCAATCTAATCTCTCAAGAAAATAATGCGTCAATTGGCACCAATTCAGGGGGAGACAACAATCAAAGTCATAAGGAGTCATTTAGTTGTGACAGGAAAAGTATGATTGTAGGAGGAGTTACCCGAGTTCAGATTCTATTCAGAAGTATACAGACAGACAAAGATTTATCATAGGGGAAGCAACCATTTTCCATTGATTTCAAAGGGGGGGAGTAACTTCAGAGGAGAGAAGGATCATCACAGGGGGATATTGTGTATGAAGTTGGTGTGTTGCCATCAATGACAAAGGGGGTTATTGTTGGACATAGTGTCATTAATGTGTTGTCATTGATGTCAAACAATAGGACAATATGCAAAGATTAAAGCTCAAGAGGGTTAGCGAATGAAGATCAAATCTTAGAAGAGATGACACACATTGTAGAAACATGATCAGATCAAGTTTGGACCGTTGGATATGAAAGCGCTAGATCAATGACAAGGATGGATTGCAGAGAGAAAAAGGAGAATTAAAAAGCGTGTTATTCCTAATCCCGCAATCAATCTAGATCGTCAAATTACAAGAGAAGGTTCGTTGGAGGACTAGTCAATGATCAGATCAAATCAAGACCATTGATACATAAGCGCCAGATCAATGACAGGGATAGATTGAAGAGAGCGAAAGAAGAATTAAACATCGTGTTATTTCCAATCCCACAATTATTCTAGACCGTCAGATCTTATAGATTCAAATATTGATGACTATGGTTGATCCACCAAATGATCAGATTAATTCATGATCGTCAGATATGCAAGCACAGATCAAGGGAAGGGATTGATTGCAGAGCATGAAGGGATAATTAAATGACACACTAATTCTAATCCCGTAATTAGTCCAGACTGTCGATCATCACCCGCCAAATAGATCTACGGTTGACATCAGTTCCACTACCTATGAGAAGTTTTCCATTATGGAGCTCAATGATAGTTTTAAACGTCGTGCTAGTTGGGACCCTGCAATCATCCCTAATCACTAATCTACTCCGAGACCATTCTTGACCATTGGATCACTTTAAATGGAAGGATAGGATAAGCAAGGTAAAAGGGTTGAGATCTCGAATACCCAAATTCCTGATAGCCGTTGGATCACTTTAAGTGGAAGGATAGGATAAGCAAGGAAAAACAACTAAGATATCGAATACTCAAATTCCCGATCGCTGTTGGATCACTCTAAAGTGGAAGGATAGGATAAGCAAAGAAGAAGAGATGTTGGATTTAAACCAAGGCAAAGAAGGATCGTAGACAAATCAAACCTTTGATCGAAGATCATGATCAATGAACAACATTCGCTTCGGGAAAATAAGTTGTGAGGAGGTTACACTTTGGGGAATCTCACTTCGAGAGAACTAGGAAGTAGGGAGATCGAATTACCCGAAGTCTCGAAGGCCGAAATTCTAAAGTCACTCTTAGTCGTCGATATGAGATACATTTCAGATAGTATTATGACCATTAGATCAAGGATATGAATATGTTCCACATCGGGAGATCTACTTCAGTAGACCACGTCAGTAAGGACACGTGGAACAGTCAGATAATGACAAGTGTTAAGATGAAATCGACAGTTCAGGTACGTGTAAATCACAAATTTGAGTGACATGTGGCAACCACTCGGCCCGTGCGATGTCAACAAGTGACGTCAGCAAGTTACATCACTCCGAGAGTTTTACTTCAGGAGTTTCACCACCAGCAAATGACCTAAGTCCTGAAGTCCCGAAAGCCGAAGTCCCGAAGTTGACATGAGTTGTCCAATATGAAGAACACTTCAGGATCGTTCTCAACCATTGATCTAGTAAAGTGGAAGGATAGTGTAAGTGGAATAGCCGAAGTCCCGAAGTAAATGAGAACCGTCCATCTAATCAGGAGATTAAAACGTAACCATTGATTTTGATAAGTTATCAAGCACTCGCTTGGCTTAGCACCTGGTCACTGCCAGTGGTCATATGGAACAAGAGAATTAAAAGAAAAAGATTATACATTGATTAATTCAATAATCCCATGGTTTTACGTTGTCATTCATATGTAAATGGTTTGAAGGAAGCGACTCAACAAAACTCAGTTTCTACAATAATTGTAGAGATTTGGGATCGAGTTAAAAGATGAAATTGATCCATATCTATGATCAATTTATGAAAAGCCTTCATGGTAAGAATAATAATAGAGATTATGGTTAATTTAAATGAAGAGGTGTGATGGTCCAAACGAAAGGAAAAAATGCGTTATATCTCACACCAGTTTGAAGATTATATAAAGGATATTGAGTGGTGATAAGAAAGTGTCTCAGCAGTCCGAATAAGAAGATATATTAAATCACATAAGCATGGCGAGATGCAGTGAAGACATGATACAAAAGTTTTCCATATTTAGAAAATAAGGGTGGTTGGGTGGTGCAAGGGCAAGTTAGTGCCTACAGGGGAGTTGGTCCTTCCTTGTCAGTTGTAGTTGACTAAACAGGGGGTTGAAGCCTCCTACCAATTGGTGCTGGTGAACAAGGGTGTGGGTGCATCCTGATCAGTTGGTGCTGATCTAAGAGGAATAAAATCTTCCTTCTATGTAACATGCAAAACAATATTTTGCAGTTAATAGAAAAGTGTTTGTGGTTTTCCCAATCGGGTTCCACGATAAAATATTGTGTTAAGATTTTGTTTTCATTAACAAAAAGAAAATTTGATAAAATTATTGTGTCAATGATTCACCTCCCTTGTTGGAACAGGGGTAGACCCAGGGTTCAACGCTTCAACAATGCACCAAAAAACCCCTAACTACTGACCCTTTTGACAACACTTGCAAAGTAGATGAAGTCTCACCTGAGGTAGAGGTAGGGGGGGTTGAAGGACTCATGTGTCTACAACCAAGATGGGACACAGATCTATGATTACAACACTTATCAGAGCACTTAGACAACAATATGAATTATTTCATGAGTCTCATTCACATCGCAGATTAAACCCTTATCACAGATCCATGTAGTGACAATAAAGATCAAGCACTTTCAATCACTTAACACATAGCATTGAAACGGATCTAGCATTCATTTATATTTAATACGATTAATCACTAAGCACAACATCAAATGCATTCATCATACATTATAACATCAACACTAAGCAAATAACCTACATAATTCACATCGCACAAAGATCATCAAAACACAGGATATACGTGGTTCACCCCAGTGTGGGGCTAGGTCCACCAACTTCTTATTCTTCTTTATTAGCCTTCAATCTTCTTACATTCAGTCACTCTTGTGCACAAAGCCACAGAGCCAAACTCCGCAAAGGACAAGATATCTATGTGTTGCGCTCCAGATCCTCCTTCCCAAAATCAAGTCAAGGCACATAGCCTCTGTTTGCACAAAGCAACTTACAACCTCTTTCACTAAATCAACATTAACACTTACAACATATTGTGCACATAGCCAAAAACAATTCTTACATCGCTTAGATACTTATTTATACATTTACAAAAAGGCCTAATCATGGGTAAACCCATGGGCCAACTTCCCATAACCCATTACATAAACCCTAGTAAACCCTTCACTGGGTCCACAAGCCCACAAAACAAGTGAGATCCCACGATCTCAGCTCCGCCTGGGTGATCCATCTTCGACCAGCTTTTCAAAGTCCCAAAAGTGGTCAAAAATGACCAATGTTTCCTCAAGACTTGGTCAAGGGAGAAAAGGCCCCCAACAATCACCTGTGACTCATCCCGAGTCACTTAGATTCGGGCAACACTCCTTCAAAGGCCTTGAGCTTAGCTCGAGCTGCCTCGACTTGTTGCTTCGCCAGAGCCTCCTGCTCGGTGAATTCCTGAATCAGTTGCTATGTAATAGGCCCTTCGAGGTGCTATTCCAATGTTGTAACCACTTGGTCTAGTTGTGAGCCTTGTCCTTCAATCTCTTAAAAAATCATGCAAGCTTCGTCCTACATCGACTGTAGTCTCTTTGTAACTTCCATGACTCTGGTATGGATGGCAGTAATCTGCTGCTGGACTGTGTGCTTCTCCTGTGATCTCTTCATTCGATCAACCGCAGTGAGTAGTTTCATCTATCCCTAGACAGTGGATGCCTGTTGTTGCGCCTCCTGGAGATGTGCTTCCAGTTTCCTCAGCTCTTGATCTTCTGCAAGGAGTTCATAGGTTTGTGCACTTTGATCACTCAAATGCTTACATTCTAAGGTGAGGACCTTGATCCTTCCAACTGCGCTCTTAGAATCTTCCTCCCTTTGGTCGCGCACTTCCTGTGGAGTGCTAGGTATTACTTGAAGCTCCAACTCCATTACCTGTGCTTGAAGCTGCTGAATGGCCTCAACGAGCTTCCCCACTTGGATCTCAGCTAACTCTTGTTCTTCATGTGCCAAGATCGACACAGAACGAAGTGATTTAGTCACTTCTTCTTTGACCACAGTCTACTCTATGAGCAGCTGGTATTTTTCTTTCTGTATCTTTTGCATTGTTGTCCTCGAACATCGCCCAAATTTCATCTTTCTCCTTCTCGTAGGAGGTTACGTAGGACTGCACAACTCATAGTTTCTCTAAGACCTCCTCCTTTTCTTGCTTCAAGACTTATGTAGCTTGTTCCTTTTATTCTTAGACTCACTAAAGCCGAGCCTCTTTTGCATCTGCTAGTCTTTGTAATTGGGCGAGCTCATCCCCCAATTCTACAATCTTCGACGAAGAAGGCACAATAGGTACTGGGAAGCTTTAATGGATGGCTTGTTGTATATCCTCCAACTCCTTCTTGATTCTTTCATACAACGTTTCCTACTTTGCTCCATATTGCTACAAGATATTGCTATAATGGGAAAACCCCTCTACGGACTACACCAGGGTTCTAAAATGTAGGCAAATCTAACTGTCTAAAGTCTCCTACTTTTTATCAACTATTCTGACACTACCCCACAATCATATATAAAAGACAAAATATAGGGATCCGGTAGGCATACCTTAAACTCCGTGTCTGGTGTCGATCCCTTTGCGCTTATTTGTTTCCTGACTGCAAGTCTCCTCCCAAGGCTGACCTGCATTCACCAAAAGAGAAACAAGAAACTACAAGCATGCATCCTACATATGGATTAGTGGGTTAGACATCATAAACAAGAAATGTAAACAAATCATTGAAATTTAAGACGTCATTTGGTGGACAGAAAAAGTACTTCTTTATATTAATCTCACAAAATTCACTTACAATATGAGACCGACACTGCTCCTTGAACTCGATCCTAGGATCCTCTTCACAATGCACCAACTTATTCCACGTCTCATTCTCCTCTTTAGCTCTCTCTAGGGGAATTGAAAGGGCTTGCAATGAAGAAAAAGGGAATTCTGGCTCAAACTCACAATGTGGTTGCTGAATAATGGGGCAAAGTGGGAATACGAAAATGGGCAGATTTTCTATGCTCTTGTGCTTCCTCTTGAAATGGGACCCCAACCCCTTCTTTTATAGGCTAAAAGAGATAGTAACGGTTGGGGTAACTGGCTATGGGCGGTCAAACGGTTAAGTAACGGTCCAGAAACTAGTATCCTATGCAATTTTCATTTTTCCCGATATTCTGTGAGTGTATGCGGGCCGTAGTGGGGCAGCAAGTGTGTGCACATGGGAAATAGTGGTGTAGGGCGCGTATACCTTCAAAACCATGATTTTTAGAAGAGCTTGTTCAGTGATGGCTTTGAAAAGATAGCAAGTTAGATGGCATGATGCCATGTATGCATGTCTAGTGCAATTTAGGGTTACAACAGATGCCCCCTAATGTGTGAGTTCATAAGAGCATCTGATGGCCGAAATACATTACAAATATTCACCGATGTACGAAGCAAGTGATCTTAGGACCCAGAGTTCAGGAGGTACCATTTGCAAAAAAATAACAATTTGTCTCACCGAGGTGGGCATACCCATGCTCAGGATGAAATAAAATCATGGCTACCAATCAAATACACTGCAGATCCATGTCATATAACTATATAAAGTGTAGCCATGAGTAGTACACAATGGATCTACATCTAAAAATCAAAATATATACATGTATGGTATCCATATTTAAGAAGCCAATGATGCCTGATGGCTGGAAATGAGGTCTTCAGAGCTCGAGAAACAACTTCAAAATCTTCAAAAACTTGGGTAGGAGTGTAATATCAATGTATAAATTCACTACCCAAAGGTCTTCGATGAATCGTTGGGAACAAACAAGAGTATCTTAGTGATTAGTGCAGAGAAATGCATTGATTTTGAACAAGGACTTGATTGGTCTTTCAGGGTGGCCGGGCATGAGGACAAGAGACAAACTGTAGAAGGGCCAACTCAAGTTTAGTAAGACTTCCCTTGGATGAAAGCACGACAAAATATGAGACTCAGGTAGCATGGCATTGACATAATTTCACAATGCAGGAGGCAATGCAAACTCTCCATATGTTTGGAAGGGTAACCAAACGAAGGAGGACACAACTCTATGTAGCGAGAACAAATTCCTAAGGTCATATTGAATCCTAGATCTTGAAGAATAGATGAAAGGATATGCTTTGTCCAAGGGTGACTTGTTGTGCTATTCAACACAAATAAAATACTTTTCCCTTCCTCTTTTTGGGGTATATTTGATTTTTTTGTCTTTTTCAATAATTGTGGAAAGTTTGAAAAAGAATAAAATAATGCTACGTTACAAAGGAGGAACGAGTGTTGTAGACATACTAGTTCCAAGTGCAAGGAACACACTGATTCTCAGAGCAAGGGGATATATGCATGAAAATGACACTTGGAAAAATCCTCCATGGGTTAAGGTGTCAAGACGCAGAGGAAAAGTGCTACAAGGGTTGCGTATAAAGCATGCTTCAGATGGTTTAGTTGAGAGCAACATGGAGCTGACATTAGGCCAAAGATTCAGGAATTGTTGAAATTCCTGCTGACAGGTAGATCTCCTCTTGAGAGCTAGACTCTTAACTCTTAAGACAGAAGACGCTTAACATGGACACTAACTTCCTTTCAGATCTATACAAACTAATGTACGAGGAGGAAGGAGAAAATAAGTACCTTTTTTCGGCGTTTGTCCTTGCACGCTCCGAGTTGAGCTCCAATCTTTCGCTCCTCAATGAGCCCTGTAGACAAACAATAGTACAACCACTTCCTACTCTATTGATATTAGCTTGAAATAGATCTATCTATTAGAGACAAGTTCATGTGAGATTAAACACAAACTAGAAAGAAACAGGCCAAGCATGTCATATTGATGAGAACAATGACAAAAGTAACTTACAACCGTATATGCGAATGCGACAACTTCATCAAGTCCCCTTTGTCTAACCCTTTCTCAAAAGATCCACGATCCAGACAAAAACGACTTCACTGATTACTTTCCTCCAGCTCACTGTATGTTTCCTATGAGATCATAGGTTTCATGCTTCCAATTCTTCCTTATTTTCACCACCATAGAGGCTGCTTATATAGGTTTAGAGAGGCCTAACCTCTTGAGGTATCTTTAGGGTAAGATGAGGATTTTCCTCCTTGAGTCAGGGATCTTCCCTAAGATCATGGCTGAACCAGGAGTTCGAATGCAACTGCCTTCCAAGATTGAAAGATCTTCCCCTTATTCTCCTCAACAGATCAATTTCTGTCCGGAATAGGTAGCGCTCCCTCAAAAAGGCCATCAGAGCGCTATAGCACTCCCTAGTATGCTTTAGGGGGGAGCCAACACTCTTGAAATGCATAACGCTCCTTCAGAAGGGTTGTTTGGTGTTATAACACTCCCTATCACTTTATAGGGGAGCGCCAGTGCTCCTAAGAGTGATATAGGGGAGCACTCTCTTCTAAAACCTTAGATTGAATGCTTCTTTCAGGTGGCAAGAGGTACTTAACTCCAGTTGACCATTTCTCTTCCTTCAAATCAAGTGTTTGAGGCATTTTAAGTGTCTTCTTAATGTCGTTATGAGTATGAAATGGGTATCATGGCAACATGTTTTGCTTGACACTTACGACACTTGTGAGAAACATGCGACACTTGCGACACTTATCAAAGCGAGTAATGTTGATGTGTAACACGTAGCCCCACGCTAGGGGTGAACCACATATATCTTGTGTTATGATGATTTGTGCTATGTTGTTCATGTGGTTGTGTATTTATTTGATTAGTTCTTATTCTAGATGAATGTGTAATTCTTAGTGATATCATTGAATGCTATATCTGATCTATTTCTATATGCTAAGTGCTTGGATGTGCTATATCTTGTCGAATACCGCAATGTTCTGTAATTAAGGTTTTACCTGCGATGTGAATAAGGTTTAAAGACTAATGAATGTTAAATGCTAAGTGCTCATTTAAAGCATTGTGATCACAGATCTATGTCCCATCTAGGTTGTAGACACTTGAGTCTTGCAACCCCCCTGCCTCTACCTCGGGTGAGACTTCATATGTTTTGTAGGTGTTGCCAAAATGGTCAATAGTTAGGGTTTTCTTGGTGCACTGTTGAAGCGTCGAACCCTGGGTCTGCCCTTGTGCCAAGAGAGAGTCAAGATACTATTTCCCTTCTGGAAACTATGCTGATGTCAAAAGAAACGAGACGTGACTCCAAGAAGCAAAGGGCTTTGTGAAATCCACTGAGATGATACCAGGTACTGAAAGGTAACATGAACAAAGTCAAGATGTGGTGAGACTCAAGACTTCCCTTAGTTGGGAAATTTGGAAGGATGATTGGCAGAAACCGTAAAATTGTATCTAGTGTTAGGGATGACTAGATATGGGGTTAAACTATGCCAAAGGCTAACAAAGTGGAAAAACTCAGATATCATGAGTACATGGACTTGGGATACTCAGGGTTTGTGAACGATGTCAGAGTGAAAAAATAGTGGATGCCCCAACTGAGGGCAACACGAGTTGCTTTGCCGGGAAAAGAAGGTCATCAAGGGTGATGACAAAAAACTAAGTAAATGTTGGAAACAAAGGACTTTTACAATTACCAAATAAATAAAGAATAATTTGGGTTGAGTATACAGATACAAAAATGGGTGCCCCAATGAAATATGGCTTGGACTTTGAGGGCACAAGTTACGAAAGAGAACTTGTGGAGGGTGGGGTCCCCATGGGTGGGTTTTTGTATGAGGTAAATGAATGGAGAATAATCTACATATGAGAAAAATGATGGTTGATGAGATGGAGGGATAATGATACTATAGAGGTGTAGTCAATAGAACTGAGGTGATATTACCAGGGAGTCCATTAGGAAAGCTAGCAATATGATGAGAAGAAGTATGGGGCTCATTCTAGGAAGTGCATAAGACTATAGTGACTCCCATCAGTAGGAGGTGAAATCAGCATAAGTGTCAAGTTTCCAAGGGGAACTATGAATGGGACAACTCATGTGGGGGAGAGTGATACCATGTGACAGTACCAAAATGAAGCAGAGGTGATGGTACTGTAGATATGGATGTAAGGACCCTAAAGGTAAACGTCAGAGGGTGTGACTGGGAGATGCAATTGATTTATAGAGGGAATAATTACATGCCAGTGTCGAACATATACCTGTAGGGGCTGCGTCGCTTTGATGACCAGGTACATGCACAAATGAAAACCAAATATATGACGTGAACAATATCTGATGATGCCACTTTGGACCTTGAGGGGGTCCACCATGATGTAATGTTGGGAAACAATGAACATAAGGAGGCGTTCGGCCATGACGCAAAATACACACTTGAGGGGGTTCAAGCAGATATTGTACTGCAGACATCGTTGGAAAATGATGCGTAAGTCATCTAAATGTTGAGTTCACTTTTTTGATCGAGCAATGAGTTCATCTAAATAAGAAAGGATGATGCAAGAAAGATCATGGAAAACCTGGGTCATAGCCCATTGAAAATAACACCTGCGTTCTTGAGTCCAAATGGCATGAAGCGATAAGCAAAGTTACCCCAAGGGTAGTAAAAGAGATTTTATACTGATCTGGTGGATGGATTTGGATTTGATTATAGCTAGATAAGCCATCCATGAAGGAAAGTGGCTCATGTCTGACATAGTCATCGATATTCTGGTTTAATGAAGGGGGTTTGGAAGTTGTCTTTGGGACAATTGTGGTTGAGATCACGAAAGTCTGTGCAGACACGAATAGTTCCCTGTTTCTTGTTAATGGGGATGGGGTTGGAGACCCATGAAGTGTACACAATAGGGTAGATGAACCTGGCAGAGCGTAACTTGTCAATTTTGGCTTTGATAGCCATAACTTTGAATGGGTGAAGGGGGCGTTGATTTTGATGTACTAGGGAGACATCTAGCCAAGTGTCAATTCGATGTTTGACTATAGATGGATAAAGGCTGGGCATCTCCGTATATGACCAGGAAAAAATATCCCAGTATTCTTGAAATATATATTTGTAAGCCATGAGTTCTTCAGGGGAGCATGCAATGCCAATGGTGATTTCTTCTACAATTACCGGTTAAATGAAAATGTCAATTTTGACAGTGGGAGAGATTTTGGCCATGTTTCCTTCTTCAAAATCATCTGGGGTAAGGATAGGGTTATTGACCCAATCTATATGCCCTGAAGGAATAAAATCCTTGGTTTCGATTGCGCATATGGAATTTTGGGTAGGAGGATGAAATTCCTCCCGTGAGAGGAAAAGGGCTAGATGATGGACCACATTCCATGGGCAATCAGGAGTAGTGAGTTCCTCTAGGATATCTTCGTCGTAGTGAAAAATGTGAGAATATAGGGGATCCTAGGAGGTGACAGGGTGAATTGTTAGAGTGTGGTTGTCTTCCAGTGGTGAGGACGTAGACGAGATATCGTGTATAGGGTGTGAGGGACTGCTGGACATAAAGTGAACATCTCAATACTATGGAGAGTGCCTCGTTCGTGTAGGTACTAACGATGAAATATATCGAATATAAATAATGTGAGCCTTAGTAGAATGTGGTCGAGCGAGCTCTCGCAAAGATGTTTGGCATACTGCGGCTAAGGTTTGGAAAAATTGAGGTAGAGCTGGGAAATGATGAGTTTAATGGCCATATTATGAGAATATGGCACAAGAGAATTTGGTTCACAACTCTTTATTACCTGCAGTGGAGGACTTTGGAGTAGAAGTGAACGTACTTGGTGGAGTGGCGAACAATGTGGTTTCTCTAGGGAGTTGGATTAGATTGCGTAACTTGGGAAGAGTAGGACATCTATTAGTGGGGTGTCCTTCTCTTTCACATAGTACGAAAGAAGGTTGAAATCAAGGAGGAAGTGGAGATGTGGGCTCTTTATTCTTTCGTCTACCCCCAACATCATCGTTCGAAACATAGAATAGGCTACCGCCTTCATAGCGTACATGTAACTACGTCCAAACAAGATATTGTAATGAAGTGGGGTGTCGATAACTTCAATGTCGATTAGGATGGTTTTTCCCCCGAGTTCGATGGGGAAATTTTGGAAGAGCCCTTTAGGGGACGAGGGTCGACCATCATAAGCTCGCAGGGTAATGGAATATGGTACTAGCTTAGGGGAGATGTTATTTTGCTAGACTACTTTGGACATGATGCATGTGGATGCACCTTCATTGTTGATACATCGATGTACTGTGATGTTATAGATCTTAACTAGTATCTAGAAATTTACCGAGGAGGAGAGGCATGGTCCTCCTCTATATATATTGAAGGTGATGAGTCTAATATTAGCTGGGTCAACTGCCCCCAAGGTAGAAAGAAAGGATTTCTGCTGAGTTGGACAGGTTTGGAGGACCTCCAATACATACATGGTTGCATGAGACTAAGCTAAGTCATCGACCAGGCTGTATTAATGGGCTTCCTTAGCATGAGGGTTATGTACGTTCCGTCGTAACGACATACGAGGTATACAAGGGTTTGGTTCAGTGTTAGGTCATGGAATCATCAATGGTGGTCCGACTATAGCTGGAGCCACTTCTGAGGTGGTTGAGGTAGATTCATGGGGCACACCATACTGGCGACCATGTGTTTGCAAAAGGATCTCTTCTTCGCTAGTAAGGAGGATGTTATGATTAGCCAGATTTTCAGGTTGATTGGGACCTGGGTTTTGATACTGCCCCATTTGGGGTGGAGGAGGGTGTACCTCATGTTGGGTATTCATCACACCTTGGTGTAGAATAGGGTTTTGCAAAATGGTCGGAGGTGGTTGTTGCAAGTACTGTTGTGGGGCCTGCTGAGGGGCAAGTGACGCTGGAGGACATTGCACGTTCATGGATTCTTTCATCCATTTGAAGTCAACAATTTGGGGGCAATGATGTGTATAATGTCCATACTCACCACAGAGAGCACAAGGGAATTTAGTCCTAAGATTGTTGTTGTTATTCCCTTTTCGTTTGTTATTATTGTCCCCTTGTGGGTTTTGGTTGCCTTGATTATGGTTTCCCCCAACGGGATGGTTTTGTTGGGGGTTATTTCCTCTTGGTTCTGAATTATTATTGTTTCAGTTTTTTACTTTCTTCTTGTCATTATTCGGCTGATGGGTCAGATTTTCCACATGTAACTGTTCAAAATCCTGAATCTGTTGAATGGGAGAGGGTTGAAAAAAATTAACGTCGACATATGGGTGTCCTTGTGGAGGAGAAACTGGTTGTGGAGGACCAGGAAATGGAAAGAATGGATTTTTTTTGGGGGTCAATCCATATGGCATATAGGAAGTTAAAGTACCTCTACAACTATTATGGTCGCATGTAGGTGTTGGGGGTGGACCCACATTTGATGGAGGGACCAAAGGCATATGGGGTATCGTTGGGGGTCCCCCCAAAGACTGAGGGTAAAAAACATGATATGATTGTTGGTAAGCGGGGGAAGGGTAATAAGATGACTTTCCATATGGTTTCGAATATTGAGGTGCACCATAAATAGGTAGTGGTTGGTTGTAAGGTTGGTGGTGTGTCATGGAACCAATCAACCCATCCGCAATGTGGGACATCCTAGGTTTGTCCTAGCCAAATCGTATGGGTTTGAGTGCATCAGGTAACACTGTGTATCAGTAACTTGATTGAGCATAGATGTGGTCAAAATATTGAGCCTTGTTGATGGATTCCTCCTATGTCTGAGGAAAGGTGGATGCTATATCCTTGGAAATAATAGAGAAAAGTTATTTGAGAAACCAATCAAGACGTTGTTCTTTGGTAGTTTCCTCTTTACACAAACTACGGTGCTGACGCCTTTCATGGATGTGATCAACTATATGGATAGAAATAGTTTGTTTGAGATCCAAGAGAAGTTCTAATCCGGTATCATGACGAATTGGTAGTTGGAAAAAGGAAAAAAGGTCCTTGGCCAATGATTCAAAGGTTGCATGGGACTTGTTAGCACTAGAAGTCACCTATGGATTACGACAGATGTAATCCCAGTACCCACCAATTTTATGTCACAATGAGTAAATTTAAGGGTGGTTTAATGGACGCAGTCTCGAGATTATAGCACTTTAACTCAGAAAACTAGACTGGTATGCATAATTAGGTGAGGTATTGGTTTAACTTCAGTTAGTAAGTTGTAGTAAACATGAGTATCGGGAAGAACTTGAGGAGAGTGAAGAGGTCTGCTATGGACATCCGGTCTTCCAACAGCCTAAGGAGGAAAAAATTGGAAGGAAAGATCCTCTTGGTTCAAAGTTTCAGGGGACTGAATGAAATTATCACTGAATTGAAATCAAACATACATCACAATTCAATGGAAACAACCTGAATGGATCATCCATGCTCGAGTCATTTATCATTGGAGGGAAAGACAACACAAAATATGATTAAAACTAGTCACGATGTTACTATGATCAAGCCTACATCACAAGAACACAACTACCCTCGACTGGATCCTCCATGCCCGAGTGTTCTAGCACATCTGTTTATAGAGATATGAAAAAAAATTCACTTACATTAAACAAGAAGTCTCAAATACAGATACATAACCAAAAGAACCATAGCTTCATTTAAACTTTACAATACGAGATCCTAGCTCAACCATCGACCCTAAAAAAATATCAAAACTGAGTCTTTATACTCAGAGAACTGCCACCACCAGGAGTGTGACTTGGCTACTATAATCAAAGCTTCACATCTGCATCTTCTTCTTTAAGGTTGCACTCGCATTCTTCTATCATATGCAACATCAGATCGGTATGGGCTTCATGCGAAAATACATGATAGGGAAATTTTGACTAACAGTTTTCCTTCCATGGCCAAAATTTTCAAGATTTCCATTTATGTGGTGAAATGAGGTTTCAACCACCTTCCCCATTTTCATTAACTACTTTCATCAGGATCAGGGTGAGACCTGACACCCATGAATGTTCCAGGCGAGCTCACAACTCCTTCGAGTTAAATCTGGCACCTCGAGGCCATGACGATCTTTCTCGGTGACCTACTCGGGTGCTTAGCTCCTTGGCACAACTCTTTTTCTTTCCCTGCGCGACCTTGGGACATGAACTCATTCTTATCCCATATTAAATTTTGGTATTTCTCATTTCATGAGTTCTCACTCCCCTTGATTCCCAAAGTTCCGATGCCCGAAATCGCGAAACGACCCTTCGGGATCAACGGTCATAATTACCTTGAATTCGATGGGCCTGATCATCTCCTTGAACAACTTTAGCCACCCACTACTTAAAATGGCACTTATTTTCTTTTATCCCTGCTTCCATATGACCTTGGGAAGTGATCGCAAGCCTAATTCCCAGGCAATTTGTGATTTTGCATTTCACGAACTCATGCTGCATTCCATGCTCAAACCTTAGAGTCGCGAAATCGCGATGCTCGGATCAGGTGACACACATCCCCTTTGATCGGATGGCCTAGACAACATCAAAATTTTGGGACATCACGCTTTGCGAGTCTTCAAGACTCCTCCCTCTTACTTTCCCGACTTGAAAAATCGCGAAACAATGATCCAACGGTCCAGATCTCTCCTTTGATCAACGACTGCAATCTATTCACGATTTTGCATTTCAGAAGTTTTGATGTCTCTTCTCCTCGACCACTCCATCTACTGAAACCATGAAACATTGATCGCGTACCACGTGTCCTTCGCAGCATGAACGACTAGGATGGAACCCACAATTTTGGATTGCTTGCTGACGTTAAACTCGACCTAACTTTATATCCCGATCACCCGATGGCCTTCGATCTGATCTGCCTGATGGATATCTGCCATTGGAAATTGATCTTTCTTGCTCGCTTGATTTTCTTTTGTCTCAAACTACTTCAACTGTTGCGCTTGGTGCTCACGACTGTGGCCTATGAACAATTTCTTGGATGACTAGTTGACGACTCAGGAAAGCAGAGGATCAATGACAGAGGTAAGAGAGAAGCGCTTGAGTTTAGGGAAAACAAAAAAGGCTTAGGTCCTGTTGGAACAAATATTGAAATTTTGGCTTTCGGTAGCTTAGGAGGAAAAAATTTATAGTGTTTAGCTACCGAAAGTGCATACTTTCGGTAGCTTAAATCTCAGTTTTCATATGCCCTTAATTGCAGAAAGTGTATCGGCCGAGACCAAGCATTTAAGCATCACGCATCAGACCACATGGAGGAAGAGATCATGAGGAGGCACAAAAAAAATGCAATAAACGGAAATAAAATCACTATATTAAGGTTTCACACAAATGCCACGTCACCATTTCGGGCTTTCGGCCATCAGAGGTTCGACCAACGTAAAAAGTTTAACCATTGTTCTGAAACCCAAAATCCCAAAATCCCAAAATCGGGTTTTGGGACTTTCGGTGGCTTACGAAACTCCGAAATTGCATTGTTAGCCACCGAAATCCAAGACTTTCGGAAGCTAATATACCTTTGTTTTTGACATGTTAGCCATCGAAATCGTAGATTTTTCATATGCAATAAACTGCCTCAGCAAAAAAATCCGTTTTCTCAGCCGTGGAGAGGCTGTTTTGCATGCTCAAATGGTCGATTGACATCTACATATCCTAAGATTTACATTGGTGCATTCATATTTTCATTTGGATCTTGGGAAGGCATTCAAAAGTCCACCGAAATATGAGGTTCGTTTTTAGAAATGTGGCGTTTTTTACTGTGTTGAGTCATCATTTTCAAATGATGATTTTGAGCGACTCAAATATCATTTTGAGAAACGGTCGAAGGTTTTTGTGCCTAAAACATCAGAGATCAATAATCTCCCTCATTTTTCCTACAGGTGTCATAGATTGGGAGAATTGAATCCATCTCCGAGCCTTAATTTTCGTATCTCAAAATTTCTCTGTTTGACACATGATTTTGAAAGGCAGATCTGGGGAAAATGGAAATGGATCTCAGGAAACCGAGAGCGTTTTTGGTCAGAAAAAATAGATGAACAAAAACCTATTTCATTTTATACACATCTGTCACGATTCGAGAGATACAGAACCATAACCGCAGCCCCAGTTTTCAGCAGTTCGACCCATTTTCTATGGCAGAAAGTTTTTGAATTTGATGGTAACTGTTGTTATCTTTTGGGAGGATTTCGACCTCAATACCTGCATGAAATGCATGTTCATTTCTAGAGGGATTTATTTTGGAATCCAAATTTCTTTTCAGTTATTTTAAAAGGGGTAGAAGACATATATTATGGTATCTTCTTGAAGAAAAAAGGGGGGAACAACCCGAGAGCCTTTTAGAGGTTGGGTTTGTAATGCATTCCTTTTCCACAAATATAGAACAGAGTGCCAAGAGATTCTACACCTTCTCACTGTCTAATTCTGTCTTCTTACTGTGTTATTGTTTATGAAGTTTTCATCACTTCTCTTTCTTCCTTCCATTCATTAATTCATCTTGTAATGATTACAATTCAATAATACTTCTGCTGTAGCTAATTTAAAGCATTCCTTAAAGTGTAGTTTTTCCTCTGTTTTGCTGTGAGTAGAACAAGACCTGCATCTTAATTGTTTTGCCTTATTTATAAGTTTTATTTGTTCATAGATTTTCCTCTGTCTTGCTATGAGTGAGACAAGACCTGTGTTCAGATATTTGAAGTTTGGTGTTATTTCTTCTATTGAAAGGAAGACCAGATTTATCAAAATTAGATACCTGGCTTTTCCTTTCAATTTTGTTCATCCCCTATCTTCTATCCATCGTCATGATTTTAAAATGAATTAGACAAACGAGGTCATGCCTTTTCGTTCTAGAAATGATTGTTTTAGACCTAGTTCTAGAGGCCTCCTATGACTGATCAATCAACAAAATTTATTTCTTTTAAAATGTGCTAAGGCTTGGCTCTTTTACAACCTAGAGTCAACTCTTGCGACAACATTTTTTGGCGCCGTTGTCGGGGACGGAGGACGAAGTTATCTTCCTGGGATATGACAAAGTTCAGATCTATCTCTTGATGGTGAACAAGGGATAGGCATTCAATTGGCTGTGATCATTCACCTGGCGACTCCTTGGTTCGTAGATTATACATGATTTTGTTGGCGACTCCAATGGTCCCAAATATCGAATTCGTTCGCTGCTCAAGTTGCTGCAAGGTTTTCCCCTCTGGACTTTACAAATGTTTATGGCTTTCCAAACACTGTTCCAGACATTAAAATTTGGGAAGATGTCCTTCCTAAATTTGGAAAATATGAGGACGACAATCCCGATCAACACTTG
Source organism: Picea engelmannii (assembly GCA_009831015.1). Taxonomy (NCBI): domain Eukaryota; kingdom Viridiplantae; phylum Streptophyta; class Pinopsida; order Pinales; family Pinaceae; genus Picea; species Picea engelmannii. The sequence goes on from ML806670.1 coordinate 34,314, forward strand.
TTTGAATTCCACAAGCTCATGGAGGAATTAAATGTACATCATGAAGATGTCCTCATGAAATTGTTTATGTTTTCATTGGAAAAATATGCTAGACTCTGGTATAAATCTTTACCCCATTCCAGTATTCCTTCATTGATATGTTTTCACACACTTTTTCATCAACATTGTAAGAGGATATATTCAGCTGAAATCCTTTTTGAAGATTGTTGTAATATAGGATTCATAAGACAAAAAGACCATACAAATCCTCTTGAAGAGGAGGAAGAAATAATAGAAATTTATCAAGTTGATGAAGATGATCAGTATGAGGAAGAGTTGTCTCATAAAGATGCTGGATCTTGTGAACTTACTCAAGAAGAAGATATTCAGCATCACGGTCAACCTGCAAAAGAGATAGAAAGGAATGATTGTTGTTTTATCCAGAAAATACAGATACCACCTCCTCCTTTGACTGAAGAAGAAATAGATTTGCTCCTACAAAACTATGTTGGAGCCCCTACTCACACAGATTTGCAGCTTTCACGCAGTCCCATATATGAGTGTCAAACTTCTTCCATTTCTGAAAATGTAAATCTGTTTTTAAATGATGACAGTCATGTATTTCATGGAACTTTACAGGAAGTTAGTGAACCTATTTATGATGATTTCCTTCCAGGAGATCAGATTTTAGACTCTGCCTTGTTTCATGTAAAAGATATGGTTTCCATGTTTAATGATCCTAAAGAAAGTTTGTTGTTCGAAAATGCTTTAGACTGTGATTTGCAGAAGTATGATTCTAAAATAAACAGTATGCCAGAGATAGTAACAAAGTGTCCTTTGCTTGAGAGATCCACAGTTGATGTCCCAAGTTTTTGTCTAACTGATGACCCTCTTGAGTTATCTGTTGAACCTAAATATGATGAGTATAGTGATGATTGTTTCATCATTTCTGTAGAACAACTTGCTGCAGATTTTTCATGGAGGAATGAGGGTCTTCAAACAAGATTGTACCATGATTTTGGAGATTCCATTGCAGATGATATTGAAGGGTGATTAGATATTCTCTTCGAGAATGATCCTGATCATTATAAATCAGAACATGGAGTAGTCCTGGATGTTTTAAAACCTCAAGACCATGCATTTTTTCATGATCCTTTTGTTGACCTTTTACATTCATTTAATGAAGGAGTATGCTATGTCATGGATATTTTGTCACAAGAATCGATGAAAGGTTTGAAAATTCATGATCACCAACAGGTCATATGGGAGTTGTCAGTTTCCTTTTTCAGCCTGATCAAAGAAAGTGTGAGAAAATTTCAAATAAATAGACAATTATTAGATTGGCTTCACTGGCATTTTCGTATCATTTGATTCAGTGGGAATTTTTCAGTAGTTAGAGTAGGTGATGTATATAAATAAGCTTGACTTCAAGCATTATATTACAATGGTGGTTTTCAATATGTTTTCAGTTCAATTTTGAATCCAGTATGGTTTTTTTTTAAATCATTATGACTCCATAGCCCAATGAATGAATAAGCGGTTTTTTGTTCCGAAAAGATGCAAGTAAAGTGACAGAGTTCAGAGTTTGATAAGGATGATTTCCGTTCACCCAATGGATGAAGGCACTTGGTCTATTGTTCTTGGCGCTTTACAGGAAAGCCCCATCCCTAGATGGAGCCTATGTTGGAACAAATATTGAAATTTTGGCTTTCGGTAGCTTAGGACGAAAAAATTTATAGTGTTTAGCTACCGAAAGTGCAGACTTTCGGTAGCTTAAATATCATTTTTCATATGCCCTTAACTACCGAAAGTGTATCGGTCGAGACCAAGCATTTAAGCATCATGCATCAAGCCACATGGAGGAAGAGCTCATGAGGAGGCACAAAAAAAATGCAATAAACGGAAATAAAATCACTATATTAAGGTTTCACACAAATGCCACGTCACCATTTCAGGATTTTAGCCATCGGAGGTTCGACCAACGTAAAAAGTTTAACCATTGTTCCGAAACCCGAAATCTTGAAATCGGGTTTTGGGAATTTCGGTGGCTTACGACACTCCGAAATTGCACTTTTATCCACCCAAATCCAAGACTTTCGGCAGCTAATATACCTTTGTTTTTGACGTGTTAGCCACCGAAATCGCATATTTTTCATATGCAATAAACTGCCTCAGCAAAAAATCCGTTTTCTCAGCCATGGAGAGGCCGTTTTGCATGCTCAAATGGTCGATTGACATCTACAGATACTAATATTTCTATTGGTGCATTTATATTTTCATTTTGATATTGGGAAGGCATTCAAAAGTCCCCCGAAAGATGAGGTTTGTTTTCAGAAACGTGGCATTTTTTACTGTGTTGAGTCATCATTTTCAAATGATGATTCTGAGCGACTCGAATATCATTTTGAGAAACGGTCGTAGATTTTTGTGCCTAACACATCAGAGATCAATAACCTCCCTAATTTTTCCTACAGGTGTCACATATTGGGAGAATCAAATCCATCTCCGAGCCTTAATTTTTGGATCTCAGAATTTCTCCGTTTGACACATGTTTTTGAAAGGCAGATCTGGGGCAAATGGAAACAGATCTCAGGAAACCGAGAGAGGTTTTTGGTTAGAAAAAATAGATGAACAAAAAAATCTTTCATTTTATACACAACTATCATTATTCGAGAGATACAGAACCATAACCGCAGCCCCAATGTTCAGTAGTTCGACCCATTTTCTATGGCAGAAAGTTTTCGAATTTGATGGTAACTGTTGTTATCTTTTGGGAGGATTTCGACCTCAATACCTACATGAAATGCCTCTTCATTTCTAGAGGGATTTATTTTGGAATCCAAATCGCTTTTCAGTTATTCAAAAGGGGGAAAAAGACATATATTATGGTATCTTCTTGAAGAAAAAAGGGGGGAACAACCCGAGAGCCTTTTGGAGGCTGGGTTTGTAATGCATTCCTTTTCAGCAAATATAGAACTGAGTGCCAAGAGATTCTACACCTTGTCACTGTCTAATTCTGTCTTCTTCCTGTGTTATTGTTTATGAAGTTTTCATCACTTCTCTTTCTTCCTTCCATTCATTAATTTAACTTGTAATGGTTACAATTCAATAATACTTCTGCTGTAGGTAATTTAAAGCATTCCTTAAAGTGCAGTTTTTCCTTTGTTTTGTCGTGAGTAGAACAAGACCTGAATCTTAATTGTTTTGCCTTATTTACAAGTTTTATTTGTTCATAGCTTTTCCTCTGTCTTGCTATGAGTGAGACAAGACTTGTGTTAAGATATTTGAAGTTTGGTGTTATTTCTTCTATTGAAAGGAAGGCCATATTTATCAGAATTAGATACCTGGATTTTCCTTTCATTTTTGTTCATCCCCTATCTTCTATCCATCCTCATGATTTTAAAATGAATTAGACAAACGAGGTCATGCATTTTCGTTTCTGATCTATAAATGATTGAAATGACTATTTTAGACCTAGTTCTAGAAGCCTCCTATGACTGCAATCAACAAAATTTATTTATTTTAAAATGTGCTAAGGCTTGGCTCTTTTACAGCCTAGAGTCAACTCTTGCGACAATAGGTCCAATACTCTTCAGGCAAGCTGACAAGGAAAATAGGTCGATCAAACGGGTGAAGGAAAAAAGAAGAAAACTACAATCCGAGAGGAAAAAGTTACGATTGGGTATTCAAAGAGGAGAAAGAGGAGAAATTACAGACCTAGGTAGAAACCACAGACTCACAAGACTCTGGCACGATTATGTGATAACATTTGTCTCCACAGGGGATGGCATGCTCCCTGTGAGCTACCAAGAACAAGTAGTTCTAGTGCCTTAGATTTGGGCTATGGAGTCTCCTATAAAAGACAAAATAAGCATAAAACATGAACGATATTTACAATGGTAGGATGTCAATTGTGACTTTTAAACAAAAAACTTTTTCAGGAAGTGCCAATTTACAGGGCCACCAAAAAGTTCATCACCCTCCAGATTCTACAATCTGTAAGTATTATTTTGCAATACCTCAGAAATCTTGAAGGGACCGATCCCAAGGGCTTCAAATTTACCATGATTTCCCTTGTCCTGTATGGGCACATCCCATTTGAGCACTATATCTCCTAGATTGAAATCCTCCTTTCTTACTTTCCTGTCAAAAGCCTCATTGATCTTTCGATGACGATCATTTGATTTTTCTGTCATCTGTTGTCTAGTCTTTTGCGCCTCTACCAACTGATGTATCCTTGTAATCATGTCGTCAGGTTCTCCTTGGTAGTCCTGAAAGAATTTTTCCACAGGTAGGGAAAGTTGAGGAAAAACTGCTTCAGCTCCATGAATGAGCTAGAAAGGAGAGAGACCCAACGACCTCTTTGCGGTCACTCTATCAGCCCACAGAGAAAATTTGATCTTTGAATCCCATGCTTTCTTGTTATCCTCTAATAGTCTTTTGATGATCTTGATCAGGATTTTGTTAAAGGATTCTGCTAATCCATTTCCTTGCGGATAGTAAGGGGTGGAGTGGATTAATGAAATTCCAAACTACTCACAAAACTAGATTAATGGATTAGCCTTGAAGGATGCATCATTATCAGTGACAATCCTTTTCGGACAACCAAACCTTGCTATAATATCTTCAAAAAAACCAATGATCACTTTGTGAGAAGCACTCCTTGTGGGAATGACTTCTATCCACTTGGTGAAATAATCGATGGTAGTCAAGATCCATATATGTTGGCCACTCAAAGGAGGATGAATCTCCCCAATAAATTCTAGGCCCCACTACTTAAAGGGTCTTGAAGCTACCACATGCTTCAATGCCAGATGCCTGAGTTGTTGCTTCCCAGAGAATTTCTGACATTTGATGCAAGCTCTGACTTTTGCACAGACATCAGTGAATGAAGTAGGCCAATAGTACACAGACCTAAGAATTTTGTAGGTTGTGGTTTTATAGAAATGGAGCCTCCACATAGGCTGCTAAGGAAATCAAACACAATCCTTTGGGCCTCTTGTGGGTCTAGACATCTTAGAAGCACTCCCATAGGGTCTTTCCAATACAAGACTTGGTCAATAAGGCAATACCTAATTTCTTTGATCTTTAAAAATCTTTCCTTACTTCTTCCCATACCATCTGGAGGTCGCAACTCTTGCAAAAAATATATAATGTCTTTATACCAGGCGCATCCTGCTAATGGGGGATTTTCTCGAGGAATTTTATCAAGAAACTCACCCTGTTTATTTTCTAGGCAAGTGTGTTAACCCCCAAAGATTTGTAATTGGATTTAGCCAACAACTTGTCTAAACCTTGGCCTTTAACTAGTTTGGTGGGTTTTATTTCCAAATCAAATTCAAGGATTTTGGCAATCCATTTGCTCCTTCTTCCGTCTATGTCAGGCTGAATGAGAATGTCCTTCACAGAAGATGAAGGAACATATGAAATGATCTTCGAATGAAAAACATAGACTATGAAATCTTTGAGAGCTTTCACCAAGGCATAGGCCTGCTTCTCCATGATGTCATATCTGATCTCTACTGAAAAAAGAAATAGGTTGCTCCAACCTTGCATCATTCTTTTGTAGTAAAACAATTGCCACTGTATCAAATGAAGAAAAGGAAAAAAATCAAAAAATCCTTGGAATAATCAGGACTGAATAGCACGTGTTCTTCAGTCAGTTCCATTTTAATTTGATTGAAGGATTCTCTGGATTCGACAATCCATTTCACTTCATTCCCCTTCCTGAGCATGGATGTCATATGCTTCACCAATTCAACAAAATTTGAAACAAACCTTCTTAGAAAAATAATTTTTCCCAGGAAGGACTGAACCTCCTTCTTGGATCTTGGAAGTGATAAGGATTGAATAAATTCTACTCTGTTTGAATCAATCCTGACCCCCTCAGCTGATACAATGTGTCCCAACAATTTTCCTTCCTGCATGGAAAATAAAGACTTCTTGGGATTCAGGGAGAGACCAAACCTTCAACATTTCGAGAAGACTTTCCTTATATGTTGACAATGTTCTTTATCATATTTGGATAAGATCGCTATGTCATCTAGATAGATGACCACAAATTTATCTCTTTCCCTAATAAATGCGACATCCATGGCTCGTTGGAAGGTTGTTCCTGCATTCATTAATCCGAAGGGAATTTTGGCATACATGAATGTTCCCCAAGGAGTGGTGAAGGCTTTCCTTTCCCTATCCTCAGGTAGGAAAAAGATCTGGTTGTATCCAAAACATCCATCTATCATGGAGATCCTGGATGTGCCTATCACCCTTTGCAATATGTGTTCCATATTTGGAAAAGGGTAATTTTCCTTCTTAGATCTTTTGTTTAGATTTTTGAAATCAACACACAGTTTGATGTATCCATTTTTATTTCTCACCGGGACCAGCTTGGCTACCCTTTCAAAATATCTCAAAGGGACAATAATTTGAGCATCCAAAAGATTCTTCACCTCCCTTTCCATAATAGGCAACAGCATAGGATTTATCTGTCTTAATTTTTTCTTAAATGGTTTGGATTCCTCTTTCAATGGAATCTTATGATCAATGACACATGTGTCATATGTTCCGAGGTCTTCATAGGTCCAGGAAAACACATCAAAAAATTCGTTTAATAGCTCAGTATACTCAACCCTCTGCTCCCTTGACAGGATGCTTGATAACTTGACAAATTTCAGAACCTTGTATGTTCCAATATTGCAATCAAATACATCAACATCCTTAGTTGGGCCTTTAAACTTTACTGCCACATCATTTATGTCAAATAGTCTTTCCAAAGGGACTAGTCCCATTGGGATGTGATTGCTAGGAAATTGCACAATATGATGATCATCAATTTTTTTTCAAAAGAACATCAGCGTGAGGATTTATTTCAGAGTCAGGATCCCGATCGATGTCTAATGTTGAAAACTCCTCAACAGTTTCCATAAATCTTTTGATTTCAAGATCGTCCTCAAACACTTTCCAATTCTTGAAATTGTCAGGTATAGAGGGTATATATTTCACTTCTACATCATACCTAATTTTGGGTGGCAGAGAGACTCTAAAATTGCTTGCTGAAATGGCCAGAGAATCATCCATCACATTTTCTTTGCTTAGGAAAAATGAAATGTTGAAAGCCAAGAAAAAATTGTCAATGAGGTCCCATACTTCATTTATGTAACTTCTGAGCTGAGGGTGTTTGGTCTAATAAATATTTCTGATCTGCTAGATAATCAACTCAACATCACCAAACACTGATATCTCTTTGATACCCATGTCCTTTGTAGCCCTTAAGCCCAAAACAAGAGCTTCATACTCTGCCACATTGTTGGTAGTTTCAAACTCTAATTTGTATGAAAAATATATGTTTTCCTGAGAAAGGGAAACAAAGACTACTTCAGCGCCAACAAAATCCTTAGTGGAGGCTCCATCAAAGAACATTTTCCAAACAGAGGTGGCAAAGAAAGAAACTCCATGAAAAATCATGGGTTGTTTTTTGAGTTTTAAAGGAGGCTCGAGAGCGTCAGTGAACTGCAACAAACTAGACCCCATATTGGTGTCAAGTGAAAAGATAGGATGGTTGGTGGGGTCAGATTCATCGCTAATAATATAGGCCAGTTGATATTCTCTGTATAGTCTTCTATGTTCCCTTCCAAAGACTGGAATGGTAGCATATGTGAGGTCCATCTGTAATGTTCCTCCAAGTCTTTTTATCCAAGATATTGACAATAACATGCTAAACCTGGGGGGAACATTAGCCACCATGATATCCATGAACACACTTTTCATGGGTAGATGAAACAAGGTCACAACCAGATATTTGATGACCCCAAGACATTGCACCCTCCTTGAATTAAAGAAATACAAATCCTTATAAGCCTTTGTGATTTCCAATCCAAGTTCCTCCATAACAATTTTCGGCATGAGAATATGAGATGCCCCTGAGTCCATCAAACAATTATGTAGCACCTTATCATGTATTTTCAAGGATGTATAGAATGGAGGGGATGAATCATCTCTATATTCTACCAGAGGACCTAAGATGACTACTTGCTTTTCATCTTGAAGATTTACTGAATCCGTGGAATGGAAAGATTCTTGAGATTGCCATAACTTAGAGAGGGATTTTTTGAAATCTTCATGCTTGAATAGCTCTGAAAGGGGTACATGAATTATGATATTATGAATTTTGTGCTCAAAGCTGAAGGAGGGAAGGGGATTCATAACTTCTCTCACTTCTAGGATAGGGTCTTTGGGTATAGGTGAGGGGTTTTGAGCTTCCTTTTCTTTGTTGTTGTTTGTTGTATCTTTAGCAGGCTTCTCTGCTATGGAAGGTTGATTAGGGATGTCATACTTCCCTTCTTTCTTATTAGAACTGAGATTATATTTATTGGGACTACTATTGGCCTTCTCACCCTTTCTTAGCTCATTTATTTGACTGTTCATGAGGGATTCCTCGTATGCAGATTGATTCAAATGGGGAAATGGGGAGGTTTCTCCAAGACAATGGATTTCAGGACCAAGCTCTTATTCCTCCCTCTCTTGATCAACAACAAGGTTGTTTTGGAGGGGGGCTTGGATTTTCTATTCATCCCTCTCTTTGTTTCTGGGCTCTCTCGGGAGTATTTGAGGGGCATTATTTGGTCTTCTGAAGTTGGCTCTGTTGTTAGCGTTTTGAGGATTTTTGTATGTTTTCTTCCCTTCAAATTTCATCTTCTCCATTTCTGTAGACAGGGACTTCACCATCTTGGTCAATTCATATACTTGAGGTTAATATGTATAAGAACTAGAGGTTGAGGTCTCGAATCTTCCCCTAGGTATGTCTCTATCAGCCTTATTCCTGAGTTGATTCACTGCCAATACATTAGAATCTACTTCCAGGGTTGCATATTGCATATGAGACAAGGAAGTAGCTCTTATTTCTCTCAATAGGAGGCATAAATCAAGGTCAAAAGCACTAGCATAGGTAATCTTGGTAGAGGCTTATGTAGGCTTTATCTCAGTAGGGATCTTATTGTAGATTTTGTTGAATCTTTTGAAGAAGTCAGAGATAGATTCTCCCTCCTCTTTCTTCAGAGACCCAAACTCTGTAATATAGTACATAAAGTATTTTTTATCCCCCCATTGTCTCAAGAAAGCATCATCCAAAGCTTCAATCCCAACAATGGATCCAGGGGTCAATCCCCTAAACCATTTTCTAACCTCACCATCAAGGCTATGGACAAATACTCTCATCTAGACATCTTCATTTTCAATATTTAGATTGTCTGCATAACTATAGAAGGCAACAAGTTGTTCTCGAGTGGTTATGTCTTCTTCTCCTATGAACTTGGGCATATAATTTAGGTAATCTCCAGCAGGGAGGAATTCATTGGTTGAGGTAGGACTAGGGGGGCATATCTTGCAGCCACTATGGCATCCATTCTATTCTTAGGAGGATTGGTACCTACCATAGGGATGATAGTTGGAGGAGAAATAGGAGGGGAAGGGCTTCAAACAGGGGAGACTGGAACTGAGATTTCAGGGGGAAAGGGAAACAACAGAGGATTTGGAGAAAAATCTACAGGACTTGAGGGAACATAGGTTTCCCTTTCTACAAAATCAGTAACTCTAATAGGAGGAGGAGTGGTAAATCCTGGAGTAGGAAAATCTTCCAAGTTTTGGGGTCTATACCAAGGTACAACTTCAGGGGAGAAAGGAGTGACAAGGTTTTCTCCCTCCAATCCCAGACCAGGAGGGGAAAACTCAATAAGAACACTCCCAAAAATTAATGTTCGGGGAACTCCATGGAACTATAGAATAGGAGAATGAGAAACAAATATCGGAGTTTATAAAGGAGGATAGTGAAAATCATTAGAAATACCTGGTTCAGCAGCAGAAGTACCTTCTCGAGGGGCCTTTCCCTTTCTGACAATTTTCTCTAGGTCAACTTCAGGTGTTGCTAAAGGAAGTTGTGGAGTAGACCTCGTGTGTCTGCCTCTAGAAGCCACAATGGAAATAGTGGAGTCGCCAGTGGATTCACATCAATCGAGTCACCAAGTGCACAGTTGCAATCTTTGATATACTAAGTTATGATGCACCTTCAGAACTAGTAAGCTTGGTCATTCAATCCCAGGGAAAATCTTCAATTTCATCCTCGACAACGAAGAAATAAATGTTATCAGTAGAAGTCACCTCTAGATTGCGGCAGAGGTAAGCCCAATACCCATCAGTTTTATGTCACAATGAGTAAATTTAAGGGTGGTCTAATGGACGCAGTCTCAGGATTATAGCGCTTTAACTCAGAAAACTGGACTGGTATGCACAATCAGGTGAGGTCTTGGTTTAACTTCTATCAGTAAGTTGCAGTAAAGGTGAGTAGGGGGAAGAACTTGAGGAGAGTGAAGAGGTCTTCTATGGACATCCTGTCTTCCAGCAACCTAAAGAGGAAAAACTCAGAAGGTAATATCCTCTTGGTTTACAGTTTCAGGGGAATGAATGAAATTATCACTAAAATGAAATCAAACATACATCACAATTCAATGACAACAACCCGACTGGATCATCCATGCCTAAGTCATTCAACGTTGGAGGGAAAGACAACACAAAAACTGATTAAAACTGGTCGCAATGTTACTGTGATCAAACCTACATCACAATAAAATAATTACCCTTGACTTAATCCTCCATGCCTGAGTGTTCTAGCACAACTATTTACAGAGATATGAAAATAAGTTGAATTACATTAAACAATAAGTCTCAAATACAGATACATAACTAGAAGAACCAGAGCTTCATTAAAACTTTACAATACGGGAGCCTAGCTCAACCATCGACCCTAACAAAATATCAAAACTAGGTCTTTATACTTAGAGAACTACCACCACTAGGAGTGTGACCTGGCTACTATAATAAAATCTTTGTGTTTTCATCTTCTTCTATCAAGCTTCACTTGCACTCTTATGTTAGACGCAAGATCAAATCGGTATGGGCTTCATGTGAAAATCCATGATAAGGAACTTTCGGCTGACAGTCTACCTTCCACGGCCAAATTTTTTATGCTTTCCATTTATGTGGTGAAATGAGGTTTCAACCACCTTCCCCATTTTCATTAACTACATTCATTGGGATCAGGGCGAGACCTGAAACCCATGAATGTTCCAAGCAAGCTCATGACTCCTTTGAGTTATTTCCAGTGCCTCGAGGCCATGCAGATCTTTCTTGGTGACCGACTCGGGCACTTAGCTCCTTAGCACAACTCTTTTCCTTGCCTTGCATGACCTTGGTCCATGAACTCGTGCTTACCCCATATGAAATTTCAGAATTTCTCATTTCCGGAGTTCTCACTCCCCTTGATTCCCAATGTTTCGATGCCCGAAATCGCAAAATGACCCTTCTGGATCAACGGTCAGACTTACCTTGAATCCGGTGACCTTGATCATCTCCTTGAACAAATTTATCCCCCCACTGCTTAAAAGGGCACTTATTTTCTTTTATCCCTTCTTCCATATGACCTTGGGCAGTGACCGTGAGCCTAATTCTCAGGCGTGTCGTGATTTCACGTTTCACGAACTCATGTTGCATTCCATGCTCAAACCTCCGAGTCGTGAAATCACGATGCTCAAATTGAGTGACACACATCCCCTTTGATCAGATGGCCTAGATGACATCGACATTTCGAGACATCATGCTTTGCGAGTTTTCAAGACTCCTCCCTCTTACTTTCTTGACTCATGAAATAATGAAAAGATGATCCAACGGTCCAACTCTTTCCTTTGATCAATGACTGTGATATTTTCGTGATTTCACATTTTGGGATTTCTGATGACTCTGCTCCTCGACTGCTCCATCTCGTGAAACCACAAAACATTGATCATGCACCACGTTTCCTTCGCAACACGAACAACTAGGATGGAAACCGCTATTTCGGACCTCTTGCGGATATTAAACTCGGCCTAATTTTATTTCTCGATCACCTGATGGTATTCGAACTGATCTACCTAATGGATCTTCGTTGTTGGAAATTGATATTGCTCGCTCACTTGATTTATTTTTTATCAGACAGATTCAAGTGTTGCGCTTGGTGCTCACGACTGCGACCTGTGAAAAATGTCTTTGATGACTAGTTGACGGCTCAGGAAAGCAGAGGATTAATGACAGAGGTAAGAGATAAGAACTCAAATTTAGGGAAAACAAAAGGGCTTAGGGCCGATACTCTTCAGGAAAGTCGACAAGGAAAACAGGTTGATCAAACAGGTGAAGGCAAACAAAAGAAAACTACAAGCCGATAGGAAAAAATTACGATCGGTTCTACAAAGAGGATAAATAGGCAAACTTACAGACCTAGGTAGAAACCACAGACTCACAAGACTCTGGCATGAATATGTGATAATAAGAACCTGATTTTTCATCCACATACCATTTTGCTAAGGAACCGGTGAGAGTGCATTGAAACAACCTTAGGCGGATGAAATAATCCATGATGTTGTTTGAAGAGCACCATAAGTGGAAGGTCATAACATGGTTGGTGGGATCATCCCCTTTTTTTCCTTCAAACTTTGGAATATCTAAAGGTAATTTGGTCAGCATATTGGGCCAAGTGGGATAATGCAAAATGGGATCATTCATGAGTTTGGTTAAATCAGGAATGTTAAGTGATGCCAAGTATGAAATAGGGAGATTTGGTGGAGGATTAGTTCCAACCATCGTGTGAGCAGGTGGTGGACTTGTTCCTTGAGAGAGGTTTGGTGGGGTTGTACTTCTCCCTTGAGAAGAAGTTTTCCCCCCGCCTCCTTGTGAAGGAGAACTAGTGGATGGATGGCCTTGGGAATTGGACCCAAGCAAAGTGGAACCAAGTAAAGTTGATCCAAAAATAGTACCACTCACTGGGGTGTGAGATGGTTAAGTTGGTGAGTTAGCAAGACTAGGGTCTCCTTCTAAAATAGGAGGAAGGTTTTGCAAGTGTCTGGAACGACGAGGATTCTGTGGGTCCCCTATGGTTTCCGACTAGCAAAGTGAATGTGTGCAAATGGTGACGAGAGATAAATAAATGAACAAGAGCTTTGTATAATTTGGACCTTCCCAAGATAGTACAACTCAAAATTTCATGTAATCAAATGAGCATCATACATAAATCAACTGTAAATAAGCAATCATGTGGATAGGTGTATTTTTTCCGCGTGGGGGAAAAAGTAAAAAAAAATTCTCATGTCATAAAAGACGTATCGTCCTTCCTCTCAAATAGCATCGGGCCTTCCAAAAGCACTCAACAATGGGGTCTGAAGCCACCAGAAGAGGAACTAGTAAAGGTTGAAATAATCAGTTATAATGAGGGGTAGAGGGTGCATATCCCGAAAGAGTTGGCGATATTTCCCAATAGCCATACAAAATATTATCAAAGTGCGATTGTAGCCCACAATCACCACCTGCATAGATGTCCTAAATTTTGATCATTAGGTACCTTAGTTAAAGTGAGACATTTAGATTTTTGGCCTCATAAATGGGTCACGGGTTGGATGTCGTTCCAAGAGTTGGGTGACTCAAGGAGGGATGTGTTGAACAACCAGACCTCGGCCTTCAACCCTTCACGTGTATCTCCCTACTTGACTTGGAGGATTTTAAAGTTCTGTATTTCTCAACTTTTATGTTTGAAAATGTGAGAACCAGATAACGGGGGGTTATTTGGATACCTACCCCTGAGATCCTACCTAGACTAAAAAATTTCTTTTGGCACCTCCTATGGAGGAAAACTTAGGGAGTTTTTAGAAAAAATTTAGATGTGGTGGGTTGATATATTGGGGGTGTGAACCAATCTCATTTGAATTACTAGGTTTGGATAATTTCCAAAGAAGTAGTGGGATGTTTCAGAATTCCTTTGGAGAAAACCTACTTCAACCTCCACAATTCAAGATAGAAATTATGTGTGTGAGGAGTGACTTTGTGTGTGAGTAGATAGTAGCACTCACTGGGGTGTGAGATGGTTGAGCCGATGAGTTGACAAGACTAGGGACTCCTCCTAAAATAGGAGGAAGGTTTTGCAAGTGTCTGGAATGACGGGGATTCTGTGGGTCCCCTATGGTTTTCGACTAGAAAAGTGAATGTGTGGAAATGGTGACAAGAGAGAAATAAATGAACAAGAGCTTTGTATAATTTGGACCTTCACAAGATAGTACAACTCACAATTGCATGTAATCAAATGAGCATCATACATAAATCAACTGTAAATAAGAAAACATGTGGATAGGTGGATTTTTTCCATGTGGGGGAACAAGTAAAAAAAAATGCTCGTGTCCTAAAAGACGTATCATCCTTCCTCTCGAATAGCACTGGGCCTTACAAAATTAACTCAATAGTGGGGTTTGAAGCCACTGAAAGAGGAACTAGTGAAGGTTGAAATAATCATTTATAATGAGGGGTAGAGGGTGCATATCCTAAAAGAGCTGGCAATATTTCCAAATAGCCACAGAAAATATTATCAAGGTGTGATTGCAGCCCACAATCGCCACCTGGGTAGATGTCCTAAATTTTGGTCACTAGGTATCTTGTTCAAAGTGCGACATTTAGATTTTTGACCTCAGAAATGGGTCACGGGCTGGATGACCTTCCAAGAGATGGGTGACACAAGGAGGGATATGTAGAACAACCAGACCTCGGCCTTCAACCCTTCACAGGTATCTCCCTACCTTATGGTGTAGGAACACTTGACTTGGAGGATTTGAAAGTTCCCTATTTCTCAACTTCTATGTTTGAAAATGTGAGAACCAGACAATGGGGGGTTACTTGGATGCCTACCCCCGAGATCCTACCTAGACTAAAAAAATGATTTTGGCACCTCCTGTGGAGGAAAAATTTTCAAAAAAATTTAGATGTAGTAGGCTAAGAGATTGGGGGTGTGAACCAATCTTGTTTGAATTAATGGGTTTGATTAATTTCCAAAGAAGTAGTGGGACGTTTCATAATTCCTTTGGAGAAAACCTACTTCAACCTCCACAATTCAAAATAGAAATTATGTGAGTGAGGAGTGACTTTGTGTGTGACAAAGGGGGAGATTGTTGGACATAGTGTCATTGATGTGTTGTCATTGATATCAAACAGTAGGACTGTATGCATAGATTAAAGCTCAGAAGGGTTAGTGAATGAATATCCAATCTCAGAAGAGATGACGCACATTGCAAAAACATGATCAGATCAAGTCAGGATCGTTGGATACGCAAGCGCTAGATCAACGCAAGGTATGGATTGCGTAGAGAAAAGGGAGAATTAAACAACGTGTTATTCCCAATCCCACAATGAGTCTAGACCATCATATTACAAGAGAAGGATCGTTGGAGGACTAGTCAACGATCATATCAAATCAGGATCGTTAGATATGCAAGCGCTAGATCAACGACAGGGATAGATTGTGGAGAGAAAAAGGAGAATTAAACAACGTGTTATTTCCCATCCCACAATTATTCAAGATCGTCAGATCTTATAGATTCAAAGATCAACAACTATGGTTGATCCACTAAACGATCGGATTAAGTCGTGACTGTCGGATATGCAAGCGCAGATCAAGGGAAGGGATTGGTTGCAAAGCATGAAGGGAGAATTAAACAATGTGCTAATTCCAATCCCGTAATTAGTCTAGACCGTCGATCGTCACCCACCAAATAGATCTATGGTTGGAATCAGTTCCACTACTAACGAGCAGTTTTCCATTGCGGAGCTCGACGATAGTTTTAAACGTCATGCTAGTTGGAACCCCACAATCATCCCTGATTGATGATCTACTTCGGGACCATTCTCAACCGATGGATCAAGTTGAGTGGAAGGAAAGGATAATCAAGGCAAAAGGGCTGAGATCTCGAATACCCGAATTCCCGATAGTCATTGGATCACTTTAAAGTGGAAGGATAGGATAAGCAAAGAAGAAGAGTCATTGGATTTAAACCAAGGCAAAACAACATTGTAGACAGATCGAGCCATGGATCTAAGATCATGATCAACGAACAACATTCATTTTGGGTTAAAATTTTTGAGGAGGTTACACTTTGGGAAATCTCACTTCAAAAGCGCTGGTAAGTGGAGAAATCGAATTACCCGAAGTCCCAAAGGATGAAATCCTGAAGTGGATATGAGTCATCTAATTAGAGGAACACTTCGGGAAGTATCCTGACCATTAGATCAAGGAGAATAATATGTACCACATCGAGAGATCTACGTCAGCAGACCATGTTAGCAAAGACACGTGGCACAGTCAGATAATGACAAGTGTCAAGATGAAATCGAAATTTCATGTACATGTAAATCATGACTCTGAGTGACATGTGGCAGCTACTCAGCCCGTGCCATGTCATAAAGTGACGTCAAAAAGTTACATCACTCCAGGAGTTTTACTTTTGGAGTTTCACCACCATCAAATGACTTAAGTCCCGAAGTCCCGAAGTGGACATAAGTTGTTTGATCTGAAGAACACTTCAGGAACATTCTCAACCATTGATCAAGTACAGTGGAAGGATAGTGTAAGTGGAATAGTCGATGTCTTGAAGTGGACATGATTCGTTCAATATAAAGAAAACTTCGTGGGTATTCTCAAGCGTTGGATATTATGGACATGCGTATTTTATTCACGATATTTGTAAAGAGGCTGCAAGTCACGAGGGACAAAGTCCCGAAGTATCGACAATCGTCCAAATCATCGAGAGATTCATAAAAAAGATAGAAGTCGCAAGGGACAAAGTCCCAAAGTACCGACAGTCATCCAACTTATCGGGATATTTGTAGAAAGGATGGAAGTTGCGAAGGAAGAAGTCCTGAAGTATCGACAGTCGTCCATCTCATCGAGAGATTAAAACGTGACCGTTGATTTTGATAAGTGATCAAGCACTCGTTTGGCCTAGCATATTGTCACCACCTGAGGTTGTATGGAATAAAGAAACAAAGGGTGAAAGATGAAGCAGTGCTTAAATTAATAAGCCAGTGGTTTTGTGTTCTCGGTCATATGTAAATGGCTTGAAGGAAGTGCCTCAACAAAACTCAGTTTCTGCAATAATTGCAGAGATTTTGGATCGAGTTAAAAGATAAAATTGATCCATATCTATGATCAATTTATGAAAAGCCTTCACGGTAAGAATAATAACAGAGATTATGGTTACGTTAAATGAAAAGGTGCGATGGTCCAAACGAAAGGACACAATGCGTTATATCTCACACCAGTTTGAAGATTATATAAATGAGAAAGAGTGGTGAGAAGAAATTGTCTCTGCAGTTCAGATAAGAAGATAAAAAAAAAAACAGAGTTCAAGAAGAAGAGCTATTGGTTCTAATGGGCATGTCGATGTCTTATTGAAAATCAAGAATAGAAGAAGACAGAGAAACAATTTTGCAATCCAGTATTTGATATAGAAGACCTTTATTGGACTGCATCAGATTCATTGAAGATTAAATGACATAATCCAGAGAGCAAGAGATGAATTTTGACTGGAGAAAACCAGAAGACCGTACAAGAAAAGGTTGTAGCAGACAAGTAGAAAGTACAATAGTTAATGATTCTAAGAAGAATAATTGACAGTATCTTTGTTTGTTTGAAGACAGTACAATTAAAGTTTTATAAGTGTTATAACTTGCATAAAGGTAGGAAGGGTGGAGCAAGGGAAAACAAGTCAAAGTCAAAAGGTCAAATTTGATAGGACTTATGTTAATGGCTACATGAACCAAAGTCAATGAAGAGCATAAGAGATTGAATTACATTGTGAAATTAAGGGTGGTTGGGTGGTGCAAGGGAAGGTTGGATCCTGTAGGGGACTAGGTGCTTCCTTGTCAATTGTAGCTGACTAAACAGGGGGTCGTAGCCTCCTACCAGTTGGTACTAGTTAACAAGGGGAGTAGGTGATTCCTTGTCAGTTGCAACTGACTAAACAGGGGGTCGAAGCCTCCTATCAGTTGGTGATGGTGAACAAGGGTGTGGGTGCATCATGATCGGTTGGTGCTGATAAAAAAGGAAGAACATATTCCTTCTATGTAACTTGTAAAAACATAATTTTGCAGTTAATAGAAAAGAGTTGGTGTTTTTCCCTATTGGGTTCTAGGATAAAATATTGTGTTCATAAGGGTTTGTTGTTCATCATATATTGATTAATTGAGTAATTAATGTGTGTTCTTAATATTGGTGAAATTTATAAGAAAAAGTAGGCAATATTGATTCACCCCGCCTCTCAATATTGTTGGATATTCCATCACATTTCTTCAAGGAAAAATGTAATCGGTTCTTGGTGTGAACAAGGGGCCTTTTAGGGCACCCTATAGTCCTTGACCAACCTCCCATTCAGATTTCCCTCAGATATGAGGGTCAAATCATGTTGGGATTTGGTCCATAAGTGGTTGAGGGGCCAACAAGATCCATAAATGCGTCGTTCATAAAAGTGTGCATCTTTTTTCATGCACAGTCGCACACTTGGCACATTGTGCACTCTGAGGGATTTGTTGGCCCGTGCATACTGCGCACTGTGTGCGCACTTCCTTTGGTGAATTTGTGCATGTCAATTTTTTGACCCAATTGTATAGTTTTTTTCTTTTTGAATGCATTTCAGTGTTGTAAGTGAACTAATTGTTGTTGGCATTGTTGTGTTTCTGTAACCATTTTCATGAAATGTTTTAGATGATATTTCAGTGATAACAATATAGTTTGTTTATTTATATAAGGTCATTTCATATCGATTGCAATGAACTCACTCATTGCATTGGATCCCAAACCGTCCTGTTGCTATCAATTTTTTTTTGAAGAATGCCTTCATGGATACTGGTGCACTCTGTACATAGTAAGAGCCTGATGTGTATGTGTATGTCGATAACACCACTTAATTTAAATTAGAAACAATATTAAAAAATCATTTTCGTATTCGAAGGTGCACATTTTACCTAGATAAGCACTAGGGAACATTTTTTACAAAGTGCACCATTGAGTTTAAAATGGAAAAATTATTGTTTTTTATATGGAAATCTCCATGCATTAAATGTGTTCATAGGTCAATGGTGCATAATAAACAATAGTTAGGAAGCCATGATGTTCGTAATTCATAAGCACGGATGAATACAAAAATTTGTAAAACGTTTTCAATTTCGTAATGACACTTTTATATTGTATCGGTGCATATATATATATATATATATATATATGATTGATGCACAGGTGTGTTGATACTGAGAGGGGGGTGAATCAGTATCAATTACAATTTAAAACCTTTTTCAACTTATACTTAAAATATTCAACTATATCCAATGAGAAATGAACAATAGTATAAGAGTTACACCAATACACCACAATACACCATGCACAATATATGAGAAATAATCAATAGTTATTGTTCAAGGGAAGTAATGACTTCCAAAGGTAGCTACAGCTTCC
>ML806670.1:60106-72507 GCA_009831015.1 Picea engelmannii
CCATTACCTCTCTAGTTACCTTATATTCCATCCCCCTTATGAAAGCATTGTCCTCAACGCTTGATGTACAACCATATACCAGGGTCCCATGGATAAGTGTGGACTATAGTGCTGAAGTAGACTAGAGAAACAGGGTCCCATTGAAAAATGGAAGTCACCATGCTGAAGTAGTCCAACCGACATTATAAACCAAGGTCCCATGTCTAAGTGCTTATGTGAACTCCACACGGAAGATATCAACACCCAATAACCAACTGAAAATGATGCTCCCAATACTAACGCATATCACGTGGATCCAAATAAGAATATCCATCCACACAGTGGGAAAGGGTCGAAGTTGAATCTGGAAGGAACAATACCATTGTAGAATATGCAGGTTGGACGTTGGTAATCATAACTACCTCCTGATGTGGGACATTGATGTTCTCTACAAAAGATGGAGTAGAGTCATCAAATAAAATATGGAAGTGGTTGTCATCCCAGAAATGACAACTATCCATATACCAATCATCGCAATCGGCATCAAAATCATATCAAGCATATATTTCTTGATTATATTCATCCCTGAGGTCCGCCATAATAAATATCTCCTGCATGTTATCCAATGAATCTTAAATACTATGAAAACTATCATTGAGGTCATCTATGAGGTTATCTACAAAGTCATCTAATCTGTCAAACAATTGGGCTTTGAATGCTTCAATAATTTGTAGAATTTCTTTGAGGGTTTGAGAAGAAATAACCATTTGAGGACCCTATGAAAAATTATGAATTTTGCAGTCCCGCCGTCGTCATGAAAAAACCCCAAAAAAATAGAACAATAAATTACTGCAGAAAATCGCAGCATTTTCCGGGAAAACCCTGAAAAACTGATGAATTTAAAATGCTCATAACTTCATTTCCCGGACTCTGTTTCGGCTGATGTTTTTTTTTTAAATTGAGTGAAAATGTGAGAGGAAATCATATATGTAATGTTTTTGGGCAAATTAGGCTTCTAGATGCTACAAGCCACAAAAAAAATTAAAAAATCGTGCCGCCGTTTACGGAAAAAACCCTGAAAATTTACAGATTTTAAAACTTCAATATCTTGACTTCCCTAACTCTGTTTTGAACGAATTTTTTTTTCAACTTGGGTGTTTTTCTGAGAGAAAATCAGATATACAACCTATTTCTGAAAATTTTGCACAAAAATATACCAAAAATTTCTAGAATGTCGTGGCCCTCTTTTTTTCTTCTCTGAAAACAAATCTACAAAAATAAAAACTATTTTCCCACAATGTATGCCAAGGAAAGTGCTCTGATATCACTTGTTAAGTACCTGAATAGATATACAAATATAATCACCACAAATACTAAATACACAATAGATCCACAGAGCAAATAGAAAAATAATATGCAAAATATCTTTTATTTCTATCAAACCCTTGAGGTAGGGCAACACCATACAATGGATCCTATTATGGAAGAGATCCTCTCCTATTCACTTGCCTCTTCAAGGGAGCATCCTCCTATTGAACTACTTCCCCAAATACAATACTTCTCTTCATATCCCATTACATTGCTTGAACCCCTTTATATAGTGCTACCATCATTTAAGAACATTCTAGAGGAAGAATCTTCTAGAAGTAGAACCTTCTAAGAAGTCCTCTTACATTTATTATATCTAACTATCATAGTGGGCCTTATTTAATAATATAGTGGACCTAGTCCACCTTACATTGAATGGCCTCCATTATTATCAGTATGGGCCCTCTTGGCCCCCCACTACCTCTCTAGCTACCTTATATTGAAAGTGTTCCATTGATGGATGTAGGCTGGTGATTGCTTGCTAATCTAACTCACATAAGGAGTAAGGGGCCATGTAAATAGACCAGATATTGAGGGAGAGGTGTGGAAACATCCTTGTCACATCCTACTAGCACTCCTATCGTGGATTGAATTGTAGGTTAGCGATTATCTAGTTCGAGAGGTCCATGATGTCGTGAGGGAAGAATGAGATAGTCGCTCATGAATATTTCTAAGGGGCGCACAATAAGGAGAGGTCATTATTCCTTAGAAGCCCTTAGTCTCTCACAAGGTCGCCCGAATGGAGTGCTGACTCCAAGGGTTGGAAAACTACCAAAACTAGTCATAGGAGAGTGGCACCCTTGGAGCAGAGAGTGCGTCTTCAAGGGCACGTCGTGAAAGTAACACTTGAGTCAATGAATCTAGGTGGCCTAGAAAAACTTGAGAGAATAATTAAACCTTGTAAAATCTTTAAACATTGCCGCGTTTAATTAATTAATTAAGGATTGAAATTATTAATTTTACATCGCCAAATGAAAGTCTAAGCCTATTCAAAATTTAAGCCTAAGTCTAAGTTTGGGTAAGAAGACTAAAACTAAATTATTAATTAAATAAAAAGGGGATGAAGTAAATCAAGTTAAGAATTAAAAAGAGTGAAATATATCTAAATATTTGATAAGGAACATGGGTGCAAGAAAGTGTTAAAAGGGAGTTCTAAAAGGAGAAAGAAATAAAGATGAAATAATGTGTACTCATAGATAGGTATCTAGAGTCTAGTTAACACTAGTCTAATGAGAAGAAGACTCCTATTTTAACTCAAATTAGATTTAGTAAGGTGTCAGTCATTAATTCAAAATAAGGGGAATACAGAGACAACTAGGAGTAATTTAAGAAGTGATTTTAGGATGGGTGAGGGAAATTGACTTTAATTAAAATAAAATGTGGAATTACTTGTGTAATTTGGGGAAAGGGATGACAAGTGTAAGAGGGAACTAATTATAATTTGTCTAATTAAAAAGTGAATTAATTGTGCAAGTTGGGAGTTGTCATTAAGGAGACTCCTATAAATAAAATGGTAAAGAGGGGAAAAGGGGGACACAGATGATGGATAAAGTTATACCGCAAAATTTTTGACAGGTTTTACTTGTGAGAGTTGGAATAACCAGCTTGAGAGAGAGTGGTGGCTCTACCTTGCGAGGAAAGATGGGAGCTATAGGATTTTTGGTTTTGTGTGTGCGTGGTCCCTTTGCAACTGGGGGGGATAAGGGGGAAGAAGAGTACTCCTAGCGTTGACTGGGAGGTATCGGTGAAGACCATTGGTTAGCAAGCAAAACATGATCGAGGATGTGGCGCAAGATCCACCTTGGAGATCAACATCAGTATCAGAGGTCATTGGTCCTGATATTGTTTTTTATTAATTCAGATCTTCATGTAAATAAAAAGTTCAGTTTTTCATTTGTATTCAAGTGATCTTGATGTACTGAATAACACATGGAATTATTGTGTAATAGTCCGCAATGCATTCACTCTTCTATTCAAATTTTTGTTTATTGGCATGTTGGATAAATGGTCAAGCTATTGGATGGATTTTTATTATGATTTCATAGAGGATTAAGGAGTAACCTTGATTTAAAATATCTTGGGTTCACTAGTAGTATTTTTCAGCTCATAATTCATATAAAATTTATTGTCCCCACCCAATTGATCCTAATTCCTAATTCAGAAATTCTTATGCTTCAAGATAGTTCCTTTTATGGGATTTACCTTGAATTATCAAAATTCTGAGTATGTGATTCATGGTGATCATCGCATTGGTTAAGTGCTTCGTAAGTTGAATTTTATTCATTACTAATGAATGGAAGTCTCAAATTCAAGTTCCTTTATTGTTTCCTTTAAACCACCATCTAAAATTCTTGATGACTTCTCTTACCATCCCTAAACTATTTAAATGACTTCCAAGGAAATTACCTAGGGCTCTTGCAAATATTAATGTCTTATCCTTCTCAACACGATGTTTGTTTAAATGACTGCCAATGAGATTACCTAGGGCTCTTGCAATCCTTAAACGACTATGCCTTGCATCACAAATTTCCTTACCTCTGCATTCCAACAAGGAGAATCCCTTACCTTTGTGCTTAATCAAGGCGAAGACCCTTACCTCTGTGTTTTTATTAATATGAATCCTCACCCATACATTTTAATAAGAAGAATCCCTTACCTCTACATTTTCAATAAGACAAATCCTCACCCCTGTATTTTAATAAGAAGAATCCCTTACCTCTTCATTTTTAGTAAGACGAATCCTCGCCCCTGCATTTTAATAAGAAGATTCCTACCTCTGCAATTATGCAAGACGAATCCCTTACCTCTGTGTTTCTATAAGAATAATCCCTTACCTCTGCGTTTAAGTAAGGTGAAGACCCTTACCTCTGCATTTTAGTAAGACAAATACCTCGCCTCTGCCTTGTCTAGCTGTGACTAGTGTATCGAGCTTGTAGGGATTTCCTTCGCTCTAAAGTTAAGTTTCCATTTAGGCTAGGAACCCTCACGAAATTACCTTGACCATTAAATAAATTGTCTATGTACCTTCCTGACATGAATCTCATGGTTTTTTACGCCATTCACAATGATGCACCCACACTGTTGAATAAGGGATGGTTGGCATTCCTTAATTTCTGGAATAGATCGCAAGCCACTTTACCCTTAAGCCATTACTTTTTATGAATAAAATTCCTTGTGGATCCTTTTCATGATTTAATAAGATAGCTTGCATTCTTGTCATAGATACATTGGGATTGTCTCCCCTTACGTCTACACAGAGTGTGTATAGTAGCATGGGACCCTTATGGCCTTTTAAGGAAGACGATCTCCCTTTAGTTTCAAATCGGAAATTTTAGTTAGTAATGGAAACCCTTTTTATTTCTCCAATACGACCTTGGTTTTTCTTAATTCTAAGTTGGATTTTAGATAGCATTGAAGTCTTGAGTTATCATCGAAGGACTGATCCTCATAGAACATTGATTGATTTGGAGTGATGTTATTCTTTATCTGTTGTCTAATAAGAATCTTAATCTTCTTATGGGATATAATGATTATGTTAATTAATAATAAAATTCTTATATCTATCACCCATTAGGGTTGGGTTTTCTCTTGCTTCTTCACAATTGGATATGTAAAGTAGCAATCTTGCCCTACAATATAATAATATATTTATCTCCTTAGGATACATGGTGGAAATTTAATGTCCCCATTACATTACCTTATTATGCCACGACCACCTTAGGTATCTAAGCAGACAAACAATATGGTATGTGAATTATCTTAATTATTGATGTGTGTTGATCTTCTAATTGTCTTTAATGGATATGTAAAGGTCGCCTTGACTTC
Organism: Picea engelmannii; assembly: GCA_009831015.1. Lineage (NCBI taxonomy): Eukaryota > Viridiplantae > Streptophyta > Pinopsida > Pinales > Pinaceae > Picea > Picea engelmannii. The sequence continues at coordinate 65,279 of ML806670.1, forward strand.
TATTGATTATTTATTAAGTTGATCTCCTTATGATACCTTGTAAATGGATATGAAATTAACAATGAATTCATATTGTACTTCTTAATGAAGATAAGTCCTTTTAAAAGATATATAATCTCGCTACATGAAGTTTGAACTCGTTACGGTAGCTGGAAGTATTGATAATGATGCTCGACTTGTATGAACTTGATTTTTGGGAAAGTTACTTGATAGGCGTAATTAGATCCTTATCTATTACGAGAATATACTTATGCTCTTGTGGTTTTACTATTTACATGTGTCATTACCTTACTTAACCTTGTGCTCAATTAATGCTTGATGTTGATTAAGTAAAATAGTTTTTCCTTGCACGTCCATAGAAATGATAGATGCATATGATACATGCTTTTGTGTCGCACTTCTAATTAAAGAAATAACATAGGAATGATGCAGTCATTGACCATTCATCCTTGTTCTTCTTAGTGTAAGATGCAGTGTTATTGTGTACAAGTTATTGTTTATAAGATTAATTACGTGTGATTTCATGTTGTATTATTAGAACTAGTCATGATGTTTAGGATAGAAGTTGGATTAAGGGATTTAAACACCTCCTTGTTCCTTAGAATAGTCTCCAACCATGAGATATTAAGTAGTCAAAATCAATTGGATGAATCCTAGGCTTGAGCGTTGCTTATGTGTCTTGGAGGTCTTAACTATGCAGGGTAGGTTGGGCAGGTAGTTCTTTTAATATTCAGTGATATGGTTGATCATTATTGGTATTTTTGCTTCAGTTGAATGTGATGTGTTGAATTGTGTCGTTATTTATGTTTATGTGTTTATCATGTGTTGCTATTAAATATGTTAATGCGTTGATGAGCGTAATTATTAATTATGATGATGCATCATTGGAGACGCTATTAATTATGTTGTGACAATTTTAAATTCCTAATGAGAAAAAAAAATATTCACCTTTTGTACATCACTATTTGTTGTCATAATGGAGGGGTTGTTATATATGGTATCAGAGCAGGTTCAGACCCACAACTTGGGATCATTACGGATTCCACTGTATTAAACCTTTGATAAATAACGTATCGCTAAATTAAAATTTGAAATTTATCGATGTAGGTAATCATGGTTAGAGGATGTTATGGAGGTATACGATGTGATGCTAGGGGAAGAGGTGTGACGCCTCCCGTAGAATCTGAGCTAGAGGGGTCTAACTCCCAAGGAGGAGAACAAGTTATTGGACATGAGCAGGTTTTCATGGAGGATGTGGTTGGTTTGATGAGGTCCTTTCATAGGATGTCAGAGGCCTTGATTAACTGACTCGATAGAGATGAGGCCAAGGCTCCTGTACCCAATGACGGTTCACAACGTGCGACAGCTAGAGGTGGTAGCATTCACAGAGAGCTCGAGAAGGTGAATTTTCCCAAGTTCATGGGTTCCACGAATGATTCAGTCGCCCAGGCATGGCTAGAAAACATGGCGATATTCTTTTCACTTCGTGATTACACCTCCAACATGAAGGTCTGCATGGCGTTCTTTCAGTTGAAAGGGAGTGCTCTTCTATGGTGGAAGACACTCCTACCTCAACTGAACATGGTTGTCAAAGACATGTCATGGGAACTATTCAAGGAATGGTTCTGGGAGAGGTATTTGTCAGAGGAATTCATTGAGTGCCAAATCAATGAGTTCAACGCCTTACAACAGGGTGGTCGTATGGTGCCTGAGTATGAGGCCTGATTCATGGAGCTTCTTAGGTATTCTCCACAATTGAACATGAAAAAGATAAAGGTCAAAAATTTTATGTTCGGCCTTAACTTCAAAATTCATGCAAAGGTGAGGATCCTAATGCCTCAAACATTGCACGATGCAGTCCAGAAGGCCCTCATAGCTGAGGAAGAGTTGACCAGTGGGGGTCAGGGCAGGACTCTCACAAGATCGATTGGACAGACGACATCAGGTGTGCAACAACATTAGACACCATCCAGATAAACATTAGGGTATCGATATACATATAGAGGATCCACATTCACGACACCATGATGAATGACTCCTCAGGAGGGGACTCCCTACAGAGGACCACCACATCATCAACAACATCTCTCGCAACAAAAGTAGTTTAGGCATGCTCAATAGAATAGACTAGGATCTCAGGCTGGAAGGCCAACAACTTCTACTTCGGGGACCAGGAGTACTGGACCGAAGAATGGATGTTGGACATGTGGAGAGCCACATTACCAGCGAGATTGTTTGGTTGAGAGGGCCAGATCAGTCGAGTTAGCAGAACACACTACAGTTGGAAATTTGGGGAAGGCCCACAGGATTCATGCAGCGGTGAATAACCACTAGGATGAGCACCAATCCACTGAGCTCGAGACGTTAGGTACCATCGACGACCAAAATTTTAGTATTTTGATAGATCCAGGTGCTACAGAGAGTTGTATTTCTGGTGCAACGCTAAAAAGGAATTAAGGTAAAGGTAGTCGAGCAGGACGGGTTTAGATACATATAAATGGATTCGGGTGCTAAACATAAGGTTGGAGGAAAGGTTGTGTACTGTGGCATTAACTTGGGAGATTTTGTAATGAATCCCAACCTATATGTCATGATCTTAGGATCTTATGACATAGTGATCGCTATGGACTTGTTGGAATCACATGATGTGATACTCAACTGTAAGACAAAACAATTAAGTTTGACCGATGATGTGGGATAGAGAAGAGTGATTGTAGGAAGAAACTAGGGAGTGTCCTTGAGGTTCATTTCTTCCTTACAACTACAGAAGAGCATGTGAAAGGGGTGCAAGCTTTATGAAATCTTGGCACTAAACAAAAAGGGTGAGGCAGAAGGATTAGAAAACTTCCTATAGTGAAAGAGTTTGCAGACGTGTTTCCAGAAGAGTTACCAGGTTTACCGCCTGAAAGAGAGTTGTATTTTACAATAGAATTGAAGCTTGGAATTGAACCGATAGCGAGAACGCCATATCAGATGTCAACACCTGAATTACAGGAGTTGAAAATTCAATTAAAGGATTTTATGGACTTGGGGCTTATACGGCCAAGTGTGTCACCTTGGGGTGTGTCTGTTATTTTCATAAGAAAGAAGGATGGGTCATGGAGACTTTGTATTGACTATCGTCAATTGAACAAGGAGAAAATCAAGAACCAGTATCCATTGCCAAGGATAGATGATTTGTTTGATCAAATGAAGGGCACGATGGTGTTTTCAAAGATCAACTTGAGATCAAGATATCACCAGTTACAAATTAAAGAGGAAAATATTCCTAAGACCGCATTCATGACGAGGTTCATACACTACGAGTTTATCGTTTTACCGTTTGGACTAACAAACGCCCCGGGGGTATTCATGAGTTTGATGAATGGGGTGTTCCACGAATAATTGGAAAAGTTTGTTCAAGTATTCATTGATGACATATTGATATATTCTCGGATGACAAAATAACATGACGAACATTTAATCTTGGTACTACAATGATTGTGAGAAACCAAATCACAGGAAACTATCAAAATGTTATTTTTACCAATCAAAGATTCATTACTTAGGGCATGTTATATCCGGTGAAGGGATCGATGTGGATCCTACGAAAGTAGAGGCTATTATGGAATGTCCTACAATGACAAATGTACAATAAGTACACAACTTTATGGGTTTAGCAGGATATTACCGATGGTTCATTGAAGGTTTTTCGAAGATAGAAAATCCGATCACGGGATTGTAGAATAAAAACAAGAAGTTTTTATGGATTGAGAAATGCGTGGAACCATTTCGAAGGCTCAAGGAATTGTTGATGACCACACCGATACTAAAAGTCTTCGACATGGACAAGGAATTCTTGGTATGCACGGATGCATCCAAGGAAGGTTTAGGCAGATTATTGATGCAAGATGGTCGAGTGATCGCTTGCATCTAAATGAAATTAAGAAATAATGAGGAGAACTATGAAACACATGATTTGGAGTTATTGGCCATTGTGTATTCCTTGAGAGTGTGGAGACACTATCTGATTGGATGAAAATTTGAACTAAAAATAGATAACAGTGGATTCCAGTACATAGTACACAAAGTGACTTGAACGTGTGACAAAGGCATTGGTCATAATTACTTAGCGAATATGATTTTGGGATTACTTACATAAAAGGAACGACAAATAGAGTGGTCGATGGGTTGAGTTGGAGACCATGCATCTTCTCGGTGGTACCTGTTTGGATGAATCTTTGAGAAAGTATTCTAACTATACATTTCAACGATGATTGGTACAAAGATGTTAAGGACAATATCGGACAAGACACCATGAGGGTACCAAGGTTTGAAGGATATACATTGGACAATGACAGATTGATGAGGTATAACAACAGGATTTGCATATCTCCTAATGACGAATTAAGAAGCATGATCTTAAGTGCAGCGCATCGCATAGTGTACATGGATCATCCGAGAGTCACGAATATGAGGGCAGACCTAAAGCCTTTATTCTTCTAGAAAGGGATGAAATCAAACATAGTTGGCTACATGGTGAGATGTATAGAATGTCAACAAATGAAAGCTGAAAATAGACATCCGGTGAGATTACTACAACCACACGTCATTCTGGAATCGAAATGGGAGGTCATTTCGATGGAATTTATTGTTGGATTGTTGCTAACGACAAGGAGGCATGACTCAATTTTCGTGGTAGTTGACACTCTGACAAAGAGTGCACATTTTATTCATGTGCATACAACGAATCAGGCACTAGACATAGTTAGAGTTTTTATCAGTAAGATTGTGAGGTTACATGGTGTCCCAAAAAGGATCATATCCGATAGAGGATCAATGTTGCAGGACATTTTTGGACCAATTTCCAAGAGGCTTTGGGAACACAACTGAAATTTAGTACAACGTATCACCCTGAGACAGACAGGAAGACAGAAAGAACAAACCAAATTTTGGAAGATATGTTGTGTATGTATGTAATGGACCAACACAAACATTGGCAAGAGTTCTTGCCACTAGTAGAGTTTGCATACAACAACAACTATCAAATTACCATTAAGATAGCACCATTTGAGTTTCTTACGAGAAACTATGTCGGATGCCTTTGAGTTGGGATCGACTTGAGGATAGGGCCCTTGTAAGACCAAAAGTGATCCAAGAGATGGAAGAACAAATTCAAATGATAAGAGAAACGGCAGAAGAGTCATGTTGATGCACATCACGTTGACCGTGATTATGAAGTTGGCGATCGGTTTCTCCTACGGGTGAAACCGCACAAGAGTTTGATCATGTTTGGGAAGGGAGCTAAAATATATCCTAGGTTTGTGGGACATTTTGAAGTTGTGGAAAGGAAAGGAACCTTGGCCTATCAACTAGCCTTACCTGATTCTTTGAGGCATATGCATGGTGTTTTTCATGTATCCATATTGAGACATTATGTTAGTGATCCTACACATGTGATTGACATGAGTTCTTTGCAGGTGTCGGATGAGGGTGCACTCATAGTGGAGCCAATCCACATTCTGGACCATCACATTTGATAGCTACAACATTGAAAATTCGATCATGTCAAGGTATAGTGGGACAATTATGGTCCACACTCGGCTACCTGAGAGGACACATATGATATGTGTCAGTCGTTTCCTTACTTGTTTGGATAGGTTAGACATATATATCTCATCAAATAATTTTATTACTGCATTTTATGTATTGTACAATTTCGGGACAAAGTTTAAAACGAGAGGGGGTGTATGTAACATCCCTCTCTTATGAGCACATGTTATCAACTTATTCTTTGAGACCACTTGTGTGCAAGTGATCTGATTATAATACATTGTTATATATTTCTCTTATGGATTTTTATGATGTCGTTGATGGTTGTGATTTAATGTTAATTGATATATAGGTATTTGCATATGTTATTGATGAGTTTCCCATGAGTTTGCAAGACACTTGACATATTGTGGATGTTGATGGCATCAATGGACCTCCTGGGACTCTGGATTGAGTCAGGGAGTGGATTTTATTGGTTTGAGTATTTTATTTATGCATATGTGACATATGATCGATTATAGTATGATTTTGTATATGGATCATTGATAGTGTTTCGTTGATAGATGCAGGCTGACAATTTCTTGCTAATCTGAATCACATAAGGAGTAAAGGGGCCATGCACATAGACCATATATTGAGGGAGAGGTGTGGCAACATCCATGTCAGATCCTACTAGTACTCTCGCCGTGGCTCGAATTGTAGGTTAACGATTACCTAGTTCGAGAGGTCCATGAAGTCGTGAGGGAAGATTGAGACAATCTCTCACAAAGATTTCTAAGGGCGTGCAATAAGGTAGGGTCCTTATTCCTTAGTTATCCTCTCACAAGGTCACCTGAATGGAGTGCTGACTCCAAGGGTTGGACAACTACCAAAACTAGTCAAAGGAGAGTGGCACCCTTGGATCACGGAGTGCGTCTTGAAGGGAGCATCACGGAAGTAACACTTGAGTCAATGAATCTATATGGACTACAAAACCTTGAGTGAATAATTAAACCTTGTAAAATATTTAAACACTGTCATATTTAATTAATTAATTAAGGATTGAAATTATTAATTTTACATCCCCAAATGAAATTCTAAGCCTTTTCAAAATTTAATCTTAAGTTTAAGTTTGGGTAGGAAGACTAAAACTAAATTATAAATTAAATAAAAAGGGGATGAAGTAAATCAAGTTAAGAATTAAAAAGAGTTAAATATGTCTAAATATTTGATAAGGCACATGGGTGCAAGAAATTTTTAAAAGGGAGTTCTAAAATGAGAAAGAAATAAAGATGAAAGAATGTGCATGCATATAACGGTATCTAGAGTCTAGTTAACACTGGTATAGCTAGAAGAAGACTCATATTTTAACTCAAATCATATTTATTAAGGCTTCATTCATTAATTGTAAATAAGGGGAATAAAGAGACAACTAGGAGTGATTTAAGGAGCGCTTTTAGGATGGGTGAGAGAAATTACATTTAATTAAAATAAAATGTGGAATTACTTGTGCAACTTGGGGAAAGGGGTGATGTTGGCCCTTGACCAAGTTTTGAGAATTTATTGGTCATGTTGACCTATTTTGGAACTTCGACAACCTAACGAAGGAGGAGCGCAAGACGAAGTGGAGATCACAGGATCTCGGCCCCCTTTTGGGCCCCTTTTTGGGTTTTTGGTAATATGTAACGGGAATGGGATGTCGACCCATGGGTTTACCC
>ML806670.1:72534-106042 GCA_009831015.1 Picea engelmannii
TATATATATATATATATATATATATATAGATGTTTAGGCCATATAGGGAAGTAGTTGAAGTCGAATGAGATATCTATGTGATGTAGGCTAAGTGCCAAGAGTTGGATCTGTGTGATCAAGGCTTTGTGCATTCTGTGTAAGACTTGCAGAGTTGAGTGCAAGTCCTTGTGCGATACGATAGGAGGCTTAGTGATGTAACACAATGAAGAAGGATATAGCAAGATGCGCAGTTCTTCTGTTCCATGCAGAGCAAGGGTTTTGAGGCTCTGTGCTTGTAACCAATTGACCGAAGACAATAAAGAAGAAGAGTTGGTGGATGTAGCCCCAGAAGAGGGGTGAACCATGTAAACATTGTGTTGTCTTGCTTCGTGCTTGTCTTAATGTGTTTATGTCTTCTTTTACTAAGTGCTTGAGATGATTATATAGATTCGCTCATGCTTAGTTGTAATGATAGGTAGAATGATAGATCTGATATATATGAATATGCTCAACGCTTGATCTACCAGATATGACCTATTTACTTATGATAAGTCTTTAAATACATTAGATCAGTGTTGATGCTGCAAAGTTCTGTCTTATAAGCGAAGTGGTTATTGAATGTATATTGAGGAACTGATGGTGCTAAGTGCTTTATTAAGTTGTACAATCACAGATCTATGTCCCAGCTAAGGTTGTAGACAATTGAGTCCTGTAACCACCCCTGCCTCTACCTCGGGTGAGACTTCATCTACTTCGTAGGTGTTTTCGAAAGGGTCGGTAGTTAGGGATTTGTTGGTGCGTTGCTATAGCATTGAACCCTGGGTCTGCTCCTATGCCAACAAATGGTTCCATTGTCGAGACTTGAAACTGTGATTGCTGGGAACTGAGAAAGAAGAAGCTCTGTGAAAAGATTCATCTTAAAGTTGTGGAAGCTCTGTGAATAGATATTTTCCCTAGTGCCCAGTGCTCTACTCGATTCATATAGCCTTATGCTAAAGAAAGAAGCCCGATTTGAAGAAAGGAGGTCGGATATGAAGAAAAGAAGTAAGATCTGAAATCTTTGTTATAATGTCCCCAAGGTCGAGCCCTATTGTAAGTCTTGTTTATGAAATGAATTGTAAATTATGTTGTATAGGTTGGTGAGCCAAGTTATATAAGCTGGTAGGCTTATGTGATTATTAGGCTAGAGAGCCTAAGTGTTGAAGGCCAAGAGCTTGATTTTGTACATGTATCTATGCACATTATTAATAAAAATATAAACACCGCCGCGTGCAGACCGACCACGATGAATGAGTGATGGGGGACTAAGCTTCCACAGAGTGGGCAAAGGATTAGGGACTGGAAGGTGGGAAAAGGGGGTTAAGTGTGGAGCCTAGGGACTCACGTCCTTGGGGAATAATATTTTAATATTATTCCAAAAGACATGTGAGTAACATGTTTTTATCCTAAGTTCTTTTGGAAGGACATGTGATTTCCAAATAGTGGGAGGAATGCATGTAGTTTTATGGGTGACAAGTGTCAACCTAGGTGCATGCAAATAAAATGGCCGAGATGAGTCGTGTTGGGGGTCCCTCCTCCATTCGACTCGACTGCCTGAGCATGAACCCATCCGACCTCTGCAAGAGATACTCGGGTGCAATTCTGAAACCGTGGGGAAAAGTTTGTGTTGATTTCGGCGATAGCCTATGTTGAGTTCTGAAAAGCCGAGACACCCTCTATCTGAACCATCGAACCTGTGTGTGGAATCTCTATTCCCAAGCCATAACCGCGAGACCATCCTGTCATTGCTAAGCCTGTTGGAAAGCCCATGTTTGTTTTCCCCGTTGGCTATTATGGCCACGCAGTGCTAGACTGTGTGTGGCTTGTTGGCCACTTTGTACAACATTCTCTCCAGGTGAGAGAGGTGATTGAAGTTGGAAGACCAGGGTACTTGGCCTGCGAGCTATTCTCTCCAGGTGAGAGAGTGCACAGAGGAAGGAGAGAACTCCTGGAAGGAATGCTATAGCTGCCACAGAGCTCAAATACTTCCGGTCTGCTCTGTTGTTGAAACCCAAGGCAAGGGAGGTTAGCAGCCGAAGGACTCTCTAGGTGACAGAGAAGGTGTATACTCCTGGGGTGTAACAAGCATGTGGGGAAGGAGAGTCTGTGGGTACTGAGTATGAGTGGCTCCTAGGAGAGAATTCCTTCCTTGTGATTGTGTGTTTTCCCTGTAAACTTAGCCTAGCCTAGAATTACTTGCCTTGCGGTGGAGCTTAATCCCAGCTTAGGGGTGACCCACTGCTGAGCTTGATGAGCAGTGTGGTCTAAGGCTAGGAGGTTCGTGGAAGGCCTGCACCTGTTTGGTGGAACTACCACTGTTTCAAAGATAAGTATCAGATGATGTTTCAATTATGTTTATGCATGTCTGTGTATTTATAATTATCATGTATTCTGTTGTACATATGAATTAATGCTAATGCCATGTTTTAAAATTATGTTAGCAGTAATTGTTAGGCTTACTCTAAGTTTTAAATATGTTTCATTGCTTAAATGCATATTGTTTATATGATTAAGAGTGAGTATTGTTATTCTGCGTAGTAATGTTGGCTCGACCATAGGGTTAATGGTCGGGAGCATTACAGTATGGTATCATAGCGTCGCAACAGTAACAAAAGGGTGTTACAGTATGGTATCAGAGCCAAGGTTTTGACACTAAGCCTAGATGGGCCAGTTGAGTGGTCTTTGGACCAAGGGTTTGAGAAGAAATTATGTCTGGAGGACCAATTTCGGACCTTTGAATGCTCACGAGTGTCAAGGAGACACTTGGTGGTGTTACAAATCTCAGGAGGTGTAGTGGTATTATAAAACTGCAGTCGCTGTGGTATATGGCCACAGAGAGAGAGAGAGCTCAACACATGAAGTGTTGGAGCCGTTGGATCTATTCGGGAGGAAAGGAGAACCCTCACAACCGTCGGATCTGGAGAACGTGCACAGGGTTTAAAAACCCTTTGGAGTTGCATAGGAACATGGAAATTGCGATACGAGAAACCCCAAATTCATCAGGACCGTCCATCGAGGGGAACACATGGTTGTCAGACAGTGTTTTGGCACCTGGGAAACCAAAAGGGAAGAACCTTATTTTCGCAAGTCGCGAATTAGTGAAAACTTGAAATTCTGAAATGATCTACACCATAGATCGTAAGATAGTAACTTGACCATTGGATCAAGTGGGGGGGGTAGACAGTAATTTCAGGATTTCGGCAAATGGAAGTTCGATATGTGTGGCTGAAAAAACTTCGATTCCCAAAACCCTGAAACGCCAAAAAGATCTGCGTCGTAGATCTGAGAAAATTCTAACCGTTGGATTTCCCCTTTGGAATAGAGGTGGACACATGGGTGTATCACGTGCCAGTAAGTCGAGGAGACAAGAAAGAGTGGTGGGACTCGATGACGTCGTTGAAGGTGATGTGGACCCTCCGAAGGGTGCCACTCGCCACTGTAGATGTGGAGGCAGTTGTGATATGTGGGCCCGTAGGGTAAAGTAAATCAGGATTTCGGGATTCACAAAGGAGGAGTATGAGGGCTCAACACTCCAACTTGCGAAGTCATGAGTTGTGAGAGGTGCTAGCACTTAGCCCTAGCTTGTGGTTATTTGTAGCAGGCACTAGGGAGGAGGGGGCCATACTGTATCGCATCTCGAGTATCGACGTTTGGAGGAAGAAGAGTCGAGGGTCTTTGACTCGCGAACTCATGAGATTGTGAAGTTGTGAAAGGTGTCTTTGGTTACGAGGGTAGGGAGAAAGAGGAATCTATCACCCAACAACCCGAAGTGCCGAAGTCTCAAAATTTTTGAATACAAAAGAACCGTCAAGGATTTAACTGTTGGATCTTCATGGACTGAGACCCCGAAGCTCCGAAGACCCGAAAATTTGCAGATCCAAACAGAGCTCAGAAAACTAATGGAATCAAAACGTTTTTCTTGTTCATGTTGGTTTATGAGTGGTGTAAGTTTCTTGAAGGATTAAGGGCTTGACAAACTTCGGTTGATTGCACATTGTGTGTGCAGAGTTCAACGAGTGTCAGGACAACCGTGAATCTACGTCTTATATATAAATGGAAGAGGTGAAAATTACCTCCATTTCAGAGAGCGATAGAGAAGGAAGGGATGTCAACCTGGGAGTCAAAGGATTGAACTCCAATGGGCATGGAAGAGAAATGGATAAGGAAGGACGTATGATGAAACTCATTGAAAGATTGCAGAAATATTCCCAGGCTCACTGAGCTGATAGCCGAAAGCTCATGAGGGTCAGGGATCAGCAGGGAGAATTCAACTTAAAAGTGTTGAAGAATCTAGAGAGAATAGAAAGGAAGTTGGAGAAGAGGAGTGACTCAAGCAAGACAGAGAGTCACAGGACCCCTGAGAGGAAAAGAAGATCAAGAAGTGTTAGAACCCCTGAGAGAAGAAGGAGATCGAGGAGTGGTAGTAGACATCATCATCGCTCCTCAAAGCATTCCAGCAGGGAAGCACACAGTAGTTCAAGCCCGTCCCCTACTAGAAAACACTGAACATTTGGAAGGGATGAGTTGAAAGGGGAGATGAAAAAGATCAAGCCTCCAATGTTTGATGGAGAACATAAGAAGGAGGAAGATGTTGAAACATGGTTGCTAGGCATGAGGAAATATTTCCAACTGCAGAATTATTCCGCTCATGCAGAAGGAAGAATTACGATGTATAAACTGAAAGGAAAAGCATCCATGTGGTGGGATCAGTTTGTGCAGGTGCAACACATTAGCGAGAAAGATATCACTTGGAAGAAGTTCAAGAGGGATTTCGAGAAGAAATACCTAACCAAAAGGTACTATGACAGAAAGATGAAGGAGTTCTTCGAACACGAGTTGGGTAGCATGACCATCGATGGATATGAACGAAGGTTTTTGGAACTACTGAAGTATGTTCCTTTCATTAAAGATGAGGCTGTCAAGATTCAGAGATATCTGAGTGGACTACCACCTTCTATTGGTGACAAGATTCAGTATGATGATCCTAAGACTATGGAAGAAACAATAAGAAGGGCTAAATGCTTATATGAATAGCAAAGAGAAAGGCCTACTTCTCGGAAGGCTTGGGATGATCAGAAGAAGTTCAGGAAAGAGCAGAGGAAAAAGGGAAACAATCCTCCCTTTTTCAGAAACATTCCTCAGAGACAACCATCTTTCAGAGAGCCCAGGAAGGATGAAGTGGGTGAGCAAATGCCCAAACTGCCACCTATAGAGTGTTGGGGCTATAAAGGAAACCATAGGTACCGAGACTTCCCCCATAGAAAGGATAAAGCGAGAGTCGTCTACAATGTTAAGAAAGCTGAAAAAGTGGAGGATATGGGCAGCAGGATGCCAAGGATCTACACAGCCCTAGAAAACAAGCAAGCCTAATTTCAATCGCACATGATTGAAGTGGAAGGTATGATCACAACCAACCATTTATTATTTTAATTGATTCCGGAGCTAGCCATAGTTATGTAGATCCTAGGTTGGTGGGAATTTTTCATTTATCAAGAAGCAAACATGAAAGGTATTGGTTAGTACAGTTGGCTACAGGAACCAAGAGGAAGGTCACTGAATTGGTTAAATCCTGTTCGATAGACATGAATGGATTGAGCACGAAAGCTGAATTAAATTTTCTGCCTTTAGGCTATTATGACTGCTTAATTAGGATGGACTGGTTGGACCAACACCATGCCCTCCTGGACTGTCATAAAAAGAGGTTTACATTCTTGGATGAGGAGGGAAATTGAAAAATAGTCCAAGGAATTCCCAGAGTTGTGGTTGTTAGAGAAATCTCAGCCATGCAGCTGAAGAAGTGTTATAGGAAAGGTTGTCAATTATTTGCAGCCCGTGTGGAGGAAGCATCCAGAGATGAAGTCTCAAGAATTAGATACCATGAGGTACTCACAGAGTTCAAGGATGTATTTCAGGAGGTACCTAGACTACCTCTGAAGAGAGACATTGATTTTTCTATAAATTTGATGCCTGGAGTAGCTCCGGTGTCGAAAGCTCCTTATAGAATGAGTACGCCAGAGCTGAAAGAGTTGCAATTGAAGCTCAAAGAAATTCTGAAGAAGGGGTACATTCACCCCAGGGTGTCACCTTGGGGTGCCCCGGTCCTATTCGTGAAGAAGAAGGATGGGACATTGAGGCTGTGCATTGATTTATGGCAGTTGAACAAGGTAACTGTCAAGAACAAGTATCCTCTGCCAAGGATTGATGATCTCTTCAATCGGTTGAAGGGTGAAAAAATATTTTTGAAGATAGATCTCAGATCAGGATATCACCAAGTAAGAATAAAGGATGAGGATATCAACAAAACTACCTTTAGAACAAGGTACAGTCATTACGAGTTCATAGCGGTGCCATTTGGACTTTCAAACGCATTGGTTGCTTTTATGTGCTTGATGAATGGTGTATTCAGGAACTATTTAGACAAGTTTGTCATAGTCTTCCTGGATGACATCTTGGTGTATTCCAAGTTAGAGGAAGAGCATGAACAACACCTGAGACTAGTGTTTCAAGTGTTGAGAGGACACCAATTGTTTTCTAAATTGAGAAAATGCTCACTTTACCGAAGGTAGATCCATTACTTGGGGCACATTATTTCGGAAGAAGGGATCGTTGTGGATCTCGAGAAGGTTGAGGCCATATGAGAATGGTTAGCACCAAGGAATGCGATAGAAGTTAGATCCTTTATGGGTTTGGCGAGCTACTACATAAGGTTTATAGCAGGGTTTTCAAAGATAGCTCACCCTATCACTTCCTTGCAAAGGAAGGAGAAAAATTTTCAGTGGATTGAAGAGTTTGAGAAGAGTTTCCGGTGATTGAAGCAGCTGTTAACCAGCGCTCCAATCTTGAGGATTGCAGATCCAAATATGGATTTTTTGGTGTGCACAGATGCGTGTAAGGAAGGGTTGGGAGGAGTTCTCAACCAAGATGGATTTGTAATCTGTTATGAGTCTAGGAAATTGAAAGAACATGAAAATAATTATGCCACTCATGATTTGGAGTTGGCAGCAATCGTCCACGCTTTGAGGAAATGGAGACATTACCTCATGGGAAGAAGATTTCAATTGAGAACAGACCACTACGGTCTGAAATATTTGTTTGATCAGCCGACTTTAAATACTAGACAAAGTAGGTGGTTGGAGTTTCTGTGTGAATATGACTTTGATATCAAGCATATCAAAGGGAAGGAAAACAAGGTGGCTAATGCACTCAGCAGAAAGGTGCATGACTTGCATGCTACAACCATTAGCATGTACAGGACTGATATTAAGGATAGAATTTTGGAAGCTGCAATTGCAAATTTGCAGTACAGAGATTTGGTAGAAAAGTTACAACGGAGTGAGAGGCCACAGAAAAAGGAAAGTTACACCTTGGGAGCTGATGGAATACTTCTGTACAAAAATAGAGTGTATGTACCCAATGTCCAAGAATTGAAATTTGTGATTCTAAGAGAAATGCATAACGTGACTTATGCTGGACACCCTGGATATCAGAGGACTGTGGTAGCAGTCAAAATCCATTACTTCTGGCCAGGTATGAAGAGAGAGATCAATGAATACATTGCCATATGTATGAAGTGCCAGAAAGTTAAGGCTAATCATATGCACCCAGTAGGGTTGCTGCAGCCTTTACCCATTCCTGAGTGGAAGTGGGAAGTGGTGATGATGGATTTTATTATAGGATTGCCCAGAACGAGCAAGCTGCGTGATTCGATCATGGTGGTGGTGGACAAGCTTACAAAAGATGCCCATTTTATTCCACTAAAAACCACTCACAAGGAAACATATGTTGCTAATATCTTCTTAAAAGAAGTGGCACGCTTGCACGAAATTCCTAAGACGATTGTGTCTGATAGGGACCTGAAATTCACCTCGAATTTCTGGAAAGGACTATTCAAAGGATTCATAATGAATCTGAATTTTAGTACAACATATCATCCTGAGTCTGATGGACAGATAGAGAGGGTGAACAGAGTAATAGAGGACATACTGAGAATGTACGTGATGGACAAACCATCAATATGGGAAGACTACCTGTATTTGGTAGAATTCGCCTACAATAATGGGTATCATGCATCGTTGAAGATGAGCCCATTTGAAGAACTTTATGGAAGAAAGTGCAACACTCCAGCGAGCTAGGATAATTCAGCTGACAGAGCAGTAGTTGGGCTAGAGTTGCTTAAAGAGATGGAAGACCAAATGATAAGAATTAAACAGAATTTGAAAGCTGCCCAGGACAGGCATAAAAGTTATTTTGATAAGAACAGAGCCCACAGAGAATTCAAAGTGGGTGATCATGTTTTCCTGAAAGTGAAATTTAACAGGAGTTCCCTGAAGCTGGGAAGTTGCACCAAGTTGGCAGCAAGATATTGTGGCCCTTTTGAAATCCTGGAAAGGATTGGGCCAATTGCATACATACTTGCATTACCTGCATCTATGACTGTACATAATGTGTTTCATGTTTCACTTCTTAAGAAATATATACTCAATGCTAATCATGTTATCGATTGGAATGTGATTCAGGTGGAACCAAAAGGTGTCCTTCAAGTGCATCCTGTGCACATATTGGACAAGAAAATCAAACAGCTACGGAATCGAGCCATAGATCTTGTAAAGGTCCAGTGGACATGGTACGGTCCTGAGGACGTGACATGAGAGCATGAAGATGTTATGCAGGCAGAGTACCCACATATTTTTGAATTTTTTTGAAAAGCTTGCAGATGCAGTGTAAAGTTGCACTGAGGACAGTGCAAAAATAAGGGGAGGGGGATTGTAATGTCCCCAAGGCCAAGCCCTATTGTAAATTTTGTTTATGAAATGAATTGTATATTATGTTGTATAGGCTGGTGAGCCAATTTATATAAGATGGTAGGCTTATGTGATTATTAGGCCAGAGAGCCTAAGTGTTGAAGGCCAAGAGCCTGATTTTGTACATGTATCTATGCACATTATTAATAAAAATATAAACACCGCCACGTGTAGACCAACCACGATGAATGAGTGATGGGGGACTAAGCTTCCACAGAGTGGGAAAAGGATTAGGGGCTGGAAGGTGGGAAAAGGGGGCTAAGTGTGGAGCCTAGGGACTTAAGTCCTTGGGGAATAATATTTTAATATTATTCCAAAAGACATGTGAGTAATATGTTTTTATCCTAAGTTCTTTTGGAAGGACATGTGATTTCCAAATGGTGGGAGGAATGCATGCTGAAGGAACGCATGCAGTTTCATGGGTGATAAGTGTCATCCCAGGTGCATGCAAATAAAACGACTAAGATGAGCCGTGTTGGGGGTCCCTCCTCCATTCGACTCGACTGCCTGAGCATGAACCCATCCGACCTCTACAAGAGATACCCAGGTGCAATTCTGAAACCATGGGGAAAAGTCTGTGTTGATTTCAGGGATAGCCTATGTTGAGTTCTGAAAAGTCAAGACACCCTCTATTTGAACCATCGACCCTGTGTGTGGAATATTTGTTCCCAAGCCATAACTGGGAGAACATCCTGTCATTGCTAAGCCTGTTGGAAAGCCCGTGTCTGTTTTCCTCATTGGTTGTTGTGGACACGCAGTGCTAGACTGCGGGTGGCTTGTTGGCCAATTTGTACAACATTCTCTCCAGGTGAGAGAGGTGATTGAAGTTAGAAGAACAGGTTGCTTGGCCTGTGAGTGATTCTCTCCAGATTAGAGAGTGCACAAAGGAAGGAGAGAACTCCTGGAAGGAACCCTGTAGTTGCCACAGATCTCAAAGACTTCCGGTCCGGTCTGTTGTTGAAACCTAAGGAAAGGGAGGTTAGCAGCTGAAGGACTGTCTAGGTGACAGAGAAGGTGTATACTCTTGGGGTGGAACAGGCATGTGGGGAAGGAGAGTCTGTGGGTAGTGAGTATGAGTGTCTCCTGGGAGAGAATTCCTTCCTTGTGATTGTGTGTTTTCCCTGTAACCTCAGCCTAGCCTAGAATTCCTTGCCTTTGGGTGGAGCTTAGTCCCAGCTCGAGGGTGACCCACTGCTGAGCTTAATGAGCAGTGTGGTCTAAGGTTGGGAGGTTCATGGAAGGCCTGCATCTGGTTGGTGGAACTACCACTGTTTCAAAGATAAGTACCAGATGATGTTTCAATTATGTTTCTGCATGTATGTGTATTTATAATTATCATGTATTCTGATGTGTATATGAATTAATGCTAATGCCATGTTTTAAAATTATGTTAGCAGTAATTCTTAGGCTTCCTCTGAGTTTTAAATATGTTTCATTGCTTAAATGCACGTTGTTTGTATAATTAAGAGTGAGTATTGTTATTCCGCGTAGTAATGTTGGCCCAACCATAGGGTTGATGGATGGGAGAATTACAGTATGGTATTAGAGTGTCGCAACAGTAACAAAAGGGTGTTACATCTGTGCTCTAAGAAAGGTAAAAGTAAGAACGTCTGATTAAAAGAGGTAATATTTGCAAGCTCTGTTCTCTAATAAAGGTAAGAATAGTTAAAAGTTTTAGATCTGAAACCTTTGTGCTCTGTAGAAATAAGATAAGTGGAATTTTTTTGTTTCTAGAGTATGGAACTAGGTATGTTTAATAGAGTTTGTCCTAGTTTGAAATATAGGGCATGAATAGATGAAAGAAGGTTTGATATGAGTAGATTTGACAAGAATAATGAAAGATATATTATACCTGTGCATAGAAAGAATGTTTGGACTAACAAATGGATGCAAGATCCTAGAAAGAATTTGTTGCAGGTTAGATACCATGATCCTCATGCACAGTACAGGAGAGGCTGGGGATCATTTAAAATAAAGAGAGGATTGATTCCCAGGGATGATTTTAGGGGATAAATTTCGCTCATGGGCTAATTTTCCATGGTTTTTCCAAAAATGAGATTCGCTATTATCAAAATAATTCGCCCAAATTCTATAGGATAAAATTATTTTACCTTAAAAATCGCAAATTTTTTATAAAAACTATATAAAATCCTTAGAAATTTGAATATTTTTACAAAAATATCGCCAATCATTTATAGTTGTCATGTGAAGGATTAATAATATTCGCCAAGGTTTCTACATTTTAAAATAAATTTCCATCCTTAAAATCATCCCTAGGATTGACCCTCTGCTATAGTTGCAGAAGACCATGTCATCTTGCTAAGGAATGCCCTGGAAGAAGACCTAGTTGTATTTGTTGTAAGGATATGGACCATGAAGTGTTGGATTGCCCTAGAATGATCACTAAGCTTGAAAGAATGACTCTGAACCAGGAGAACCCTAAGACAGATCCAGAAACTAAGGCTATAACAGAACCCCAGAAATATTCAGAGAAAGTATTGTTGCAAATAAACAAAACCCTAAATGATCACCGACATGTCATGTTATCAGAGATCTTTAAAGAAAAAGAATGCATTGAAGCACGAATAGGAGACTTCGACCTTGACTGTGTTCTAGATGAAGAAACATGGGTGCATATCATGACACAAATAACTTGGGAAGTTATAGGGAATCTTACTACGATCCCTTCATTAGGAGGAATAAGACTATTCAGAGGAAAGTTGGTAAATTTATGTGGGAAGCTCGCTCAAATACCTATGAATGTTAATGGAACTTCGACAGAGGAAGATTTTTAGATTATTAAGTTTATTGAAGACAATGCCCCATTTACCATGTTAATAGGAAAACCTTGGATTGACAGAGCTCAAGCCAGACGGGAGGAATAAGAAGAAGCCTCGGATCAGAAGAACCAAGACTTAAAATATTTCGTGACTAGAAGGATCACACAATTTATTGAGGAATAGGAGAACAAATCGAAGCTTTTTGACACTAGAGACCCTGATGTCAAAGATGTAGGAACATCAGAGGACTCCCAGAAGACTGAAGTACCTATCCTAGACAAAGAAAAGGTATTACCCCTGAATCCTAGGAAAGAATCTCAACAACGCACAGTGGCTATGTTAAAAGAAGATAAGAATCAGAATGGAAAACAAACTACCGAGACGAAGCTCACTGGAAAGAAGGCGAGGAAACAAAGTAAGAAGAGAGCTAAGTTGAAGAAGGTTCTAGAGGGAACTTCGTAGAGACAAAATTTGCAGAATTGGAGCTTCGTTGGGATATCAGAACAACGACATAAGGCAATTCGCCATGAAGAAGCAAGATAGTCGTTGGGGCCGATATATTCATTCTATTTCCGTTCCGAATGGATCGAAAATCATTTATAGCCTAACACCAGACAGTTAGACTGTGCCATAACGGATCGAACAAGAGTTAACAGAGGCTCATAACCATTGCAAGTGAATCGTTTCCAAGTTGCCTACTTATCCCGTCGCGCCATGCATGGAGAACACTTTTGCCAACTGAGAATTCGAAGCCCGCAGACTAAGTGATTTGTCTATAGTGATCACTGTGCCCTTGATGTTATTCTAGTGCAGTGTCTAAGACCATCATGACCCCAATAATTTTAATCCCAAGCGCGTATGTCCGACGAGCTCATCGCTATTGAAGAATCAGTAACGAAATTTCTCCTCGAATTGATGACAGAGAGAGCCATGTCGGAGAGAGGAGTGTCTACAGGTGTACAAGCATATTCGACGAGAGGAATATGGGCCTCTCCATCCACTACTCGAGCCAGTCCATCCTAGCCATCCAATGAGAAGTGAACTAAACATAGGGGTGATCTCGTAAATGATAAGATGATTCCAAGCATTCTACCCACCTACCTACCACCTCTAAGTGGCATAATCAATCGAGACAGCGTGCCCAAAGATTTTGAGTATGCTTTGGTCACTGCGTACCTCTCGAAAGGGATATGTCCAAAGCGTACATACCAGGATAAGATCACAATGTTGAATTTTAGCGACTTCAACCTCGATGACAGGAAGGTATAGAACATGCTC
Source organism: Picea engelmannii (assembly GCA_009831015.1). Taxonomy (NCBI): domain Eukaryota; kingdom Viridiplantae; phylum Streptophyta; class Pinopsida; order Pinales; family Pinaceae; genus Picea; species Picea engelmannii. The sequence continues at coordinate 85,412 of ML806670.1, forward strand.
TCCCCGCACAAGTATCTGACGAGAACCAAGGTAAAGAACTCGAAGATCGTCCCCTAGTCATTTACCATGAACCTTGCGTAGTCCACGCTACTCAATGTCATGAATATTCCTCACTTCGGTAAGCACCAAGAAGTGAACGCATGCGTCAAGTTGTTGTTGTCCTGATACCATGGTGGATATTTGTGGTTGAATCGCTTCATCAAAGTGGATCCAACATTGATCAATCGAATCACAGGGTTGAGCATCCAAGGCCCTGACCCATAAGATTTCTACCCCGGAAAGACTGCAGATCGCGCCCTAGTGAAAAATATTCAAGAAACCTATAGAGACGTCGAGAAGGGCACGCAGATCTATAAGGTAGATTCTATCTAGAGTGGCACAGTGTGCCTCGTCTGCCAATTGATCGCAAGAAAGTTGGTGCGAAATAATTGACCCACCCAAGTCACGGGGTTCGTAGTCGACCTCGCAGGGAAGTGCATCGAAGGACTTCAAATGAATTGGTCGAAGTACCTCATAAACTAGCTAGAACTGGATTGCAGGGAAGCGCAGGACTAAGGATATGAGTTCCACTTCAGATGGTTGCTCTTCTTGATCACTTTTATTGCATGGGAGATGATGGAAGGTGTGACGTTCTTGGACATCGAGCCCTTTGAACCATTGGCCATGAAGTTCAGTACACTGTGGTACTCTAGTGACATGAACAAGTAGTGGAAATCAAATGATGTTTTCCACACCTATTACAACCAGCTGAAGACCGCTATCTAGTCTGATCCTGGTATAACCGCAAACACTCTCCACAGGTTCAGGCCCTTGATGAAATTCAGCGCGGACCGCCATTTAATCTATATCACAGTGCGTGATGATGAGCATAAACAACAACTGCAGTCATACTACAAGTTACCAGAGGAGGATTTGGAGGAAATCACTAAGGAATGGTCGGCGGACCTCCTCATCCTAGCAGACCCCACGAAGATATCTGATATTGACAACCCTGAAGAAGTGCATGATACCCCTGGACCTAACAAGACAAAGAAGACCGAAGAGGTCCATGATTTAGACAATGCATCCATGAAGACCGCTTCCATCTCAGCGGAGCAAGGAGGAGATGGTGGAGAGATAGATCGCACAGAAGTGGAACAGAAGAAAGGCGAAGTTACACCTCCTAGAGACGAGGAGGACCCCTCGAAGAAAAGGAAGATTTCCCCTCTAAAACCTTTTTCAAGAAAGAAATCAAAAGCAACCAGGACCAAATTGGAGACCACTCTCACTTCAAACGACTTTGACTTTATCGTCGTAGCACTGAACAAGGCTTCGCTGGAGAGATAAGAGAAGAAAGAAGCTAAGTAGGAGGTGTTCAATCAAATCAAATTTGAACTTCAAGGAATGCAGCAAGCATTACAGTCCAGTCGCGCAGTTTCTACTGCACCTCTATCAACATAAACATTAACACTAGGTAATGAGTTAGCTCAACTCCACTACATTGCTGATACAGTCGAAGCTCACCTTCAATGAGCTCTGGAAGAGACAACACAAGCCACCCAGGATTTAGCGCAAGTACAATAATTCCTTGAGGACCAACACAATGTTGCAAAATGGGAGAATCTTGATAGCTCCACACTATGCCTGAGACCCCTCAAGATATAAGAGACCTCAGGGAAGCATCTGCCCGCAAAACAATCGAAAGATTAAAATATCTTGCCTTGGATTGCAAGCAGCTGATTAATCACAGTGCTCAGACCTATGAAAACCTCACTGAGAACCTCAAGTTATAGGCGCTAGAGTCACAACTCCAGAAAGCGAAGCAACACACAGATACACTACAGGCGCAGCTAAAGGCCCTATCAACTGTAGACAGAATGAAGAGGTCTCATGAACAACGTACATCTCAGCAACAGATCCATATGCTTCAAAGAAAAGTGATGGAAGTCACTCAACGACTTCAACCTATGCAAGATAAGGCATTTCATTGTTTACAGAGGTCGAGAGCCAAGGAGCAAAGCTAGAACAACTCGTCATCATAGCAGAACAATGCTTAGAAGGGCCAGTGAATGACACAGTGATCCAAGAGTTCACTGAACAAGAGGCCACAACAAAGAAGCAAGTCGAAGCATCTCGAGCCAAGCTCGAGGCGTTTGAGGCAGAATTGGTCAGACCAGAGTGACTCGGTGTAATGACCCTGCCATTATGCCAACAAATGACATATAAAGGGTAATTTTTTATTTTTTTTTGTAGCATTAGGAAACATACATCAATTAATGACCACATTAGAGACACATCATCCAAAATTAAATAAGAATTAAAAACACAATTCCAACACTCACGACATAAGCCAACACATTGATGTCGTGGACGAATATACACAGATCGACGCATTAACTCACTAAAGAAGTAACCCATAATTGCTTCATTCATACAATACATGAATGCGCATAAACAAAACAAATCATAAGGCACTCAACTACTCTCATCGGTATAATGAATGAATAACACTATCAGAACAAGGGAAACGTAACACTAGGTTAAGATCATACAGATATACATAAAAAGACAAAGACGCTAAAGGTACTAACAACGGAGTGCCTTCACATAAATTCCGAGGCATAAAAGACTCTAATTCCTATCTCCATCATCCAATGATATAAGTAAGGCATGATGCAATTGACTTCATTCTATTGCGCAAGAGTAAACAATTCTATAACTATCAAGCATCCACATAAACCATAGTGCATGGGTAAAAGTCAACCTTAATTTCATGGCGCAAAAGTGTGCATCAATCCTAACTCAAGGAACTAGGAAAACTACTCACATGACGAATCCCACCTCGTCAGAATTTAATGCATGCCAATAATCTATTAATTGTATCAATGTACATCCATCAGAAATCCAATGCACAAGAAATCTATCTATTTAAATCATAGCTTAATCAACGGTGCATGATAAAAATTCAACCAGCCTTTAGGGAACCTAAGTAACTATAATCAGGTTCATCCCCACCTAGCTATAAAATAACATGGCACGAGTAATGATGAATTAACTCAAGACGCAAATGAAAATCAACAATCCATCCATCGTATTACTTCCTTTGCGCGCAAAGGTTACTATCCAACAATCATTCTTTACATTATATATTCATTGAGCGCGGGTAGTATAACCTCTAAGCAATCAACATTACATTATTTGGTGCGCACAAGGAGCCTAACATCTAAGACTCAACATACTTCATTAATATAACACACCCACAGGTAATGTCTCACAAGACAATAAAAAGAAACATGTAAAGTCATTCAAAATTTAAGGTTAAACAAGCCAAGTAAGAACAGAACAGGGATAAAATGATTAAAAACCCTTCAAAAAAAGACTGCTTTAAGCTGGAAAGTTATTTCAGTTTATGGCTTGTAGAGAAAAACTATCAAGAAATCCCAATTACCAAAAACACGTGGCCTCTAGAGAAAAACCAAAACCATCAAGAATCTGCCAATACCGAACCCAAGGAATAAAATATACGGAGGGGAAGAAATAGAGGAGGTGTAAGACTGCGATCCATTAAGAATAAAACCTGATGTCAGGACAAAGTTGTTCATAAAAAATAATTGTCTGGAGCCTTCACCCCAAAATTCACAACCAGACGTTCGTCCAATTGTCGACCGCCACCACAAATAGTAGTTTCTTGAAAAAGGGCCGCCATTCTTAGGGAAGAGAAGGACAGACGCCAACAATGGCACTTTGTTTGGATACATGGTTAACACAACGTTTGGAAGTGGTTGCTACTGTTGCACAATTATCATCATCCTCGTGGGATATTATTAGACCATCCACACTACCAACAATCGCCAAACGGGATATCGACACCAACGATAATCACTCTTGCCGAGAGCAATTGAAAATGGAGAAATGAAAAGAAAAATGTTGAACAGAGGTAACAAAGCCACTCGAATGAAGGACACAGGGAAAAAGGGGGATTCTCCGCACAGTCGATATTCGTTGGAAGTTGAATGACTAACTGAGTTAAGGAGACCAACGTTATTACTATCCTAATTACGCGCAAAAAAAGCAGTAAAACATAATAACACATAGCTCTCTAAGTTGCCAAAATAAATAAATAAAACAAAAGCGATGCAGGCAATGCAGAAGAAGGGCATGCATGAGAAGAGATGTGACACCTATGATGAGATGCGCTTCCTAATCACTCAATTACTTCTTGGTCTCTTGTTAACCGATCATGATCATGATTGTGAGTGCATGCAGAATTTTCAATTATCTAGACTGAAATCGACATCAAATAAGTTTTAATAAGCATGTAAAAGTGGGGACCACTATTGTCTAATGTCCAAATCAAATCACAATGTAATAATAGAGAAATTCTTGCAATGTTACTAATTTATATCAGTCGGAGTCTAAGGGTATCAGTTTGAGTCTAAAGGCACAAACAACAGTGTGAAAATAAGTTTTTGTTGTTGCAATTTCATGAGTACAGATTCAATAATATATATTTTTGACTAGTTGTTGCGGTGAGTTTAAAGCGACCCCAAAAGCAACAAAACATTACACATTTTTGAGTAAAGAACAACTTAAATGACCATCATTCATGGAGAGGGATGCGCCAGGCAATAAAGGAATGCAGGTGTAACATTCTAGGGTGTCAATGAACGCAGACTGTCAAAAACGCCATTCCAGTTGCTACCTAAACAATTCACTGCCAGTAATAGTTCTCTATATGTTCATAATTAAAAACGGATTTATCCTATTGTAACAAAAAACGTGTCAACTCAGGTAGGAACACAACTGTCCCAAGATAGAAACGCATACCTCATTTCATCCAAACGGAGGTCGGGATTCATTGTCGATTTAGGTATAGACTTGCTATCTACTAATGAAAGAAATTGGAGGTATTGTTGTTGGTTAAATACGAATTTACTGGTATACATTAATGTTGTCCAGAAATAGTGATGACTTCTAAATGCCAGTGTCGTCTTATAAATAAATCGCTAACCAGTAAATTTGTTAACCCATGATACTGCTGATCCATTAATACATAACAAAAACTGTAGACATAACAAGAAACACACTCAAGAAAATAAAAATACTGTCATAAAACTCATTCCAAAATAACTTATAAACTGTCATTTGAGTGGGAGAATACGCAAGCGGATTGTCTTCAAATAATTTAAAGTGCAGGGGTAAAATCACAGTCAATGAAACAGTAAAAATCGCAGCGAAAATCTGCCATCAATGTAATGAATTGCAAAGGTTATTCACACACCAAATGTAGTGGAAATGCAAGGTAATTTCTCCATCCAAATATATTAAAATTGCAAAGATAATCATTCATATCAAGGCACAAAATAAACAACAAGGAAGCAAGATAATCCATATGCAGAGGTCATACTAGAAGGCGCGAGTCAAGAATCAACCAGGGGTGATAATAAAGGTAGACAGTGGATGGGTTTGTCCTTTGCTTCATCATCATCGCACAGGAAAGCAGGGCATTGAGATCCATAGGTCTTTTAACGCTAAGGCGACAACCATAGATCAGGCTCCTAGCCGACTGCTTAAGCGAGGGATGGTGAGCTAGGGACGAATGCTAAACAACCACGAAGGTCACAAACAACATAGTAAGGTGGTCTAGACAAGCGGGAAACAAAGGCCAAGGGAGACAACAACCATCAAGCTAGGCTAAGACAAGTTTCCATTATCAACTTAAAAGACATCATTTTACTTTTTCGATAAACAAGCAAATCCAAGCATAAGTCCTAATACCATCTACCAAACAGAAATGAAGAGAGCGTACCATTGCCTGATTGCCCGCTCTAAATGACGTCCCGCTCACTCCGTGCAACTCCCGCTCGTCGACCATTGAAACTTCACCGGTACCTCCCAGCCAATGCTAGGGGTACTCTTCTTCCCCCTTAGCCCCCCGAGCCACAAAGGGGCCACACACACTATCCAGAGGTTTTATCTAGCTCCCAGCTCGCATCGCAAGACCGAGCTACCACTCCTCTCCGAGCTGGGTATCCCCAACTCCCACAAGTAAATCAATCAAGTAGATATTTCTACAGCGTAACGTTACGCAAACAGAAGATCCCCTTTCCTCCTTCTCCTTCCTTCATTATATAGAATTTCCCACTTCCTCTCTTTCCTAAAATCTCATTTAATTAAAGTTTTTAAAATAAATTCCAAAAAAATCTTCTAAGTACAAGTGTCACCCATCCCCTTAATTCCTCTATTATTTAATTTCTTTAATTTCTTTAATTATCTTATTTCCCTCACCCACCTAGAGTTACTCCTAGAATCACTCCTAGGTGTTCCCAAATTCCCTTATAGGTTTTAAAGGCTTTCCATATTATTAAATTGCTAATTCAGTGTAAAATTAGAAGCTCTTAAATGGTAGATTCTTTCCTAAGTTGACTTTCCGCCTTTTCTTTTAGTTCCCCCTTTTCCCTTTTTATGTTACCATTTTTTCCCTAGTTTCCTTTTTTCTAATTTTCCCTCTTTCCCCTTTTACTTAAAACTCAAAAAGGTAGGTGTGAAAATTAACCATTTTCCCTTTTCTTATTTAATTAGTATACTTTAATTTATTAAGGTAATAAAACAATTAATTCCCTTTTTAAGTTTAATCCAACATAATTTTACCTTTTTTATGAATAAATTAAATTTTTTACTGCCTTCATGTTACAAGATTTAACGAAGATCATAATTATTATTTAAGTTGTTTTTATTTTTATTACTATTTTTTTATAGAATACAAAATTTTACCACTAGCCTAATTTAGACTTAGGCCTTAGATTTCGTACAGGATGACATTTAATTAGGGAAATTGTTTTTTTTTAAATTTACTTAACATGTTATTTGTCTTAGGGCCATCTAGGTTCATCCCTCTATCATCAACAACACGCCATGCCCTTCAGGATGCACTAGGTGCTCCAAGGGTGACACTCGCCTCATCTGTTCCTTTGCGCGGCGTGCCCTTCAGGACGCACTACGGGGTGCAAGGGTGCCACTCGCCTCTTAATATGTTTCCTTTGCGTGGCGTGCCCTTCAGGATGCACTACGAGGTCCAAGGGTGCCACTTGCCTCTTGACTGATTTGGTAGACATCAATAACCCCTGGATTCAACACTCTGCTAGGTGAACTTGTGGGAGACTAAGGGCCTCTAAGGAATAAGGCCCCCACCTTATTGCGTGCCCCTTAGAATCATCATGAGCGACTGTAACAGTCTGCCCTCATGGCATCGTGGGTCCTCTCGAACTAGGTAATCGTTAACCTACAGTTCAAGCCATGGCGGGAGTGCTAGTAGGCTATGGCAGAGCTGTTGTCCACACCTCAACCTCAACCTCTCTGGTAGTCATGTGTGACCCCTTTACTCCATATGTGAGTCTGGTCGACAAGCTATCGTCAGCCTACATCATCAACAAATCATGTCAGAACTTATCCATGTCATATCATCCAGTCAGATGCATTAATATCATAGTAAAACAATCAAACCCCAATGTTACACTCCCTGACTCGATCCAGAGTCCAAGGGGTTCCATCGATGCCTCTGCATCCTCAAGGTCCAAAGCCCTGCACACTCAGTGAAATCGAGTCAATAGAACATGTCTATGTCAATGTAGTAAAACAACATGTCATCAACCCATAACGCATCATAATCAAAGTCAAAGGTTTTAATAGCATAATAATCTGGATCACTTGCGAGCAAGTGTCCTCAAAGAATAAGTTTGCTCAGTGCACCAGAGCGGGATGTTACACTCAGGACGAGTCACAGGTGAGTGTTGGGGGCTTGTTGGACCTTGACCAATTTTTGGTAATTTCTTGGTCATGTTGACCTATTTTGGAACTTCGACAGCCTGTCGAAGGAGGAGCACAAGAAGAGGTAGAGATCATAGGATCTCAACCCCTTTTTGGGTTTTTGGGAATATGTAACGGGAATGGGATGTCAACCCATGGGTTTACCCATGTGTAGGCCTATTTTTTAATATATATATATATATATAGGCCATATAGGGGAGTAGTTGAAGTCAAATGAGATATCTATGTGATGTAGGCTAAGTGCCAAGATTTGGATTTGTGTGATCAAGGCTTTGTGCATTCTGTGTAAGACTTGCAGAGCTGAGTACAAGTCCTTGTGCGATACGATAGGAGGCTTAGTGTTGTAACACAAGGAAGAAGGATCTAGCGAAATGCGCAGATCTTCTATCCCATGCAAAGCAAGGGTTTTGAGGCTTTGTTCTTGTAACCGATTGACGAAAGAAAATAAAGAAGAAGAGTTGGTGGATGTATCCACAGGAGAGGGGTGAACCACGTAAACACTATGTTGTCTTGCTTCATGCTTGTCTTAATGTGTTTATGTCTTGTTTTGCTAAGTGCTTGAGATGATTAGATAGATCTGCTTATGCTTAGTGCTAATGATAGGTAGAATGATAGGTCCGATATACATGAATATGGACAATTTATGAATCATTCTATGAATACCATCCATATCAAATGTTTCTTTGTTGTTATTTTCATGAGTTCTCTTAACTACATTATGAATCATTCTATGAATACCATCCATATCAGTGCTTGATCTACCAGATCTGACCTATATACTTATGATAAGTGTTTAAATACATTAGATCAATGTTAATGCTGTGAAGTTCTGTCTTATAAGCGAAGTGGTTATTGACTGTATATTGAGGAATTGATGGTGCTAAATGCTTTATTAAGTAGTGCAATCACAAATCTGTGTCCCAGCTAAGGTTGCAGACACTTGAGTCCTGCAACCACCCTTGCCTCTACCTTGGGTGAGACTTCATCTGCTTCGCAGGTGTTTCCGAAAGGGTCCGTAGTTAGGGCTTTGTTGGTGTGTTGATGTAGCGTTGAACCTTGGGTCTGCCCCTGTGCCAACAGGTGACAAGTGTAAGGGGGAAACAATTCTAATTTATCTAATTAAAAAGTGAATTAATTGTGCAAGTAGGGAGTTGTCATTAAGGAGACTCCTATAAATCAAATGGTAAAGAGGAGAAAAAGGGGACACAGATGATGGGTAAAGTTATGCTGCAAAATTTTTGATTGGTTTTACTTGTGAGATTTGGGATACCCAGCTTGAGAGAGAGTGGTGGCTCTACCTCGTGAGGCAGTCTTGGAGCTAGAGGATTTATGGTTGTGTGTGTGCATGGACCCTTTGCGGCTCGAGGGGATAAGGGGGAAGAAGAGTACCCCTAGCGTTGGTTGGGAGGTACTGGTGAATTCCATCGGTTATCAAGCAAAACAAGACCAAGGAAGAGACACAAGATCCACCTTGGAGATCAACATTGGTATCAGAGGTCATTGGTCTCGGTATTTATTTGTTATTAATTCAGATCTTCATGTAAATAAAAAGTTTAGTTTTTCATTTGTATTCAAGTGATCTTTATGTACTCAATAGCGTGCTCGTGTAATAGTCCGCAACACATTCACTCTGTTATTCGAATTTTGGTTCATTGGCATGTTGGATAAATGGCCAAGCGATTGTAAGGATTTTTATTATGATTTCATTTAGGATTAAGGATTAACCTTGATTTAAAATTTCTTGGGTCTGCTACTAGTATTTTTAGCTCAGAATTTATAGAAAATTTATCGTCCCTGCTCAATTGATCCTAATTCCTAATTCATAAATTCTTATGCTTCAAGATAGTTGTGTTTCTAGGGTTTACCTTGAATTATCTAAATTCAGAGTATGTAATCCATTGTGATCATCGCATTGGTTAAGTGCTTCTTGAGTTGAGTTTTATTCATTGTTAATGAATGGAAGTCTCAAATTTAAGATCCTTGATTGTTTCCTTTAAACCACCATCTAAATGACTACCAGCGAAATTACCTGGGGCTCTTGCAATCCTTAAACGACTGCTCCTTGGATTACAAATTTCCTTACCTCTGTGTTCCAGTAAGGATAATCCCTTACCTCTGTGTTTAAGCAAGGCAAAGACCCTTACCTCTGCATTTTTAGTAAGACGAATCCTCACCCCCGCGTTTCAATAAGAAGAATCCCTTACCTCTACATTTTTAGTAAGATGAATCCTCACCCCTGTGTTTTAATAAGGAGAATCCCTTACCTCTACGTTTTTAGTAAGACGAATCCTCACCCCTGCATTTTAATAAGAAGAATCCTTACCTCTGCAATTATGCAAGACAAATCCCTTACCTCTGCTTTTCTGCAAGAAGAATCCCTTACCTCTGCGTTTAAGTAAGGCGAAGACCCTTACCCCTACGTTTTAGTAATAAAAATCCCTCTCCTCTGCCTTGTGTAGTTGCGACCATTGTATTGGGCTTACAGGGATTGCCTTCTCTCTAGAGTTAAGGTTCCATTTAGGCTAGGAACCCTCACGAAATTACCTTCACCATTAAATAAACTATCTATGTACCTTCCTGACATGAATCTCATGGTTTTTTACGTCGTTGGAAATTACGCACCCACATTGTTGAATAAGGTATGGTTGGTATTCCTTAATTTCCGAGATAGATCATGAGCCACTTTACCCTTAAGCCATTACTTTTTATGAATAAAATTCCTCGTGACTCCTTTTGATGATTCGATAAGATAGCTTGTGTTCTTGTCATAGCTACATTGGGATTGTATCCCCTTACCTCTACATGGAGTGTGTAGAGTAGCATGGGACCCTTACGCCCTTTAAGGAAGTCGATCTCCCTTTAGTTTCAAATCAGAAATTTTAGTTAGTAATGGAAACCCTTTTTATTGCTCCAATACGACCTTGGTTTTCCTTAATTTTAAATTGGATTTTACATAGCATTGAAGTCTTGAGTTAGCATCGAATGATTGATCCTCATAGAACCATTGATTGAGTTGGAGTGATGTTAATATTTATGTGTTGCCGAAGAAGAACTTTAATATTCTTATGAGATATAATGATTATGTTAATTAATAATAAAATCCTTATATCTAGCACCCAGTAGGGTTGGGTTTTCTCTTGCTTATTCACAATTGGATATGTAAAGTAGCAACCTTACCCTGCAACATAATAATATATTTATCTCCTTAGGATACACAATGGGAATTTAACGTCCTCATTATATTACCTTATTATGTCATGTCCACCTTAGGTCTCTAAGAGGACAAACAAGATGGTATTTGAATTATATTAATTATTGATGTGTGTTGATCTTCTAATTGTCTTTAATAGATATGTAAAGGCCGACTTGAATTATATTGACTATTTATTTAGCTGATCTCCTTATGGTACCTTGTAAATGGATATGAAATGAGCGATGAATTCTTATTGTAATTCTTAATGGAGATAAGTCCTTTTAAAAGATATATAGTCTTGCTACATGAAGTTTGTACTTGTTACGATTGCTGGAAGTATTGATAATGATGTTCGACTTGTATGAACTTGATTTTGGGGAAATTTTCTTGATAAGCATAATTAGATCCTTATTTATTACAAAAATATACTTATGCTCTTGTGGTTTTACTATTTACATGTATCGTTACCTTACTTAACCTTGCACTTAATTAATGCTTGATGTTGATTAAATAAAATAGATTTACCTTGCACGTCCATGGAAATGATAGATGCATATGATATGTGTTTTTGTGTTGGACTACTAATTAAAGGTTTTAAAATAGCATAGGAATGATGCAGTCATTGACCATTTTTCCTTTTTCTTCTTAGCATACTATGTAGTGATATTGTGTACTGGCTATTGTTTATAATATTAATTACGTGTGATTTCATGTCGTATTATTAGAACTAGTCATGATGTTTAGGATATAAGTTGAATTAGGGGATTTAGACACCTCCTCCTTCCTCAGAATAGTTGCCAGCCCTGAGACCTTAAGTGGTCCAAATCAATTGGATGAATCATGGGCTTGAGCGTTGCTTATGTGTCCTTGAGGTCCTAACGATGCAGGGTAGGTTGGGTGGGTATTTCTTTTAATATTCAGTGACATGGTTGATCATTATTGGTATTTTTACTTCAGTTGAATGTGGCGTGTTGAATTGCGTCGCTATTTATGTTTATGTGTTGATCATGTGTCGCAATTAAATATGTTAATGTGTTGATGATCATCATTATTAATTATGATGATGCGTCCCTGGAGACGCTATTAATTATGTTGTGAGGATTTTAAATTCCTAATGACGAAAAAAAATTATTTACCTTTTGTACATCGCTATTTGTTGTTGTAATGGAGGGGTCGTTATAGGTACGTTACTTTTATTATACGCACTGGGATCTAAATATTATTTACACATTGGTGCCTTTACTATAATATATGCACTAGTGCTCGGTGAAAATAATGGTGCCAACATCTCACCTCGAATATTCAAAATTTCACTACCCTTAGGTGCACATGGTAAAACAGATGCCAGTACATACTAATTATACAAGAACTGGGGTGCAGACTATATTAAATGCACCAGGTCTTAGCATAACTTGATTGTGCCAGTGCTCACTATAACTTAAATGAATTGGTGTGTACAAAACCTAAAACGTATTGGTTCGTCATAAACAAAAAGGGCAAAACCGATGCATATAAATTATAAGAGCATCATTGCTCTGCATACGAAAAAAAGGAGGAACCGGTGCACAACAGTTGTAAACACACCAGGGTGTTTTTATTATATTAACACACCAGGGAGTTTTTATTATATTAACGCACTGGTGCGCATTTGTCAATATCACACTAGTGTGTTTTGACAATAACAAGACTGGAAAAAAAAAATCTACAACCTCTGCCTACCCAATTTATTTTAGTTATATGGACCATCCATTAAAACCTCTACTAAAACCTCTGCATTCAATAGAGGAGGTTGTAGTGGAGGTTTTTTTGAAAATTTGTCCATTTTTTGTAACACTAAAAATCTATGCTAGAAGGTGTTATCCTTGTAGTGGTGGTAGTCCCTAAAGTTCTTGAAACACTTACTTGTAGGATTCAATCATTTTTTGTAGTTGTTAGCAATACTTACCACTACATCCTTCCAAGGATTCCTTCATCTCCAACTTTTTTCCTTCTCCTACTTGTTTTCATTCTCTCAAAAACAAGAAGACAAAATTCTTCATACTACCCATGATTGTTTGATTGTTTTGGCTTAATTAATGCTAACTAAACAAAGTTTGTCTTTGTCCTTGTGTGCATCTATGACATATGCCTTTCCATTCTATTGTGACTAGTACTTTGTCCTTATGTGCATTTATGGCATATGCCTTTCCATTTTATTGTGACTAGTACACAATACCCCTCCATTTTCCTTCTTTTCCCATAGTAAAGAAAATGAAGCCTTTTCAAAATCCTAATAAATCGGTTCCACAAAATTCAAAGTTTTGATATCACCTTTCAAAATCTAAAAAACAACTATTTACAATAGGTTTTGGTCATTACAATAAAGTTGAATTAAAAAATACTTGTAGTAGACGTACCTTTTTCAATTCATTTCAAGTTCAATAAAATGTTACAAATTAGTAATTACAAAATTCAATACAATTTTGTAATTAATGTTGTAAACATAGTTTAAAGTTTTAAAATGTATTTATTCTTCATTTACCTCACCTCACGAAAAATGTGTTTTCATGATAGGATGAAAAAATAACTAAATGAATCATCAAAACGTTGAAGGATATCAAATGCAATTGCAATGGGACATGTGTTTGAAGACCAAGGTTTAAACATTCGATGCAGAATTAATTTACTTGTTAAGTTAGGTATCAAATAATCGTTAGTTCGTATGATAACTTCATTGCATGATTTATTCCAACCTATGCTAAACATGATTCCCACAACAAATAAGAAACTCTTAAAACCTATAATTCCACTCATTACTCATTTAAAATTATTTGTCAAAATGGTGTGTACGCTTGGCTTTATACGTATTCATAATCCACCACCTCACTGATCATACCATAGAATAATCCATTACAAACGTGAGTAGGTATTCCCAAACTAGTCACCCCTCTGGTAAATATAAGAGCTAACACTTAGAAATAGAGAATGGGGAGTTTCGGGCACATAGTAAAAAAAAATAATGATCTCATAGCCGAATACCAGGGAGGGTTACAGTAATATAATGGTAGTTCGTTTTGATACCTGTGGTGTAGATTGCATAGGCGTGCATCCTCATTAGCTCAAATGCATGCATCCTCATAGAAAAATCATTAGCTCAAGTTTTAGGTCTTCCTCATTTAGGTGAAAAGTGGTTCAATAATAAATCTATTGATGATAAATCCTAGACCCCTTTCTTAATAAAAAAAATAGGCAAAAACCCAATTGGGATGTAGGGGTTCTTAACGTTTGGCTTAAAAATCCATGGAGGGACTTTATATTTTTTATTCAAAATTATATAATTTGTGAAAGTCATTTTGGTTTGATATATCTTTACTATGTTAGAATTTTGTTGCATCTTTAAGGAGATAAGCAATTAAGTATGTCCTATTATTTTCTTAAATATTTGAATAAAATGTCTAAAACCATCCAAAAACAGAAGAAGAACGTTGATAAATCCCTTTACCATCATGGCCTTATCAACATTATTGTTATGAATGAATTGCACAAATAGGGATTGGAATTGGGCAAGTTCCTAATTGAAAATCGTTTTAATAAGCAAGAGACCACATAGGCCACTATAGAAAATTCGTTGTAAGTTATTACAGAAGTAAGATCGAATAATCCAGTTGACAAAATAATAAACCCTTCGGATGGAAATATAGACGATGTACACAAATTTCCTAKTTTTTCATGGGTCAAGAAAGATGGATGAGGGAAAAAGAATACAACTAAAAAATGTATGTATCCAATGAGGACAACGCGATCTATGGAAAATGGTTTCCAAGAAGATATAAGGAAAAGTGATAATTAGAACAAGTCTCCAATAARCCAACAAAAAAATATAAGATTCAAACATTAGAGTCAAACCCCRGATCCAGTCCAAAATGCAATAATTCTTAGCAAATTTTATGAGTACATGGAAAATATGGAGATGATGGATGAAGGACCTCCTACTATAATTTGACCAGAAAACTTCCCCGAATAACAATATTAACATAGATAATTTGTCTACAACCAAGAAATAAATTTGATAAAGTAGATATCCCTATATCTTTAAGAAGGTTAATCTTCAATTCCAAATGAGGATCTAATCACTTTTTCAACATTCATTGTAACTTCTCAACTAAGGAAGAAAACGATCCAAGTTATTATATTAAAAGATGAGGTACATGAGTTAAAAACCCTTGATACAATTATTAAAATGGAGAATAAATCTTTGAGGCTACATGGTTTAAAAATGTTAAATGAAATCGACATTCTAAGAAGTGAGAATGAACAGTTGAAGAAAGACAATACTCTATTAACAAAACATTCATATAAATGGCTCAAGCAAAAAAAAAAATATACTCTATTAACAAAACATTCATATAAAAGGCTCAAGCAGAAAAAGATATTGAAGCAAAGAAACTAGAGCTTGCAAGTCAAAATCCGAGGAAACTAGAGCCATAGAACAGAGGACTAGAGATAAGAACAAGAGATTAACAATTTTGTCTCAAACGCTTACTCCATACAATCCATTTATCCACATATCTACTTTTTCCCAAGATATATGAATTTTGATGACTCATATACCATTACCTCTACCCATGATTTCTCATTACAATGATATGTTAGTATCATAAGGTATTAACATTTAATATCATATCAACTTTAAGACTAGTTGTTTTCATAGATGATTATTTTTATGATTTTATGTAAATAACTACAAGTTCTTCGAATAGTGATAAAGTTGAAACAATTCTTTCTATAAAGTTTGTCATTTATCTTTTACATATTCTTGATATATGTTATATGACACATATTTGTTTGACAACTATTTAATTCTTTGAAATTTGTTGATAAATTGATGAGATTTGATAACCCATTTACATAAGAATGTGTTTTACAGTTTGATGTGTTCAAAAGTTTCTAAATTATATTTGGTTAATGATCTATATATATTATTAGAAAAATCATTAGTATATTTTGATTATTTTTAAAGTAAATATTTTTTTCCAAATGCTTTGAGAATCCATATTCTTTATTTACACATGATAGTTTTGCTCTCATTACTGAGATAGGATTAGTGTTTTAGTATTGTTTTATTTTTTGAAGGATAATTTAGATAAGATTCAATCCCAAAGAAATAAAATTTCTTTTCGAAGAGAAAACTTTTTGAGTGAAAAACCAAGCCCATGAAATCGGTTGGAAACTACCATCCTAAATT
Source organism: Picea engelmannii (assembly GCA_009831015.1). Lineage (NCBI taxonomy): Eukaryota > Viridiplantae > Streptophyta > Pinopsida > Pinales > Pinaceae > Picea > Picea engelmannii. The sequence continues at coordinate 101,635 of ML806670.1, forward strand.
AAAACTCTTCTAATTGGGGCTTGTGATCGGGTAGATGTCCCCTGTTGCGGAAGGGAATTTTCTCTCCTGTCAACAATTGGCACTAGAAGGAGGACTGAGTGACATGCATGACAAGAAAATAATCTCAGAGGTAATCTATTGCAATCATCTTGTACCAAATCACCTCCCAAAAGGATTCCTAATTCTACTAGTGGAACTTCATCTTTTAAACAAGATTCAATGTCCAATTCACCTGAGATTATTGAAAGTCCACGAGAAGTAGAATCTCAATATAACCTTGTATATCCATCCCCAATTGAGCCTATTGATTCATAAATTTCAGAAGAAACCATGGTTATTAATCACCAACTTCAGTTATCCATTGTTCTAACCAGAGCATATAGCAAATAAATTAGTCAACCTCCTATCGAATTCACAATCCCTTAAATAACTAGACAATTAAACAAGGAAAGTGAAAGTGAATTTACTTACATCTCTAGACTAAATAATTCATGTCAAATCTCAAATATCTTAAGGGGATCTAAGGATCCTAATGATTATCTAACCAGTCTCCCTACACATCTTGGTTCAGTAAAACCCCCCTCTCCTCCACAGAGTCCACCTCACACTCCTATTGGACCGCAACCACCTTCTCCACCAAGAATGCCTAGACAAAATCCTCATGTAAGTCCTAGAAAACCTCAAGGGATAAGAATGGTTGAAGTACCTAGGATACTTTGGCTTAATATAGGAGTTGTTATAGACCCTAGTGATGTTCATGATCTTCACAAAAATATTGAGAAATTCCTTTTGAAATTTGATCTTCACAATGGAGAATCTCGAGAAGATCACATTAGTAAATTCATGTTAGAAGTTAATATAAAAGGTGTGCAACATGAAGATGTTGTATGCCGACTATTCTCATACACTTTTGAAGGTAGAGCTTCCATGTGGTATTTTTCATTGCCACAAAGAACAATCACAAGTTTGAACGACTTTGAAACTGCTTTCATGAAAAAGTTTGGTGACGACAAAACCCCAACAATTTTGGTTTTAGAATTATCAAGAATAAAAATGGATCCAATAGAAAAAACCAAATCTTTCAATCAAATATTCTTAACATTAATGAATAAAACCCCAGAAGATTTCAGGTCGCTAGACAATGTTATTAATGAATTTTGTACTTCATCCTTGCCATCTTCTATTGTTATTTTTGTCAAGAGAGCCAAAAAGACAACTTTAGCAAATTTTTTTGAAGAAACACTAGATGTAAAACTAGAAATGCTAAGTATTTAAAATAAAACACCATCTGAAGAAAAAAGCATTTTTCAACCAGCTAGGAAATAGAATGTAGTTAAGAGAACTCATGAAAAGAACGAAAAAGAAACATTTGATATGGATGGTATTCATAGAATGATTCATAAATTGTCCAATGATATTGTTGATCTCAAGATAAATGCAAGAGAAGTTTCATCAAGCAGGAGAATTTGGAAACCTCCTTTTAGGAAGAATCTTCCACCTCTCAATAATCCAAATATTCCTCCTATACATATTGAAGAATTTGCTCAAGATCACTATTGTCGAGCACACGAAACTAATCGTTCTGAAAAAAATTGTCCATCATTCACTAACATGTTTAAAGTTTTTGTTGCAATGGATGAAGATGAAGAAGGACAATCATGATAGGATGAACAAAGAAACGATCAAAATACATAATCATCAATCGATCTCTTATGGGATGTTAATCGTGGGATAACTAATGATGGTGATGAAGAAGAAAGATCTGAGGAAATTCACATTGCCCAAAGTAGAAGTAAAGGTATCATTTCCACTCTTGAAGCAACTCCTTCTCCTCATGAAAATAAAGTGTCTTCAAATAAGGTAAATCCTTCTCAAATCGAATCATCTTATGTTCCTAATATTTTATACTATGATATTGTGGAAGATCTAAAAATAACAAGAACTAATATTTCTCTCTTTGAATTAACCAAAATAACTCAACAAAAAAATAAGACAATTAAATATTTGCAATCGAAATCTGAAAAAGAAAAATCAATTCAAAACTTTTATTATAATGTAAATGTTTCCATAATTGAAGGAAAATATGGTTCTCATACTCCTCCTTTTTTCTTGACTTTTGAGAATTTTAATAGGAATGTACACAATTGTTTAGTTTATTCATGAGCATCCTCTAATGTCATGCCTTATTTGGTATCTAAGAAATTGAATATAGAGGCCCAAAAACATGATATACAAATAGTACAATTGGACAAGCCAGGTATAAACGTGCTAGGAGAATTAAGAAATGTTTTCACTGGGTTATCTTCAAGTCAAAAATTGCATCAAAACATTGATATCATAGTCATTGACATCCCGAAATATTATGGTTTAATTTTAAGTAGGGATTGGTCAGAGAAACTAAATGGATACTTCTCAATTGATTGGTCACATATGTGGTTGTCTTTTAATGGTTGATTGTAATACCCCATTTTTGAGTCCCCGAATTAATAATGTATTTTTTTTATTTGATGAAAGGTCAAAGTGCCTGAATAGTTAAAAATGAGTCATAGTTCCTAGTAAATGTAATACTTTGAACATTGCAAATAATAAAATACGTCGTTGGTTGCAAGCCAAATAAGGACAATAGTCGTTATCCAGTCTCCTAAGTTTAGGGAAAATATTCTCTTCTATTTTCACTTCAGTTTGATTAGTTGAGTGGACTCTAGATGGTACATTGGGATTATCACCATCCAACATTGGGATCATCACCAACTAATGTGCATTTTTCTTGGGATCATCACCGTACTAATGCATTACTCATGATTCCTTGATCTCCTCCTCACTTCACTATGTCTCAGTCAGTTAACTGAAGACTGATAGACTAGTTAACTCAGACAAGATGTCAGTTCACTCTCGTAACTACTTGAGAGACTAGACTAGGTGGCATTTTACTCCCATAACTATTGGTGTGTGTCCATATCACTCTAGACCACCACTATGGCACATTAGTTACTCATGTATCCTATATCTATTGTAAATTATTCACTCTTTAAGTGTGGAATACTGTTAATGTGAATTATTCCATTCTTTCTCTCTTGCTTCTTCTTTCTCAATTTCTCTCTGCAAATGTGTGTGGTATTTTCTATCTAGATCTATTATGTGTAGGTTCAACACATTTACATGGTATCAGAGCTGACGGACTGCTAAGAGAAAGCTACACCAAATTATTTTTGTAGGTACTGAAGATTGAAGAACACAGAAAGATGGATTATTCATCGGAAATACTTCTCACGCCTCATAACTATTTGGAATGGAAGCCAAAAATTCTTCTTCAGCTCAGATGCAGAGGCTTGTAAGAAATAACTATGGAAATGGAATTAGAGCCCGATTTCGCTGATGAGAAAAGTGACTTTCTCAATAGACAAGATATGGCCATTGGATTTATCTACTTGTCTATTTCTCCAGAAATTCTCCACCAAGTATATAATTTCTCACAAGACTCAAATCCAAATGAATTATGGACCAGATTGGAGGTTCTATTCGGGAATAAAGAATATTTTGAAGATTTCATGCAGGGGGTTGAACATATAAAGCCAAAAGAGAAGCCATCAGAAGATCAAACATTTTATTCTGAAGAGTCTTCTACACAAGTATTTGCACAAATTTGTATTCCATTAATTGAAGATGATGTCTACTCCATTTAATATTTGTTTTATGAATTTCATGTGGAAGATATCTGACATGCATATCAAGGGTCACATGCAGACACTTTTCCATGCGCAATGCATGCATCTCAGGAGACAAAAAGGGAGCCGTGCACATCAGACTCAATTCTGATATTTTATGAGAAAAATATATAGAAACAAATAGGATATTTGAATTCCTCTTGGGAAAATATCCAATTTCAAAAAACAAATCATCTGAAATGGAGTCTGGGAAGTGAAGTTATGATCATTTTAAAATCAACAAAATTTCAACATTTTTTCGAAAATGGCTGCACGGTTTTCAAAGTTTCATCCAAACTTTATTTGGATCTTCTTCATTACAAGAAGAGAAAGTGGATATGTTTGGACATCTCAATGGTGCATATACTTAATCATATCCATGCATACATCTACATCTTCAACAAAATATTCAACGAGCACAAACTTGCACAATTGCGAGGTCTTCTTGGAGTGAAGGACACGGTTGCTTAGCAACTGCTTTTTGTTCCGTCTCATTTTTTTTTATGCATTGTAATTTGAAGGGGAGTTTTCCCATGAGGTTTTCCCTCTTTCCTCATTTATTTTAGTGTATTTTTTTTTATTTTGGTACCTAACATGGCCTCGTTGTTAGACCCCATTCTCTATTTTCATCATAGTGATGTTTAGGGGGGTGTTGGAGTTACTTCACACACACCTAAGTTTTCTTTTTCCTAATATTTTTCCTT
>ML806670.1:123173-145770 GCA_009831015.1 Picea engelmannii
TAGGAAATTTGTGTACATCGTCTATATTTCCATCCGAAGGGTTTATTATTTTGTCAACTGGATTATTCGATCTTACTTCTGTAATAACTTACAACGAATTTTCTATAGTGGCCTATGTGGTCTCTTGCTTATTAAAACGATTTTCAATTAGGAACTTGCCCAATTCCAATCCCTATTTGTGCAATTCATTCATAACAATAATGTTGATAAGGCCATGATGGTAAAGGGATTTATCAACGTTCTTCTTCTGTTTTTGGATGGTTTTAGACATTTTATTCAAATATTTAAGAAAATAATAGGACATACTTAATTGCTTATCTCCTTAAAGATGCAACAAAATTCTAACATAGTAAAGATATATCAAACCAAAATGACTTTCACAAATTATATAATTTTGAATAAAAAATATAAAGTCCCTCCATGGATTTTTAAGCCAAACGTTAAGAACCCCTACATCCCAATTGGGTTTTTGCCTATTTTTTTTATTAAGAAAGGGGTCTAGGATTTATCATCAATAGATTTATTATTGAACCACTTTTCACCTAAATGAGGAAGACCTAAAACTTGAGCTAATGATTTTTCTATGAGGATGCATGCATTTGAGCTAATGAGGATGCACGCCTATGCAATCTACACCACAGGTATCAAAACGAACTACCATTATATTACTGTAACCCTCCCTGGTATTCGGCTATGAGATCATTATTTTTTTTTACTATGTGCCCGAAACTCCCCATTCTCTATTTCTAAGTGTTAGCTCTTATATTTACCAGAGGGGTGACTAGTTTGGGAATACCTACTCACGTTTGTAATGGATTATTCTATGGTATGATCAGTGAGGTGGTGGATTATGAATACGTATAAAGCCAAGCGTACACACCATTTTGACAAATAATTTTAAATGAGTAATGAGTGGAATTATAGGTTTTAAGAGTTTCTTATTTGTTGTGGGAATCATGTTTAGCATAGGTTGGAATAAATCATGCAATGAAGTTATCATACGAACTAACGATTATTTGATACCTAACTTAACAAGTAAATTAATTCTGCATCGAATGTTTAAACCTTGGTCTTCAAACACATGTCCCATTGCAATTGCATTTGATATCCTTCAACGTTTTGATGATTCATTTAGTTATTTTTTCATCCTATCATGAAAACACATTTTTCGTGAGGTGAGGTAAATGAAGAATAAATACATTTTAAAACTTTAAACTATGTTTACAACATTAATTACAAAATTGTATTGAATTTTGTAATTACTAATTTGTAACATTTTATTGAACTTGAAATGAATTGAAAAAGGTACGTCTACTACAAGTATTTTTTAATTCAACTTTATTGTAATGACCAAAACCTATTGTAAATAGTTGTTTTTTAGATTTTGAAAGGTGATATCAAAACTTTGAATTTTGTGGAACCGATTTATTAGGATTTTGAAAAGGCTTCATTTTCTTTACTATGGGAAAAGAAGGAAAATGGAGGGGTATTGTGTACTAGTCACAATAAAATGGAAAGGCATATGCCATAAATGCACATAAGGACAAAGTACTAGTCACAATAGAATGGAAAGGCATATGTCATAGATGCACACAAGGACAAAGACAAACTTTGTTTAGTTAGCATTAATTAAGCCAAAACAATCAAACAATCATGGGTAGTATGAAGAATTTTGTCTTCTTGTTTTTGAGAGAATGAAAACAAGTAGGAGAAGGAAAAAAGTTGGAGATGAAGGAATCCTTGGAAGGATGTAGTGGTAAGTATTGCTAACAACTACAAAAAATGATTGAATCCTACAAGTAAGTGTTTCAAGAACTTTAGGGACTACCACCACTACAAGGATAACACCTTCTAGCATAGATTTTTAGTGTTACAAAAAATGGACAAATTTTCAAAAAAACCTCCACTACAACCTCCTCTATTGAATGCAGAGGTTTTAGTAGAGGTTTTAATGGATGGTCCATATAACTAAAATAAATTGGGTAGGCAGAGGTTGTAGATTTTTTTTTTCCAGTCTTGTTATTGTCAAAACACACTAGTGTGATATTGACAAATGCGCACCAGTGCGTTAATATAATAAAAACTCCCTGGTGTGTTAATATAATAAAAACACCCTGGTGTGTTTACAACTGTTGTGCACCGGTTCCTCCTTTTTTTCGTATGCAGAGCAATGATGCTCTTATAATTTATATGCATCGGTTTTGCCCTTTTTGTTTATGACGAACCAATACGTTTTAGGTTTTGTACACACCAATTCATTTAAGTTATAGTGAGCACTGGCACAATCAAGTTATGCTAAGACCTGGTGCATTTAATATAGTCTGCACCCCAGTTCTTGTATAATTAGTATGTACTGGCATCTGTTTTACCATGTGCACCTAAGGGTAGTGAAATTTTGAATATTCGAGGTGAGATGTTGGCACCATTATTTTCACCGAGCACTAGTGCATATATTATAGTAAAGGCACCAATGTGTAAATAATATTTAGATCCCAGTGCGTATAATAAAAGTAACGTACCTATAACGACCCCTCCATTACAACAACAAATAGCGATGTACAAAAGGTAAATAATTTTTTTTCGTCATTAGGAATTTAAAATCCTCACAACATAATTAATAGCGTCTCCAGGGACGCATCATCATAATTAATAATGATGATCATCAACACATTAACATATTTAATTGCGACACATGATCAACACATAAACATAAATAGCGACGCAATTCAACACGCCACATTCAACTGAAGTAAAAATACCAATAATGATCAACCATGTCACTGAATATTAAAAGAAATACCCACCCAACCTACCCTGCATCGTTAGGACCTCAAGGACACATAAGCAACGCTCAAGCCCATGATTCATCCAATTGATTTGGACCACTTAAGGTCTCAGGGCTGGCAACTATTCTGAGGAAGGAGGAGGTGTCTAAATCCCCTAATTCAACTTATATCCTAAACATCATGACTAGTTCTAATAATACGACATGAAATCACACGTAATTAATATTATAAACAATAGCCAGTACACAATATCACTACATAGTATGCTAAGAAGAAAAAGGAAAAATGGTCAATGACTGCATCATTCCTATGCTATTTTAAAACCTTTAATTAGTAGTCCAACACAAAAACACATATCATATGCATCTATCATTTCCATGGACGTGCAAGGTAAATCTATTTTATTTAATCAACATCAAGCATTAATTAAGTGCAAGGTTAAGTAAGGTAACGATACATGTAAATAGTAAAACCACAAGAGCATAAGTATATTTTTGTAATAAATAAGGATCTAATTATGCTTATCAAGAAAATTTCCCCAAAATCAAGTTCATACAAGTCGAACATCATTATCAATACTTCCAGCAATCGTAACAAGTACAAACTTCATGTAGCAAGACTATATATCTTTTAAAAGGACTTATCTCCATTAAGAATTACAATAAGAATTCATCGCTCATTTCATATCCATTTACAAGGTACCATAAGGAGATCAGCTAAATAAATAGTCAATATAATTCAAGTCGGCCTTTACATATCTATTAAAGACAATTAGAAGATCAACACACATCAATAATTAATATAATTCAAATACCATCTTGTTTGTCCTCTTAGAGACCTAAGGTGGACATGACATAATAAGGTAATATAATGAGGACGTTAAATTCCCATTGTGTATCCTAAGGAGATAAATATATTATTATGTTGCAGGGTAAGGTTGCTACTTTACATATCCAATTGTGAATAAGCAAGAGAAAACCCAACCCTACTGGGTGCTAGATATAAGGATTTTATTATTAATTAACATAATCATTATATCTCATAAGAATATTAAAGTTCTTCTTCGGCAACACATAAATATTAACATCACTCCAACTCAATCAATGGTTCTATGAGGATCAATCATTCGATGCTAACTCAAGACTTCAATGCTATGTAAAATCCAATTTAAAATTAAGGAAAACCAAGGTCGTATTGGAGCAATAAAAAGGGTTTCCATTACTAACTAAAATTTCTGATTTGAAACTAAAGGGAGATCGACTTCCTTAAAGGGCGTAAGGGTCCCATGCTACTCTACACACTCCATGTAGAGGTAAGGGGATACAATCCCAATGTAGCTATGACAAGAACACAAGCTATCTTATCGAATCATCAAAAGGAGTCACGAGGAATTTTATTCATAAAAAGTAATGGCTTAAGGGTAAAGTGGCTCATGATCTATCTCGGAAATTAAGGAATACCAACCATACCTTATTCAACAATGTGGGTGCGTAATTTCCAACGACGTAAAAAACCATGAGATTCATGTCAGGAAGGTACATAGATAGTTTATTTAATGGTGAAGGTAATTTCGTGAGGGTTCCTAGCCTAAATGGAACCTTAACTCTAGAGAGAAGGCAATCCCTGTAAGCCCAATACAATGGTCGCAACTACACAAGGCAGAGGAGAGGGATTTTTATTACTAAAACGTAGGGGTAAGGGTCTTCGCCTTACTTAAACGCAGAGGTAAGGGATTCTTCTTGCAGAAAAGCAGAGGTAAGGGATTTGTCTTGCATAATTGCAGAGGTAAGGATTCTTCTTATTAAAATGCAGGGGTGAGGATTCGTCTTACTAAAAACGTAGAGGTAAGGGATTCTCCTTATTAAAACACAGGGGTGAGGATTCATCTTACTAAAAATGTAGAGGTAAGGGATTCTTCTTATTGAAACGCGGGGGTGAGGATTCGTCTTACTAAAAATGCAGAGGTAAGGGTCTTTGCCTTGCTTAAACACAGAGGTAAGGGATTATCCTTACTGGAACACAGAGGTAAGGAAATTTGTAATCCAAGGAGCAGTCGTTTAAGGATTGCAAGAGCCCCAGGTAATTTCGCTGGTAGTCATTTAGATGGTGGTTTAAAGGAAACAATCAAGGATCTTAAATTTGAGACTTCCATTCATTAACAATGAATAAAACTCAACTCAAGAAGCACTTAACCAATGCGATGATCACAATGGATTACATACTCTGAATTTAGATAATTCAAGGTAAACCCTAGAAACACAACTATCTTGAAGCATAAGAATTTATGAATTAGGAATTAGGATCAATTGAGCAGGGACGATAAATTTTCTATAAATTCTGAGCTAAAAATACTAGTAGCAGACCCAAGAAATTTTAAATCAAGGTTAATCCTTAATCCTAAATGAAATCATAATAAAAATCCTTACAATCGCTTGGCCATTTATCCAACATGCCAATGAACCAAAATTCGAATAACAGAGTGAATGTGTTGCGGACTATTACACGAGCACGCTATTGAGTACATAAAGATCACTTGAATACAAATGAAAAACTAAACTTTTTATTTACATGAAGATCTGAATTAATAACAAATAAATACCGAGACCAATGACCTCTGATACCAATGTTGATCTCCAAGGTGGATCTTGTGTCTCTTCCTCGGTCTTGTTTTGCTTGATAACCGATGGAATTCACCGGTACCTCCCAACCAACGCTAGGGGTACTCTTCTTCCCCCTTATCCCCCCGAGCTGCAAAGGGGCCATGCACACACACAACCATAAATCCTCTAGCTCCAAGACTGCCTCACGAGGTAGAGACACCACTCTCTCTCAAGCTGGGTATCCCAAATCTCACAAGTAAAACCAATCAAAAATTTTGCAGCATAACTTTACCCATCATCTATGTCCCCTTTTTCTCCTCTTTACCATTTGATTTATAGGAGTCTCCTTAATGACAACTCCCCACTTGCACAATTAATTCACTTTTTAATTAGATAAATTAGAATTGTTTCCCCCTTACACTTGTCACATGTTGGCACAGGGGCAGACCCAGGGTTCAATGCTATAGCAACACACCAACAAAGCCCTAACTACGGACCCTTTCGGAAACACCTACGAAGCAGATGAAGTCCCACCCGAGGTAGAGGCAAGGGTGGTTGGAGGACTCAAGTGTCTGCAACCTTAGCTAGGACACAAATTTGTGATTGCACTACTTAATAAATCATTTAGCACCATCAATTCCTCAATATACACTCAATAACCACTTCACTTATAAGACAGAACTTCGCAGCATTAATGTTGATCTAATGTATTTAAACACTTATCATAAGTATATAGGTCAGATCTGGTAGATCAAGCACTGATCATATTCATGTATATCAGATCTATCATTCTACCTATCATTAGCACTAAGCATAAGTAGATCTATCTAATCATCTCAAGCACTTAGCAAAACAAGACATAAACACATTAAGACAAGCACGAAGCAAGACAACATAGTGTTTATGTGGTTCACCCCTCTCCTGGGGCTACATCCACCAACTCTTCTTCTTTATTTTCTTTGGTCAATCGGTTACAAGAACATAGCCTCAAAAACCTTGCTCTGCATGGGATAGAATATCTGCGCATCTAGCTAGATCCTTCTTCCTTGTGTTACAACACTAAGCCTCCTATCGTATCGCACAAGGACTTGTACTCAGCTCTGCAAGTCTTACACAGAATGCACAAAGCCTTGATCACACAAATCCAACTCTTGGCACTTAGCCTACATCACATAGATATCTCATTTGACTTCAACTACTTCCCTATATGGCCTANTATATATATATTAAAAAATAGGCCTACACATGGGTAAACCCATGGGCCGACATCCCATTCCCGTTACATATTCCCAAAAATCCAAAAAGGGGTTGAGATCCTATGATCTCTGCTTCTTCTTGTGCTCCTCCTTCGACAGGTTGTCGAAGTTCCAAAATAGGTCAACATGACCAAGAAATTACCAAAAATTGGTCAAGGTCCAACAAGCCCCCAACACTCACTTGTGACTCGTCCCGAGTGTAAAATCCCGCTCTGGCGCACTGAGCGAACTTATTCTTTGAGGACACTTGCTCACAAGTGATCCGGATTATTATGCTATTAAAACCTTTGACTTTGATTATGATGCTTTATGGGTTGATGACATGTTGTTTTACTACATTGACATAGACAAGTTCTATTGACTCGATTTTACTGAGTGTGCAGGGCTTTGGACCTTGAGGATGCAGAGGCATCGATGGAACCCCTTGGACTCTGGATCGAGTCAGGGAGTGTAACATTGGGGTTTGATTGTTTTACTGTGATATTAATGCATCTAACTGGATGATATGACATGGATATGTTCTGACATGATTTGTTGATGATGTATGCTGACGATAGCTTGCCGACCAGACTCACATATGGAGTAAAGGGGTCACACATGACTACGAGAGAGGTTGAGGGAGAGGTGTGGACAAAAACCCTACCATAGCCTACTAGCATTCCCGCCATGGCTTGAACTATAGGTTAATGATTACCTAGTTCGAGAGGACCCACGATGCCATGAGGGAAGACTGTGACAGTCGCTCATGATGATTCTAAGGGGCACATAATAAGGTGGGGGCATTATTCCTTATAGGCCCTTAGTCTCCCACAAGTTCACCTGGCAGAGTGTTGACTCCAGGGGTTATTGATGTCTACCAAATCAGTCAAGAGGCAAGTGGCACCCTTGGACCCCGTAGTGTGTCCTGAAGGGCACGTCACGCAAGGAAACATATTAAGAGGCGAGTGGCACCCTTGCACCCCGTAGTGCGTCCTGAAGGGCACGATGCGCAAAGGAACAGATGAGGCGAGTGGCACCCTTGGAGCACCTAGTGCATCCTGAAGGGCACATCGTGTTGTTGATGATAGAGGGATGAACCTAGATGGCCCTAAGACAAATAACATGTTAAGTAAATTTAAAAAAAAAACAATTTCCCTAATTAAATGTCGTCATGTACGAAATCTAAGGCCTAAGTCTAAATTAGGCTAGTGGTAAAATTTTGTATTCTATAAAAAAATAGTAATAAAAATAAAAACAACTTAAATAATAATTATGATCTTCGTTAAATCTTGTAACATGAAGGTAGTAAGAAATTTAATTTATTCATAAAAAAGGTAAAATTATGTTGGATTGAAATTAAAAAGGGAATTCATTGTTTTATTACCTTAATAAATTAAAGTATACTAATTAAATAAGAAAAGGGAAAAAGGGTTAATTTTCACACCTACCTTGTTGAGTTTTAAGTAAAAGGGGAAAGAGGGAAAATCAGAAAAAAGGAAACTAGGGAAAAAAGGGTAACATAAAAAGGGAAAAAGGGGAACTAAAAGAAAAAGAAGAAAGTCAACTTAGGAAAGAATCTACCATTTAAGAGCTTCTAATTTTAAACTAAATTAGCAATTTAATAATATGGAAAGCCTTTAAAACCTATAAGGGAATTTGGGGACACCTAGGAGTGATTCTAGGAGTAACTCTAGGTGGGTGAGGGAAATAAGATAATTAAAGAAATTAAAGAAATTAAATAATAGAGGAATGAAGGGGATGGGTGACACTTGTATTGAGAAGAATTTTTTGGAATTTATTTTAAAAACTTTAATTAAATGAGATTTTAGGAAAGAGAGGAAGTGGGAAATTCTATATAATGAAAGAAGGAGAAGGAGGAAAGGGGATCTTCTGTTTGCGTAACGTTACGCTGTAGAAATATCTACTTGATTGATTTACTTGTGGGAGTTGGGGATACCCAGCTCGGAGAGGAGTGGTAGCTCGGCCTTGCGAGGCGAGCTGGGAGCTAGATAAAACCTCTGGATAGTGTGTGTGGCCCCTTTGTGGCTCGGGGGGCTAAGGGGGAAGAAGAGTACCCCTAGCATTGGCTGGGAGGTACCGGTGAAGTTTCAATGGTCAATGAGTGGGAGTTGCACGGAGTGAGTGGGACGTCATTTAGAGCGGGCGATCAGGCAACGATACGCTCTCTTGATTTCTATTTTGTAGATGGTATTAGGACTTATGCTTGGATTTGCTTGTTTATCGGAAAAGTAAAATGATGTCTTTTAAGTTGATAATGGAAACTTGTCTTAGCCTAGCTTGATGGTTGTTGTCTCCCTTGGCCTTTGTTTCCCTCTTGTCTCGACCACCTTACTATGTTATTTGTGACCTTCGTGGTTGTTTAGCCTTCGTCCCTAGCTCACCAGTCCTCGCCTAAGCAGTCGGCTAGGAGCTTGATCTACGGTCATCGCCTTAGCATTAAAAGACCTATGGATCTCAATGCCCTTCTTTCTTGTGCGATGATGATGAAGCAAAGGACGAACCCATCCGTTGTCTACCTTTGTTATCACCCATGGATGATTGTTGACTCGCGCCTTCTAGTATGACCTCTGCATATGGATTATCTTGCTTCCTTGTTGTTTATTTTTGTGCCTTGATACGAATGATTATCTCTGCAATTTTAATATATTTGGATGGAGAAATTACCTTACATTTCCACTACGTTTGGCCTGTGAATAACCTTTTCAATTCATTACATTGATGGCAGATTTTCGCTACGATTTTTACTGTTTCATTGACTGCGATTTTACCCCTGCACTTTAAATTATTTGAAGACAATTCGCTTGCGTATTCGCCCACTGGAATGACAGTTTATAAGTTATTTTGGAATGAATTTTATGACAATATATTTTATTTTCTTCAGTGTGTTTCTTGTTATGTCTATAGTTTTTGTTATGTATTAATGGATCAACAGTATCATGGGTTAACAAATTTACTGGTTAGCGATTTATTTATAAGACGACACTGGCATTTAGAAGTCATCACTATTTCTGGATAGCATTAATGTGTACCAGTAAATTCATATTTAACCAACAACAATACCTCCAATTTCTTTTGTTAGTAGATAGCAAGTCTATACCTAAATCAACAATGAATCCCGACCTCCGTTTGGATGAAATGAGGTATGCGTTTCTATCTTAGGACAGTTGTGTTCCTACCTGAGTTGACACGTTTTTGGTTACATTAGGATGAATCCGTTTTTAATTATGAACAGACAGAGAACTATTACTGGTAGTGAATTGTTTAGGTAGCAACTGGAATGGCGTTTTTGACAGTCTGCGTTCATTGACACCCTGGGATGTTACACCTGCGTTCCTTTATTGCCTGGTGCATCCCTCTCCATGAATGATGGTTGTTTAAGTTGTTCTTTACTCAAAAATGTGTAATGTTTTGTTGCTTTTGGGGTCGCTTTAAACTCACCACAACAACTAGTCAAAAATATATATTATTGAATCTGTAATCATGAAATTGTAACAACAAAAACTTATTTTCACACTGTTGTTTGCACCTTTAGACTCAAACTGATACCCTTAGACTCTGACTGATATAAATTAGTAACATTGCAAGAATTTCTATGTTATTACGTTGTGATTTGATTTGGACATTAGACAATAGTGGTCCCCACTTTTACATGCTTATTAAAACTTATTTGATGTTGATTTCAGTCTAGATAATTGAAAATTCTGCATGCACTCGCAATCATGATCATGGTCGGTTAACAAGAGACCAAGAAATAATTGAGTGATTAGGAAGTGAATCTCATCATAGGTGTCACATCTCTTCTCATGCATGCCCTTCTTCTGCATTGCCTGCATCGCTTTTGTTTTTATTTATTTATTTTGGCAACTTAGAGAGCTATGCGTTATTATGTTTTATTGCTTTTTTTGCGTGTAATTAGGATAGTAATAACGTTGGTCTCCTTAACTCAGTTAATCGTTCAACTTCCAGCGAATATCAACTGTGCGGAGAATCCCCCTTTTTCCCTGCATCCTTCATTCGAGTGGCTTTGTTACCTCTGTTCAGCATTTTTCTTTTCATTTCTCCATTTTCAATTGCTCTCGGCAAGAGTGATTATCGTTGGTGCCAATATCCCCTTTGGCGATTGTTGGTAGTGTGGATGGTCTAATAATATCCCACGAGGATGATGATAATTGTGCAGCAGTAGCAACCACTTCCAAACGTTGTGTTAACCACGTATCCAAATAAAGTTCCACTGTTGGTGTCTGTTCTTCTCTTCCCTAAGAATGGCAGCCCTTTTTCAAGAAACTACTATTTGTGGTGGCGGTCAGCAATTGTACGAACGTCTGGTTGTGAATTTTGGGGTGAAGGCTCCAGACAATTATTTGTTATGAACAACTTTGTCCTGATATCGGGTTTTATTCTTAATGGATCGCAGTCTTACACCTCCTCTATTTCTTCCCCTCCGTATCTTTTATTCCTTGGGTTCGGTATTGGCAGATTCTTGATGGTTCTGGTTTTTCTCTAGAGGCCACCCATTTTTGGTAATTGGGATTTCTTGATAGTTTTTCTCTACAAGCCATCAACTGAAATAACTTTCCATCTTAAAGCAGTCTTTTTTTTAAGGGTTTTTAATCATTTTATCCATGTTCTGTTCTTACTTGGCTTGTTTAACCTTAAATTTTGAATGACTTTAAAGGTTTCTTTTTATTGTCTTGTGAGACATTACCTGTGGGCGTGTTATATTAATGAAGTATGTTGAGTCTTAGATGATAGGATCCTTGTGCGCACCAAATAATGTAATGTTGATTTCTTAGAGGTTATACTACCTGCGCTCAATGAATTTATAATGTAAAGAATGATTGTTGGATAGTAACCTTTGCGTGCAAAGGAAGTAATGCGATGGATGGATTGTTGATTTTCGTTTGCGTCTTGAGTTAATTCGTCATTACTCATGCCATGTTATTTTATGGCTAGGTGGGGATGAACCTGATTATAGTTACTTAGGTTCCCTAAAGGCTGGTTGAATTTTTACCCTGCATCGTTGATTAAGCTATGATTTAAATATATATATTTCTTGTGCATTGGATTTCTGATGGATGTACATTGATACAATTAATAGATTATTGGCGTGCATTAAATTCTAACGAGGTGGGATTCGTCATGTGAGTAGTTTTCCTAGCACCTTGAGTTAGGATTGATGCACACTTTTGCACCATGAAATTAAGGTTGACTTTTACCCATGCGCTATGGTTTATGTGGATGCTTGATAGTTATAGAATTGTTTACTCTTGTGCAATAGAATGAAGTCAATTCCATCATGCCTTACTTATATCATTGGATGATGGAGATAGGAATTAGAGTCTTTTATGCCTCGGAATTTATGTGAAGGCACTATGTTGTTAGTACCTTTAGCGTCTTTGTCTTTTTATGTATATCTGTATGATCTTAACCTAGTGTTACGTTTCCCTTGTTCTGATAGTGTTATTCATTCATTATACTGATGAGAGTAGTTGAGTGCCTTATGATTTTTTTTGTTTATGCACATTCATGTATTGTATGAATGAAGAAATTATGGGTTACTGCTTCAGTGAGTTAATGCGTCGATATGTGTATATTCGTCCACGACATCAATGTGTTGGCTTACGTCGTGAGTGTTGGAATTGTATTTTTAATTCTTATTTAATTTTGTATGATGTGTCTCTAATGTGGTCATTAATTGATGTATGTTTCCTAATGCTACAAAAAAAAAAAAAATACCCTTTATATGTCATTTGTTGGCGTAACGTCAAGGTCATTACACTGAGTCACTCTAGTCTGACCAATTCAGCCTCGAATGCCTCGATCTTGGCTCGAGATGCTTCGACTTGCTTCTTTGTTGTGGCCTCTTGTTCAGTGAACTCTTGGATCACTGTGTCATTCACTGGCCCTTCTAAGCATTGTTCTGCTATGATGACGAGTTGTTCTAGCTCTGCTCCTTGGCTCTCGACCTCTGTAAACAATAGGCATGCCTTATATTGCACAGGTTGAAGTCGTTGAGTGACTTCCATCACTTTTATTTGAAGCATATGGATCTGCTGCTGAGATGTATGTTGTTCATGAGACCTCTTCATTCTGTCTACAGTTGACAGGGCCTTTAGTTGCGCCTGTAGTGTATCCATGTGTTGCTTCGCTTCCTGGAGTTGTGACTCTAGCGCCTGTAACTCGGGGTTCTCAGTGAGGTTTTCATAGGTCTAAGCGCTGCGATTAATCAGTTGCTTGCACTCCAAGGCAAGAGATTTTAATCTTTCGATTGTGTTGCGGGCAGATGCTTCCCTGAGGTCTCTTACATCTTGAGGGGTCTCAGGCATAGTGTAGAGCTATCAAGATTCTCCCATTCTGCAAAATTGCATTGGTCCTCAAGGTATTTTTGTACTTGTGCTAAAGCCTGGGTGGCTTGTGTTGTCTCTTCCTGAGCTCATCGAAGGTGAGCTTCGACTGTATCAGCAATGCAGTGGAGTTGAGCTAACTCATTACCTAGTGTTGATGTTCTTACTGATAGAGGTGCAGTAGGAACTACGCAACTGGACTGTAATGCTTGCTTCATTCCTTGAAGTTCAAATTTGATTTGATTGAACACCTCCTCCTGCATAGCTTCTTGCTTCTCTTCTCTCTCCAGCGAAGCCTTGTTCAATGCTACGACGATAAAGTCAAAGTCGTCTGAAGTGAGAGTGGTCTCCAATTTGGTCTTGGTTGCTTTTGATTTCTTTCTTGAAGAAGGACCGGCTCGAGCAATGGATGGAGAGGCCGATATTCCTCTCGTCGAATATGCTTGTACACCTGTAGACACTCCTCTCTCCGACATGGCTCTCTCTATCAACAATTCGAGGAGAAATTGTTTTACTGATTCTTCAATAGCGATGAGCTCGTTGGACATACGCGCTTGGGATTAAAATTATTGGGGTCACGATGGTCTTAGACACTGCACTAGAATAACATCAAGGGCACAATGATCACTATAGACAAATCACTTAGTCTACGGGCTTCGAATTCTCAGTTAGCAAAAGTGTTCTCCATGCATGGTGTGACGGGATAAGTAGGCAACTTGGAAATGGTTCACTTGCAATGGTTATGAGCCTCTGTTAACTCTTATTCAATCTGTTAGGGCACAATCTAACTGTCTGGTGTCAGGCTATAAATGATTTTCGATCCATTCGGAACGACAATCGAATGAATATATCGGCCCCAATGACTATCTTGCTTCGTCATGGTGAAGTGCCTTATGTCGTTGTTCTGATATCCCGATGAAGCTCCAATTCTGCAAATTTTCTCTCTACGAATTTCCCTCTAGAACCTTCTTCAACTTATCTCTCTTCTTACTTTGTTTCCTTGCCTTCTTTCTAGTGAGCTTCGTCTTGATAGTTTGTTTTCAATTCTGATTCTTATCTTCTTTTAACATAGCCACTGTGCGTTGTTGAGATTATTTCCTAGGATTCAGGGGTAATACCTTTTCTTTGTCTGGGATAGGTACTTCAGTCTTCTGGAAGTCCTCTGATGTTCCTACATCTTTGAAATCATGGTCTCTAGTTTCAAAAAGATTCGATTTGTTCTCCTATTCTTCAATCAATTGTGTGATCCTTCTAGTCATGAAATATTTTAAGTCTTGTTTCTTCTGATCCAAGGCTTCTTCTTATTCCTCCCGTTTGGCTTGAGATCTGTCAATCCAAGGTTTTCCTATTAACATGGTAAACAGGGCATTGTCTTCAATAAACTTAATAATCTAAAAATCTTCCTCTGTCGAAGTTCCATTAACATTCATAGGTACTTGAGCGAGGTTCCCACATAAATTTACCAGCTTTCCTCTGAATAGTCTTATTCCTCCTAATGAAGGGATCCTAGTAGGCTTCCCTATAACTTCCCAAGTTATTTGTGTCATGATATTCACCCGTGTTTCTTCATCTAGAACACAGTCAACGTCGAAGTCTTCTATTCATGCTTCAATGCATTCTTTTTCTTTAAAGATCTCTGATAACATGACATGTCGGTGATCATTCAGGGTTTTGTTTATTTGCAGCAATACTTTCTCTGATTCTTTATGGGGTTCTGCTATAGCCTTAGTTTATGGATCTGTCTTAGGGTTCTCCTGGTTTAGAGTCATTCTTTCAAGCTTAGTGATCATTCTAGGGCAATCCAACACTTCATGGTCCATAGCCTTACAACAAAGACAACTAGGTCTTCTTCTAGGGCATTCCTTAGCAAGATGTCCTGGTCTTCTGCAACTATAGCAGAGGGTCAATCCTCTCTTTATTTTAAATGATCCCCGGCCTCTCTTGTACTGCACACTAGGATCATGGTAGCTAACCTGCAACAAATTCTTTCTAGGATCTTGCATCCATTTGTTAGTCCAAACATTCTTTCTATCCATAGGTATAATATATCTTACACTATTCTTGGCATATCTAATCGTATCAAACCTTCTTTCATCTATTAATGCCCTATATTTCAAACTAGGACAAACTCTATTAAACATACCTAGTTCCATACTCCAGAAACAAAAAAATTCCACTTATCTTATTTCTACAGAGCACAAAGGTTTTAGGTCTAAAAATTTTAACTATTCTTACCTTTATTAGAGAACAGAGCTTGCAAATCTTACCTCTTTTAATCAGATGTTCTTACTTTTACCTTTCTTAGAGCACAGATGTAACACCCTTTTGTTACTGTTGCGACACTTTGATACCATACTGTAATGCTCCCGACCATCAACCCTATGGTTGGGCCAACATTACTACATGGAATAACAATACTCACTCTTAATTATATAAACAACGTCCATTTAAGTAATGAAACATATTTAAAACTTAGAGTAAGCCTAAGAATTACTGCTAACATAATTTTAAAACATGGCATTAACATTAATTCATATGCACAACAGGATACATGATAATTATAAATACACAGACATGCAGAAACATAATTGAAACATCATCTGGTATTTATCTTTGAAACAGTGGTAGTTCCACCAACCAGGTGCAGGCCTTCCATGCACCTCCCAACCTTAGACCACACTGCTCATTAATCTCAGCAGTGGGTCACCCTCGAGCTAGGACTAAGCTCCACCCCAAGGCAAGGAATTCTAGGCTAGGGTGAGGTTACAGGGAAAACACACAATCACAAGGAAGGAATTCTCTCCCAAGAGCCACTCATACTCACTACCCACAGACTCTCCTTCCCCACATGCCTGTTCCACCCCAAGAGTATACACCTTCTCTATCACCTAGACAGTCCTTCAACTACTAACCTCCCTTTCCTTGGGTTTCAGCAACAGACCAGACCAGAAGTCTCTAAGATCTGTGGAAGCTACAGGGTTCCTTCCAGGAGTTCTCTCCTTCCTTTGTGCACTATCTGACCTGGAGAGAATCACTCACAGGCCAAGTAACCTGTTCTTCTAACTTCAATCACCTCTCTCACTTGGAGATAATGTTGTACAAACTGGCCAACAAGCCACACGCAGTCTAGCACTGCGTGGCCACAACAGCCAACGAGTAAAACATACACGGGTTTTCCAACAGGCTTAGCAATGATAAGATGGTCTCCCGGTTATGGCTTGGGAACAAATATTCCACACATAGGGTCGATGGTTCAAATAGAGGGTGTCTCGACTTTTCAGAACTCAACATAGGCTATCCCTGAAATCAACACAGACTTTTTCCCACAGTTTCAGAATTTCACCAGGGTATCTCTTGCAGAGGTCGAACGGGTTCATGCTTAGGCAGTCGAGTCGAATGGAGGAGAGACCCCCAACACGTCTCATCTTAGTCGTTTTATTTGCATGCGCCTGGGATGACACTTGTCACCCATGAAACTACATGTGTTCTTTCAGCATGCATTCCTCCCACCATTTGGAAATCACATGTCCTTCCAAAAGAACTTAGGATAAAAACATATTACTCACATGTCTTTTGGAATAATATTAAAATATTATTCCCCAAGGACTTAAGTCCCTAGGCTCCATACTTAGCCCCCTTTTCCCACCTTCCAGCCCCTAATCCTTTTCCTACTCCGTGGAAGCTTAGTCCCCCATCACTCATTCATCGTGGTCGGTCTGCATGCGGCGATGTTTATCTTTTTATTAATAATGTGCATAGATACATGTACAAAATCAGGCTCTTTGCCTTCAACACTTAGGCTCTCTGGCCTAATAATCACATAAGCCTACCATATTATATAAATTGGCTCACTAGCCTATACAACATAATTTACAATTCATTTCATAAACAAGATTTACAATAGGGCTCGTCCTTGGGGACATTACAATCCCCCTCCCCTTATTTCTGCACTATCCTCAGTGCAACTTTACACTGCATCTGCAAGCTTTTCAAAAAAAATCAAAAATATGTGGGTACTCTGCCTGCATACCATCGTCATGCTCTCATGTCGCATCCTCAGGACCATACCAGGTCCACTAGACCTTTACAAGCTCTATGGCTCGATTCCGTACTATACACTGCATCTGCAAGCTTTTCAAAAAAATTCAAAAATATGTGGGTACTCTGCCTGCATAACATCGTCATGCTCTCATGTCGCGTCCTCAGGACCATACCAGGTCCACTAGACCTTTACAAGCTCTATGGCTCGATTCCGTAGCTGTTTGATTTTCTTTTCCAATATGTGCACAGGATGCACTTGAAGGACACCTTTTGGTTCCACCTGAATCACATTCCAATCGATAACATGATTAGCATCAGGTATATATTTCTTAAGTAGTGAAACATGAAACACATTATGTACATTCATAGATGCAGGTAATGCAAGTATGTATGCAACTGGCCCAATCCTTTCCAGGATTTCAAAAGGCCCACAGTATCTTGCTACCAACTTGGCGCAACTTCCCAGCTTCAGGGAACTCCTATTAAATTTCACTTTCAGGAAAACAGGATCACCCACTTTGAATTCTCTGTGGGCTCTGTTCTTATCAAAATAACTTTTCTGCCTGTCCTGGGCAGCTTTCAAATTCTGTTTAATTCTTATCATTTGGTCTTCCATCTCTTTAAGCAACTCTGGCCCAACTACTGCTCTATCAGCTGGTTTATCCCATCTCACTGGAGTGTTGCACTTTCTTCCATAAAGTTCTTCAAATGGGCTCATCTTCAACGATGCATGATACCCATTATTGTAGGCGAATTCTACCAAATGCAGGTAGTCTTCCCATCTTGATGGTTTGTCCATCACGTACATTCTCAATATGTTCTCTATTACTCTGTTCACCCTCTTTGTCTATCCATCAGACTTGGGATGATATGTTGTACTAAAATTTAGATTCGTTCTGAATCCTTTGAATAGTCCTTTCCAGAAATTCGAGGTGAATTTCAAGTCCCTATCAGACACAATCGTCTTAGGAATTCCGTGCAAGTGTGCCACTTCTTTTAAGAAGATATCAGCAACATTTGTTGCCTTGTGAGTGGTTTTTAGTGGAATAAAATGGGCATCTTTTGTAAGCTTGTCCACCACCACCATGATCGAATCATGAAGCTTGCTCGTTCTGGGAAATCCTGTAATAAAATCCATCGTCACCACTTCCCACTTCCACTCAGGAATGGGTAAAGGTTGCAACAACCCTACTGGGTGCATATGCTTAGCCTTAACTTTCTGGCAATTCATACATATGGCAATGTATTTAGTGATCTCTCTCTTCATACCTGGCCAGAAGTAATGGCTTTTGATTGCTACCACAGTCTTCTGATATCCAGGTTGTCCAGCATAAGTCACGTTATGCATTTCTCTTAGAATCACAAATTTCAATTCTTGGAGATTGGGTACATACACTCTATTTTTGTACAGAAGTATTCCATCAGCTCCCAAGGTGTAACTTTCCTTTTTCTGTGGCCTCTCACTCTGTTGTAGCTTTGCTACCAAATCTCTGTACTGCAAATTTGCATTTGCAGCTTCCAAAATTCTATCCTTAATATCAGTCATGTACATGCTAATGGTTGTAGCATGTAATTCATGCACCTTTCTGTTGAGTGCATTAACCACCTTGTTTTCCTTCCCTTTGATATGTTTGATATCAAAGTCATATTCACACAGAAACTCCAACCACCTACTTTGTCTAGCGTTTAAAGTCGGCTGATCAAACAAATATTTTAGACCGTAGTGGTCTGTTCTCAATTGAAATCTTCTTCCCATGAGGTAATGTCTCCATTTCCTCAAAGCGTGGACGATTTCTGCCAGCTCCAAATCGTGAGTGGCATAATTCTTTTCATGTTCTTTCAATTTCCTAGACTCATAACAGATTACAAATGCATCTTGGCTGAGAACTCCTCCCAACCCTTCCTTACACGTATATGTGCACACCGCAAAATCCATATTTGGATCTGCAATCCTCAAGATTGGAGCACTGGTTAACAACTGCTTCAATCACCAGAAACTCTTCTCACACTCTTCAATCCACTGAAACTTTTTCTCCTTCCTTTGAAAGGAAGTGATAGGGTGAGCTATCTTTGAAAACCCTGCTATAAACCTTCTGTAGTAGCCCGCCAAACCCATACAGGATCTAACTTCTATCACATTCCTTGGTGATGACCATTCTTGGATGGCCTCAACCTTCTCAGGATCCACAACGATCCCTTCTTCCAAAATAATATGCCTCAAGTAATGGATCTACCTTTGGTAAAGTGAGCATTTTCTCAATTTAGCAAACAATTGGTGTCCTCTCAACACTTGAAACACTAGTCTTAGGTGTTGTTCATGCTCTTCCTCTAACTTGGAATACACCAAGATGTCATCCAGGAACACTATGAAAAACTTGTCTAAATAGTTCTTGAATACACCATTCATCAAGCACATAAAAACAGCTAATGCATTTGACAGTCCAAATGGCACCACTGTGAACTCGTAATGACCGTACCTTGTTCTAAAGGCATTCTTGTTGATATCCTCATCCTTTATTCTTACCTAGTGATATCCTGATCTGAGATCTATCTTCGAAAATATTTTTTCACCCTTCAACTGATTGAAGAGATCATCGATCCTTGGTAGAGGATACTTGTTCTTGACAGTTACCTTGTTCAACTGTCGAAAATCAATGCCCAGCCTCAATTTCCCATCCTTCTTCTTCATGAACAGGACTGGGGCACCCTAGGGTGACACCCTGGGGTGAATGTACATGTTCTTCAGAATCTCTTTCAGCTTCAATTGCAACTCTTTCAACTCTGGCATACTCATTCTATAAGGAGATTTCGACACCGGAGCTGCTCCAGGCATCAAATTTATAGAAAAATCAATGTCTCTCTTTGGAGGTAGTCCAGGTACCTCCTGAAATACATCCTTGAACTCTGTGAGTACCTCATGGTCTCCAATTCTTGAGACTTCATCTCTGGATGCTTCCTCCACACGGGCTGCAAATAATTGACAACCTTTCCTGTAACACTTCTTCAGCTGCATGGCTGAGATTTCTCTAACAACCACAGCTCTGGGAATTCCTTGGACTATTTTTCGATTTCCCTCCTCATCTAGGCATGTAAACCTCTTGTTATGATAGTCCAGGAGGGCATGGTGCTGGTCCAACCATGTCCATCCCAATTAAGCAGTCATAATAGCCTAAAGGCAGAAAATTCAATTCACCCTTCGTGCTCAATCCATTCATGTCCATCGAACAGGATTTAACCAATTCAATGACCTTCCTCTTGGTTCCTGTAGCCAACTGCACTAACCAAGACCTTTCATGTTTGCTTCTTGATAAATGCAAAATTTCCACCAACCTAGGATCTACATAACTATGGATAGCTATGGAATCAATTAAAATAATAAATGGTTGGTTGTTGATCATACCTTCTACTTCAATCATGTGTGATTGAAATTATGCTTGCTTGTTTTCTAGGGCTGCGTAGATCCTTGGCATCCTGTTGCCCATATCCTCCACTGTTTCAGTTTTCTGAACATTGTGGATGACTCTCGCTTTATCTTTTCTGTGGGGGAAGTCTCAGTACCTATGGTTTCCTTTATATCCCCAACACTCTATAGGTGGAAGTTTGGGCATTTTCTCACCCAGTTCAGCCTTCCTGGGCTCTCTGAAAGATGGTTGTCTCTGAGGACTATTTCTAAAAAAGGGAGGCTTGTTTCCCTTTTTCCTCTGCTCTTTCCTGAACTTCTTCTGATCATCCCAAGCCTTCTGAGAAGTAGGCCTTTCTCTTTGTTGTTCATATAAGCATTTATCCCTTCTTATTGTTTCTTCCATAGTCTTAGGATCGTCATACTGAATCTTGTCACCAATAGAAGGTGGCAGTCCACTCAGATATCTCTGAATCTTGACAGCCTCATCTTTAATGAATGAAACATACTTCAGTAGTTCCAAAAACCTTCGTTCATATTCATCGATGGTCATGTTGCCCAACTTGTGTTCGAAGAACTCCTTCATCTTTCTGTCATAGTACCTTTTGGTTAGGTATTTCTTCTCGAAATCCCTCTCGAACTTCTTCCAAGTGATATATTTCTCACTAATGTGTTGCACCTGCACAAACTGATCCCACCACATGGATGCTTTTCCTTTCAATTGATACATCGCAATTCTTCCTTCTTCATGAGAGGAATAATTCTGCAGTTGGAAATATTTCCTCATGCCTAGAAACCATGTTTCAACATCTTCCTCCTTCTTATGTTCTCCATCAAATGTTGGAGGCTTGATCTTGTTCATCTCCCCTTTCAACTCATCCCTTCCATATGTTCGGTGTTTTCTAGTAGGGGACGAGCTTGAACTATTGTGTACTTCCCTGCTGGAGTTCTTTGAGGAGCGACGACGATGTATGCTACCACTCCTCGATCTCCTTCTTCTCTCAGGGGTTTTGACACTTCTTGATCTTCTTTTCCTCTCAGGGGTCTTGCGACTCTCTGTCTTGCTTGAGTCACTCCTCTTCTCCAACTTCCTTTCTATTCTTTCTAGATTCTTCAACACTTTTAAGTTGAATTCTCCCTGTTGATCCCTGACCCTCATGAGCTTTCAGCTATCAGCTCGGTGAGCTTGGGCATCTTTCTGCAATCTTTCAATGAGTTTCATCATATGTCCTTCCTTATCCAATTCTCTTCCATGCCCATTGGAGTTCAATCCTTTGACTCCCAGATTGACATCCCTTCCTTCCCTTTCGCTCTCTGAAATGGAGGTAATCCACACCTCTTCCATTTCTATATAAGACGTAGATTCACAGTTGTCCTGACACTCGTTGAAATTTGCACACACAATGTGGAATAAACCAAAGTTTTTCAGGCCCTTAAACCTTCAAGAAAATTACACCACTCATAAACCAACATGAACAAGAAAAACAAATTTATTCCATTAGTTTTCTGAGCTCTATTTGGCTCTGCAAATTTTCGGGTCTCAGTCCACAAAGATCCAATAGTTAAATCCTTGACGGTTCTTTTGTCTTTGAAAATTTCGAGACTTTGGCACTTCGGGTTTTCGGGTGATAGCTTCCTCTTTCTTCCTACCCTCGTAACCAAAGACACCTTTCACAACTTCACGATCTCTTGAGTTTGCGAGTCAAAGACCCTCGACTCTTCTTCCTCCAAACGTCGATACTCGAGATGCGATACAGTATGGCCCCCTCCTCCCTAGTTTCTGCTACAAATAATCGTAGGATAGGGATAAGTGCTAGAACCTATCAGAACTCATGACTTCACAAGTTGGAGTGTTGAGCCCTCATACTCCTCCTTTGTGAATCCTGAAATCCCGATTTACTTTACCCTACGGGCCCACATAGCACAACTGTCTCCACATCTACAGTGGCGAGTGGCACCCTTCGAAGGGTCCACATCACCTTCAACGACGTCATCAATTCCTGCCACTCTTGCTTGTCTCCTCGACTTACTGGCATGTGATACACCCATGTGTCCACGTCTATTCCAAAGGGGAAATCCAACGGTTAGACTTTTCTCAGATCTACGGCGTAGATATTTTCGGTGTTTCAGGATTTTGGGAATCAAAGTTTGTGCAACCACACATCTCGAA
>ML806670.1:153081-166314 GCA_009831015.1 Picea engelmannii
CGGCTCAAGAATATAATTTATATTAGGCTATTAGCCTCCAAGAGAAGAAGTCGGCCAGAATTAATAATAATATACTGAACAGACACCTACCCATAAGGAGAAGTCGGCCCCAGTAAACTGGCAGGATTACTATAAATACAGGGCACCAGTTTCTCATTTAGTCACATCTCAGGACTGCAGTTTTCCCAAGTGGTGTGCACAGCAGGTGTAGCTGGTGCACAGGTTTGGAGGAGGGTTGCAGGTGCAGCTGCAGCAACAGCAAGTTTCAATATTTGGCTTGGATATCTATTGGCTAGGGTTTGGACTATCTGATCAACTTTTTGTGATGCGCTATCCTTGGGGAGAGATGTGTTGCTCTTTGTATGGCTATCTAGCCTAGGGTTTTCTTCCAGAGGAATTTCCAGGTCAAGGTTAAGGTGCTTGGAGGGAGGCTTCGGCTTGTGGTTGGGAGACGAGGGTATCATCGTGGTAAAACGAGCACACCATCATATATATTCTAACACATAGATACATGTACAAAATCAAGATCTTGGCCTTCAACACTTAGGCTCTCTAGCCTAATAATCACATAAGCCTACCAGCTTATATAACTTGTCTCACCAGCCTATACAACATAATTTACAATTCATTTCATAAACAAGACTTACAATAGGGCTCGACCTTGGGGACATTACAACAGAGCTTTCATATCTTACTTGTTTTCTTCATATCCGACCTCCTTTCTTCAGATTGGGCTTCTTTCTTTAGCACAAGGCTATATGAATCGAGTAGAGCACTGGGCACTAGGGAAAATATCTATTCACAGAGATTCCACAAATTTAAGATGAATCTTTTCACAGAGCTTCTTCTTTCTCAGTTCCTAGCAATCATAGTTTCAAGTCTAGACAACAGAACCATTTGTTGGCATAGGAGCAGACCCAGGGTTCAACGCTACAGCAACACACCAACAAATACCTAACTACCGACCCTTTCGGAAACACCTATGAAGCAGATGAAGTCTCACCCAAGGTAGAGGCAGGGGTGGTTGCAGAACTCAAGTGTCTACAACCTTAGCTGGGACATAGATCTGTGATTGTACAACTTAATAAAGCACTTAGCACCATCAGTTCCTCAATATACATTCAATAACCACTTTGCTTATAAGACAGAACTTTGCAGCATCAACACTGATCTAATGTATTTAAAGACTTATCATAAGTAAATAGGTCATATATGGTAGATCAAGCGTTGAGCATATTCATATATATCAGATCTATCATTCTACCTATCATTACAACTAAGCATGAGCAAATCTATCTAATCATCTCAAGAACTTAGTAAAAGAAGACATAAACACATTAAGACAAGCATGAACCAAGACAACACAGTGTTTACATGGTTCACCCCTCTTCTGGGGCTACATCCACCAACTCTTCTTCTTTATTGTCTTCAATCAATTGGTTACAAGCACATAGCCTCAAAACCCTTGCTCTGCATGGGACAGAAGAACTGCACATCTCTCTATATCCTTCTTCATTGTGTTACATCACTAAGCCTCCTATCATATTGCACAAGGACTTGCACTCAACTCTGCAAGTCTTACACAAAATGCACAAAGCCTTATCACACAGATCCAACTCTTGGCACTTAGCCTACATCACATAGATATCTCATTCGACTTCAACTACTGCCCTATATGGCCTAAACATCTATATATATATTACAAAATAGGCCTACACATGGGTAAACCCATGGGCCTACATCCCATTCCCGTTACATATTCCCAAAAACCCAAAAAGGGGCCCAAAAGGGGGCCGAGATCCTGTGATCTCCACTTCGTCTTGCGCTCCTCCTTCGTTAGGTTGTCGAAGTTCCAAAATAGGTCAACATGACCAAGAAATTCTCAAAACTTGGTCAAGGGCCAACATCACCCATTTCCCCAAGTTGCACAAGTAATTCCACATTTTATTTTAATTAAATGTAATTTCTCTCACCCATCCTAAAAGTGCTCCTTAAATCACTCCTAGTTGTCTCTTTATTCCCCTTATTTACAATTAATGAATGAAGCCTTAATAAATATGAGTTGAGTTAAAATATGAGTCTTCTTCTAGCTATACCAGTGTTAACTAGACTCTAGATATCGTTATATGCATACACATTCTTTCATCTTTATTTCTTTCTCATTTTAGAACTCCCTTTTAAAAATTTCTTGCACCCATGTGCCTTATCAAATATTTAGATATATTTAACTCTTTTTAATTCTTAACTTGATTTACCTCATCCCCTTTTTATTTAATTTATAATTTAGTTTTAGTCTTCTTACCCAAACTTAAACTTAAGATTAAATTTTGAAAAGGCTTAGAATTTCATTTGGGGATGTAAAATTAATAATTTCAATCCTTAATTAATTAATTAAATACGACAATGTTTAAATATTTTACAAGGTTTAATTATTCTCTCAAGGTTTTCTAGTCCATATAGATTCATTGACTCAAGTGTTACTTTCGTGATGCTCCCTTCAAGACGCACTTCGTGATCCAACGGTGCCACTCTCCTTTGACTAGTTTTGGTAGTTGTCCAACCCTTGGAGTCAGCACTCCATTTAGGTGACCTTGTGAGAGGATAACTAAGGAATAAGGACCCTACCTTATTGCATGCCCTTAGAAATCTTTGTGAGCGATTGTCTCAATATTCCCTCACGACTTCATGGACCTCTCGAACTAGGTAATCGTTAACCTACAATTTGAGCCACGACGGGAGTACTAGTAGGATCTGGCATGGATGTTGCCACACCTCTCCCTCAATATATGGTCTATGTTCATGGTTATTTTACTCCTTATGTGAATCAGATTAGCAAGAAATTGTCAGCCTGTATCTATCAACGAAACACTGTCAATGATCCATATACAAAATCATACTATAATCGATCATATGTCACATATGCATAAATAAAATACTCAAACCAATAAAATCCACTCCCTGACTCAATCAAGAGTCCCAGGAGGTCCATTGATGCCATCAACATCCACAATATGTCAAGTGTCCTGCACACTCATGGGAAACTCGTCAATAACATCTATCAATACCTATATATCAATTAGCATTAAATCACAACCATCAACAACATCATAAAAATCCATAAGAGAAATATATAAAAAAGTACTATAATCGGATCACTTGCACGCAAGTGGTCTCAAAGAATAAGTTGATAACATGTGCTCGCAAGAGAGGGATGTTACATACACCCCCTCTTGTTTTAAACTTTGTCCCGAAATTGTACAATACATAAAATGCAGTAATAAAAGTATTTGATGAGATATATATGTCTAACCTATCCAAACAAGTAAGGAAACGACTAACACATATCATATGCGTCCTCTCAGGTAGCCGAGTGTGGACCATAATTGTCCCATTGTACCTTGACATGATCGACTTTTCAATGTTGTAGCTATCAAATGTGATGGTCCATAATGCAGATTGGCTCCACTATGAGTGCACCCTCATCTGACACCTGCAAAGAACTCATGTCAATCACATGTGTAGGATCACTAACATAATGTCTCAATATGGATACATGAAAAACACCATTCATATGCCTCAAAGAATCAGGTAAGGCTAGGTTATAGGCCAAGGGTCCTTTCCTTTCCACAACTTCAAAATGTCCCACAAACCTAGGAGATATTTTAGCTCCCTTCCCAAACATGATCAAACTCTTGTGCAGTTTCACCCATAGGAAAAACTGATTGCCAACTTCATAATCACGGTCAACATGATGCGCATAAACATGACTCTTCTGTCGATATTTCACCTCTTTAATCCTTTCTCTTATCATTTGAATTTGTTCTTCCATATCTTGGATCACTTTTGGTCTTACAAGGGCCCTATCCTCAAGTCGATCCCAACTCAAAGGCGTCCAACACAGTTTCTCGTAAGAAACTCAAATGGTGCTATCTTAATGGTAATTTGATAGTTGTTGTTGTATGCAAACTCTACTAGTGGCAAGAACTCTTGCCAATGTTTGTGTTGGTCCATTACATACATACACAACATATCTTCCAAAATTTGGTTTGTTCTTTCTGTCTTCTTGTCTGTCTCAGGGTGATACGTTGTACTAAATTTCAGTTGTGTTCTCAAAGCCTCTTATAAACTGGTCCAAAAACGTCCTGCAACATTGATCCTCTATCGGATATGACCCTTTTTGGGACACCATGTAACCTCACAATCTTACTGATAAAAACTCTAGCTATGTCTGGCACCTGATTCGTTGTACGCACATGAATAAAATGTGCACTCTTTGTCAGAGTGTCAACTACCACGGAAATTGAGTCATGCCTCCTTGTCGTTAGCAACAATCCAACAATAAAGTCCATAAAAATGACCTCCCATTTCGATTCTAGAATGACGTGTGGTTGTAGTAATCTCGCCGGATGTCTATTTTCAACTTTCATTTGTTGACATTCTATACATCTCACCATGTAGCCAACTATGTTTGATTTCATCCCTTTCTAGAAGAATAAAGGCTTTAGGTCTGCCCTCATATTCGTGACTCTCGGATGAGCCATGTACACTATGTGATGCGTTTCACTTAAGATCATGCTTCTTAATTCATCATTAGGAGGTATGCAAATCCTATTGTTATACCTCATCAATCTATCATTGTCCAATGTATATCCTTCAAACCTTGGTACCCTCATGGTGTCTTGTCTGATATTGTCCTTAACATCTTTGTACCAGTCATCGTTGAACTATATAGTTAAAATACTTTCTTAAAGATTCGTCCAAACAAGTACCACCGAGAAGATGCATGGTCTCTGACTCAACGCATCATCCACTCTATTTATTGTTCCTTTTATGTAAGTAATCCCAAAATTGTATTCGCTAAGTAATTCTGACCAATGCCTTTGTCACGCGTTCAAGTCACTTTGCGTACTATGTGCTGGAATCCACTGTTATCTATTTTTAGTTCAAATTTTCATCCAATCAGGTAGTGTCTCCACACTCTCAAGGAATACACAATGGCCAATAAATCCAAATCATGTGTTTCATAGTTCTCCTCATTATTTCTTAATTTCATTTAGATGCAAGCAATCACTCGACCCTCTTGCATCAATAATCTGCCTAAACCTTCCTTGGATGCATCCGTGCATACCAAGAATTCCTTGTCCATATCGAAGACTTTTAGTATTGGTGTGGTCGTCAACAATTCCTTGAGCCTTCAAAATTCTTCCACGCATTTCTCGATCCATAAAAACTTCTTGTTTTTATTCTACAATCCCGTGATCGGATTTTCTATCTTCAAAAAACCTTCGACGAACCATCGGTAATATCCTGCTAAACCCATAAAGTTGTGTACTTCTTGTACATTTTTCATTATAGGACATTCCATAATAGCCTCTACTTTCATAGGATCCACATCGATCCCTTCACCAGATATAACATGCCCTAAGTAATGAATCTTTGATTGGTAAAAATAACATTTCGATAGTTTCCTGTGATTTGGTTTCTCACAATCACTGTAGTACCAAGATTAAATGTTCGTCATGTTATTTTTTCATATGAGAATATATCAATATGTCATCAATGAATACTTGAACAAACTTGTCCAAGTATTTGCGGAACACCCCATTCATCAAACTCATGAATACACCTGGGGCGTTTGTTAGTCCAAACGATAAAACGATAAACTCGTAGTGTCTGAACCTCGTCTTGAATGTGGTCTTAGGAATATCTTCCTCTTTAATTTGTAACTGGTGATATCTTGATCTCAATTCGATCTTTGAAAACACCGTCGTGCCCTTCATTTGATCAAACATATCATATATCCTTGGCAATGGATACTGGTTCTTGATTTTCTCCTTGTTCAATTGATGATAGTCAATACAAAGTCTCCATGACCCATCCTTCTTTCTTATGAAAATAACAGACGCACTCCAAGGTGACACACTTGGACGTATAATCCCCAAGTCCAGAAAATCCTTTAATTGAATTTTCAACTCCTTTAATTCAAGTTTTGACATCTGATATGGCGTTCTCGCTATCGGTTCAATTCCAAGCGTCAATTCTATTGTAAAATACAACTCTCTTTCAGGTGGTAAACCTGGTAACTCTTCTGGAAACACGTCTGCAAACTCTTTCACTATAGGAAGGTTTCTAATCCTTCTGTCTCACCCTTTTTGTTTAGCGCCAATATTTCATAAAGCTTGCACCCCTTTCACATGCTCTTCTGTAGTTGTAAGGAAGAAATGAACCTCAAGGACACTCCCTGGTTTCTTCCTACAATCACTCTTCTCTATCCCACATCATTGGTCAAACTTAATTGTTTTGTCTTATAGTTGAGTATCACATCATGTGATTCCAACAAGTCCATAGTGATCACTATGTCATAATATCCTAAGATCATGACATATAGGTTGGGATTCGTTAAAAAATATCCCAAGTTAATGCCAGAGTACACAACATTTCCTTCAACCTTCTATTTGGCACCCGAATCCATTTATATGTATCTAAACTCGTCCTCCTCGACTACCTTTACCTTAATTCCTTTTTAGTGTTGCACCAGAAATACAACTCTCTGTATAACCTGGATCTATCAAAATACTAAAATTTTGGTCGGCGATGGTACCTGACGTCTCGAGCACATTGGACTGGTGCTCAGCCTGGTGGTTATTCACCACTGCATGAATCCTGTAGGCCTTGACCAAATGTCCAACTGTAGTGTGTCCAGCTGACCCAACTGATCTGGCCCTCTCAACCAGACAATCTCACTGGTAATGTGGCTCTCCACATGTCCAACATCCATTCTTCGGTCCAATACTCCTGGTCCCCGAAGTAGAAGTTGTTGGCCTTCTAGCCTGGGATCCTGGTCTATTCTATTGAACATGCCTAAACTACTTCTGTTTCGGGAGATGTTGTTGATGATGTGGTGGTCCTCTGTAGGGATTCCCCTCCTGAGGAGTCGGTCATCATGGTGTCGTGAATGTGTGTTTGCACCCTTTTCATCGACTTGGTGAGAAAATCAAGGGTGCTTACATGCCCAGTTGGGTCTTGCTGAGCATGACAACTGTAGAGGAAAGAGTTAGAGAAAACAAAACAAAACTACAAGCAAGAATTAAACTAATACAAACTAAAATTATGAGCATATGGATAAAGAAATAACAAATACAAAAAGACCAATATCACCAATGTTTTTAGGCTGATCAATTGATGAAATCAAAGAACAATGAAGAAAGGGGACTATGAGTCCCTTCTTCCTCCAATGGAAGACTCTTGAGGCCATCACAAACTTGCTCTCCTTACAATAAGAAAATGAGAATGATGGTGAAAGAACTCCTAGCACATCCACTCAATGGAGAGGTGGATAGCTCAATGAAATGGTGATATTGTGTTATTGCCAAGGAGTGAGTCCTTAAAACAATCTAAGAAGCATAACATCACATGAAATTCCTTGAGAAAATGATGTTTCTTCATGGCTTTTTATAGCATAGCATTGGGTGATTATGTAACTCCTTTGAAGTGTGAAAAGGGGCTCTTTAGGGCTTCATTAGGTCTTTGACCAGCCTACCATGTGGATTCAGCTCAGATTTGAGGGTCAAATCGGCTTGGGAGCTGATCCATAAGTGGTTGGGAGGCCGACCAATTCAATAAATGCGTCGTTTAGCAGGTGCGCGGGTTTTTGGGCCAACAACCGCACATCGTGCACGTATGTGTGCATGGTACATTCTTGTTCCACGCATGTGCGTGCGCACCAAACTTCTGTAAAGCGCCCTTCAATTTTTGGTTACTTTGTATAGTTTTTGACCTTTTTTCAATGCTGTGAAATTAATTCAGTGCCATGAATGACTTCATTACTGTTTGATGATGCTAAGTTCTTGCCGCCATGTGCGGACAAAATTTCAGTGATAACAGATGCCCCCTGATGGATGAGGTTAGGAGCATACATATAGCCGATATCCATCAATGTTTCTTCTACTGAGAATGTGGTTGTAAGAGAGAGAAATAGTGGGACCGTTCAGAGCGATCCGTTGGAGAAGAAAGGAACCCGTAGGACCTGACCTTCTGAGAGTTGTGCAAAAAAAAGATAAAAAACTGTGTACAAACGAGGCGGGCATGCCCCATGCTCGTGTTATGTAACTCTGAAAAAGATGACTGAAGTGTTGGTGTAGACAACTGCAGTGCCCTCGGGGGTGGTGATGATAAAGGCAGAAGACAATTCTGCAAAGGAACATACTCTGAATAATAGGCAATGATCACGGTAATAAGTATCGGCGATGATGCGGGCATTGATGGCCCTACCCAGTTCAGAGGTCTTCGGAAAATGATAGAAATAACTGTAATAGTCGCAAAGTAAGACCCACCATAACATGAGAAAGTGTTGGCGTCGAATGTTATGGGGGCCAACGATAGCAGGGAGCAATGGTGTTTCACCCTGTGTCATCTGAGATCTCTCATTGAATGGAGAATGAGAATCAAGATACTGTCATGCTTCTGGAAAATGGTGATGATGTCGACAAAAAGGGGGATGCGACTCCCAGAAGAAAAGGGCTTCGTGGAATCTACTGAGGTGAGGAAGTGGCAGAGGTACATGGATGAAGTCAAGAAGTGGGAAGACTCAAGACTGCCCTTGGCTGGAGGATGTATGAGATAAAAAGTGGCTGCAACCGTATAACAAGGTCGAGTGTCAAGGGGACGACAAGACCGACGATAAGTTGTGCCAGAGGCGGGACAAGGTGAAAAAATTCAGAGGGTAGAGGTAAGTGACCTGGGTAGTACTCTGAATATATGGACGATACTGGCAAGGGTAGATGAGAAGCAATGCTCCAACCAAGGGTGACATGGGTTGCGTGTGGCCAAAAGAAAGCAAGTCGCCAACGGTGACGACAAACAAAAATGTAAGGACTGAAAATAAAGGCGTTTGTACAATAAATAATGAATAATTTTGGGGAGAAATATACAAATATAGAAACGGGTGCCCCGGTGTGAAATGCATGCCCCAAGGAGGGAAGAATTGTCTTGGAAAACTGATGAAGGGTGGGGGCCCCATTGGTGAGTTTCTATATGAGGTAGGCGACATGAGGGTAGGTTCGTAGATGGGCAAACTGATTATGGATGAAATGGAGGGTTCATGATACTGCGGAGGTGTAGGGAAAAAATAGAACCATAAAGAGATAAGATGGGAGTCCAGGTGGGAAATCTAGCAAAATGAGGAGAAGGAGTATGTGGCTGATTCACGACATGATTAAAGACTATCAGGACTCCCATCCCTAAATGGTAATGAAGAACAACATGAGTGTCAAAAAGTGCCAAAAGGTGCTATGAATGGGACAACTCATGTGGGTAAGAATGCTACCGGGTAACAGTACCGAAAATGCAAATGGAGGTGTGGTTACTGCAGAGCCGGGAATGAGGATCCTAAAGGCCAATTTCAGCGGGTGTGACTGGAAATGTAAATGCAATATAGCGGGAGAGACTACATGCCAGTGCTGAATAGATATACCTGAAGGGATGATGTCGATGACCGATGCGCAAGTACCTGTGCATATAACAACCAAATACCCAAAGTGAACAATATCTGAAAAAAATTAAAGAGATTAGCATGTATTTGACAAATGTGACAATGCGTGTGCATACATGACCATGATATGAAGAAAAAGGCGCCCCGGGGGCTTGGGATAAAAAGTGACCCAGGGACAGCTATGATGTAGGTGGCAGGATGTTGATCCCGTGGCTGAAGACGGTTTGAAAAATGGACACCTTGGGCTCCCGGAATGGTGAGTGGAAGTTTTGCAAAAGGCCTATATATAGCTGTAGGGCCCACATTGCCACCTCATTTGTACCTGCTGCAACAGTGACTGGACGAGCAGATTTCAAAGGAGATTTGGTGATTCGGGGAGGACGAGGCTTCCGATCGACGTTCTGTGAGTATCAGGTTAGTGGTCTGATCATCCTGCATAGAAATAGGTTTTCAATTTTTGGGCAAGGTAGGTACAGAGGGCCGTACAGAGGGTTTGATGGGGGTTTTTATGGGGTGTGGGCACACATGCGCGGGCGATTCGGTGGAAGGCGTGCACACGTGCACGCCTGTACACCGAATATGCACGCATGGGTGCGCGGTAAGGGGAATTTAAGGTGCCTCTGTGTTATGAACAGGCACGCATTGGTGCGCGCTTGTGTTGTGAACAAGCATGCATTAGTGCGTGCCTGTGGGTTGGACAGGCACGCACCTGTGCGCGTCTGTATGGTGAATAGGTGCGCATGTGTGCGTGCCTGTGGGTGATAAAAACCGTGCCTTTGAGGCAAGGTTTAAGGGTAAAAAACGAGTTTGTTTGATGTTGTTGATGGGTATCTGAGTTGATATAGGACTCTGTGTTGTTTGCAGGTGACCAGCAGGGAGGATGCCAGTGCGGTGGCGAGAGCGAGACTGGGCCCAGTTGCGAGAGGCTGTGGCCAATGAGGGGCCTGGGGTGCAGGCGACTTTAGCAACCTGTGGGTTGCTAAAGTTCTTTGAGTGCCCGTTGATACGGGCTCAGGATTACTTGCTATAGTTCCTGCTCCAGATGTGGAGTCCGGAGCTGCACTGCTTCCTCGTGCAAGGAGAGAAGATCCCCTTCACTGCGGTGGAGGATGTATATTTTTTGACTGGGCTCCCCTTCCGGGGAACGCCTCTACTGGAAGAGCCTATGCTGCCGAGAGATACAGCCCTTGCCACGATTGGCGTGTGATACTGCTCAGGCCTGGACTTTATGTCAGGGACAGTGGTGAGTATCAGTGCTATTGATTCCCTAGCACATCGTTGTATAGCGGTGATGATTGTGCGTATATACGGGTCACTTGCGACCCAGCGGATTAGTGGTGGCCAGTTGTTAGTGCTGGAGAGGGTGGTGGTGGGTGGTGAGTGGTTCGCATGGGGGCTGACGATGCATGCGTGGATGATCACGCAGTTGGACCGTTGTCGGTCCACAGGTGCAGGAGAGTTTGCATTTGGCTCGATCCTTGTAGCCTGGTTTTTGGAGAGGGTGCCAATGCTGCACCCGAGGGTTCTACTAGAGATTCCAGGGGAACAAGAGCCATGCTTGAGGCGGTGGTCTTCAGTTTTTGTTCGCCATGGTGGTGGTGAAGGTGGCCATTAATTTTTAGCACAGGCGGCACAGATATGGCAGCAGATGCCGCAGGTAGTACTTTGGTACCCTTATGTTGGGGTTGACTTTCGGGGTGACCCGAACATGGTGCTACCTCCAGGGGAGGTTTTTGACCATCGAGGTACGTTTTAGTATTGTGTATGTTTTTTATTTATATTGTCGTTTGAGATATTATTCCATATGTATGTGATATAGATGTTGATACTATCTGTTTTTTGTTGTTTTGTGCGTGTGCAGATGTGGCACCTCGCGGACGCGAGGTGGAGATGTCGAGAGAGTCAGCTCATTGAGAGTTGGAGAGACTGCCACATGGAGAGAGACGACGATGGGATGATGTCGCGGGGTGACCAGCAGAGCCTGAGAGGGCAGCGAGGAGGCGCCGGTTCGATGACCCTAGTGCAGGGCCATCACACACTCCTCCGGCGGCGGCCGGAGTGGACTTCAATGACATACGTCATCGTCTGGAGATGGTGTTGCAGGACGTGCCTGAGGGCATGTGGACACGGATCCAGGATGAGAGCTTCCTGGAGCAGTGCGTGGGGGTGCCGCCACCATGGCGGGGCATAGTGCAGTGAGCAGCAGTGCTGGCTGCGATGACTAGTGGACGCTTGCCGCTGGGGCAGGAGGGTCCTGTCGGTGGTCCTCCACCACCGCCTGGGGCAGGTGGGGGTGGGCCACCACCTCCTCCTGAGGGAGGAGTAGGTGGGGGTGTGATAGAGGCCCCCTGATGTATGATGTATATTTTTGTTGATAGGCTGGTGAGCCGAGTTTTGTACCGAGGTGCTGCATTGGCCTGCGGATACATGTATTTTTTGTATGTAAAAATTTTGGATGGCCAGATAGGCCTTGATATATATATATATATATATATATATATATATATATGAGTATAAATATTTTGAGATCCTGGTGTCATTTACATGTATTTTTTGTTGATGAGGATGATGATGTCTATTCGATCGATATGTTGTGACAGGATGTATGAGATGTTTTATGTATGTGTAGCTTGATGTGATATATGCCAATCTAACACCATGTTAGCTATTTCATCGATTGTTTGATTCAATTGTCTTGGAATATGTGTAAATGTAATGGAATCAAAATGTCGAGATAATAATCTAACCTGCAGGTATTTGCGAAAGAGGCATGGATCGCGTACACGATAAACATTGTTGAGATGGAGAACGACTAGTTGAGAGTCGAGGAAGACGCTAAGGTGGAAAATATGATGATGATGGGCGTCGGGAAAAAGGCCGATGACCGCAGTGTATTCGGCTTTGTTGTTGGTTTCTGGTCCCAAACAGATGCCTCTTGAGTGTAGCATTTCATGTGAGGGGGTATAGAGAGCCCAAACCTCCGAAGCTAGATTTTGTGTCCAACGGTTGGCGCCGTCGGCGTAACCAATGTGGTAGGCTTGTGGAGGAAGCATCTGTCAATAGCACAAAGGATAGTTTAGACGAGAGGGTTAGGAAAAAAAGATTAAAAACACTAAAAAAGAAGAAAAAAAACCTAAAGTAGAATGACTACTTCTAAGCATAAAATTTCTTGAGGTATAACCCATTGACGGGTTCCTTGAGGGAGAGGCCTTCGGGGGAGGCCAAGATGTATGCGCCTTTGGTGAGGCAATGTTGGATGATGTAAGGGCCATGCCAAAGGGATTCGAATTTGCCATGGCCAAAGGTATCATGGGTGATATCATAGGCCAGGACGAGGTCGCCTTCGCGAAATGATCGAAGGTTGACATGGCGATCAAAGGTAGCCTTGGATCATTTTTTAGCTGCCTCATTGTTCTGTAAGGAAGAACGACAATCTTCATCCAGAGACTCTAAGTTCAGCAAGCGCTGCTCCATTGGAGCAGTGTCAGGTAAAAGCTCAATTGCGATGCGTAGGGTGAGAATTTCACACTCGATGGGTAGAGTTGCCTCGATCCCATGGACTAAATGAAATGGCGTGAAACTTGTAGCGATCTTTACTGTCGTTCGAGAAGCCCATAGCGCAGAAAATAACATATGATGCAAATTGGTTTTATGTTTATTAACCGTGCGCTGTAACATGGTCTTGAGGACTTTGTTCACTGCCTCGACCTGTCCATTTGACTGAGGGTAATATGGTGAGGCAA
>ML806670.1:169702-184558 GCA_009831015.1 Picea engelmannii
ATTTGTAAGGAAAGCATCTATTTGAGGGCCTCAAGAGCCTTCCATTGGAGAAGGAAGGGACCCAAGTCCCCTTTCCCCTTTGTGTACCTCTGGATTTCACTAATCAGATCAGCCTATCTACTGGTGAACTTGTTCCATTGTCACTTGTTTTTAGTTTTTGTTTTTATGCTCATGTTGTTATTTAGTTCTAGTTTAATTCTTGTTAATACCTTTATTGTTTTATTTCTAACCTTTTGCATTACAGCTGTCATGACTAGAAGAGCCCAACTAGGCATGTAAGTGCTCACTTTTTGCTCACACATCGACGAAAAGAGCACGAACAGACGAGAATCTTCATGGGGAGGCCTTCCTGTGGAGGAAGGGTTGGGCGAGGGACCATCTCAGGTGGATGTAAATACCACACTGGGATTGCTAACACCATATTAGGTAGTGTGAGAGTTGCGGCTACCTGAAAAGATTCTATACCGGGTGGAGGGTAAAAGAAGGGAATTTGGGTGAGGGGTTGGGGAACTATCTCCCAAATGGGACTATGTCCTTGAGGGGATATGGATTCGTGGACTGTTGAGGTCGACGAGTGCGCAGGAGGCTCTGGCGGGAGTGGTTCTGCGACTATTGAGACATCAGGGATGACTGAAGCCTCATGAGGAGGAAGAGTATCCTCTGTGTGAGTTTCGTTAGATGAGACGACGCATACTTGATTAGTGGGAAGGAGTGGTGGTGCTCCATGGTATGTCCCTAGTAAGGATGGATCTTTGAAAATCCCAGGACCCATCTCTACGAGTGGGTATGTGTCATGGTTGGTGTGGATGAGAGGAAGAATGTTATCAAGGTTGGCAGATGGGTTAGTCTCATAATGTAAAACTTGTTCGATGGTTAAAATCTTCCCGTTATGTGGGAACATGATTTTTTGAAAGACGGATGATGCCACTGCCTTCATAGCATACATGTAGCTACGTCCGAATAAGATATTGTAATCGAGCGGAGCGTCGATAACTTCGATGTCAATGAGAATAGTTTTTCCTCGGAGTTCCACGAGGACATTTTGGTAGATCCCTTCAGGAGATGATGGTCGTCCGTCATAAGCTCGTAATGTGATGGCGGAGGGTATGAGTTCCGGGGAACCAAGTTTCTACCATACTGTTTTGGACATGATGCATGTAGATGCCCCTTCATTGATGATACACCGATGAACGGTGATGTTCCGTATTTTTACTGGTATTTGAATAGCGACCAAGGCGGGAATACGAGGTTCACAGCTATCAAGATCAAAGGTGATGAGTCGAGTATCTATAGGGTTGACTGCCCCCAAGGTGGAAAGTAGTGATTTTCACTGCGTAGGGAAAGTCTGGAGGACTTTCAAAACTGACATGGCAGTCGAGGATTGCGCTAAGTCATATACCAAACTATAATTATGAGCTTCCCTAGCCTGTGGGTTGTGAACATTCCTACACAAGGGGATGCGAGGGATGCGTAATGGTGGTTCGGAGGAAGGGCGAGGGATCACCAATGGGGGTCCTATCGGTGTAGGGTTTGTCTCTGGAGAGATAGGAGTAGACTCAGCTGGTGTCTGATACTGATGATTCTGTGTTTGCAGAAGGATTTCTTCCTCACTGGTGAGGAGAATTGTACGCTTTGCTGGATTGTTGGGGTTGTGGTATTGACCCACCTAAGGTGGGGGATGATGCGTGTCCTGTTGGGTGTTTATCACCCTTTGATGTGGGATAGGATTTTGCAGCACGACGGGAGGGGGTTGTTTCACGTATTGTTGTGGTGCCTGCTGAGGGGCAGTTTGTGCAAGAGAAGGGGGGAGGCTCCCAGAGTCTTTCAACCGTTTGAAATCAGTGATCTGGGGGAAATGGTGAGTGTAATGACCGAACTCACCACAAAGGGCACAAGGGAAGATGGTTTTAACATTATTCCGCCCTTGGAATTTGTTGTTATTGCCCCCTTGGGGGTTTTGGTTCCCTTGGTTCTGATTGCCCCCAGTGGGTTGGTGTTGTGGGGGTTGATTCCCGCCTTGACCAGGGTTGTTGTTATTCTTGTTCCTTCCTTTCATCTTGGCATTGTTCGAAGGGTGAGTTGGGTTGGTTGTGTTCAACTGTTCAAAATTTTGGTATTGTTGAGCAGCAGAGGGTTGAACAAAATTTACCCCCGCATGAGGATATGGGGGAGCCATGGGTTGTGGGGGACCAGGAAATGGGAAGTAAGGATTCTGTGGTGCTACCGATGCATAAGGTACATAGGAAGGCGTAGCGCTTTCTCTAGTAGTATAAGCTGATGTTGAGGGAGTACCACTGTGTGGGGGAATAGGTGGATGTGTGGGAGGTGTCGGTGGTGGTCCACTGATGGGTGGAGGTATAGCAACAGGATATGGCTGTTGATAAGGGGGTGGGGGGTAATATGAAGTGCCCCCATAGGCCGATGGGTATTGAGGTGTTCCATACATCAGTGGTGGTTGGGGTTGTGGAACATGGTGTGTGGTGGCACCTATTAGTCCGTCTGTTGAATGAGACATCCCAGGTTTTTCTTGGCCAAATGGCACAGGTTTTGGAAGGTCAGGAAGTACCGTGTATAAGTACCCTGACTGTGCGTAGATGAGGTCATATTGTTGGGATTTGCTGATGGCTTCCTCTTCATATTGAGGGAAGGTGGAAGCTACATCCTTACCAAGTAGAGAGACAAGTGATCTAAGAAACCAGTCAAGACATTGCTGCTTGGTGGTTTTTTCTTTACACAAACTACGTCGTCTACGCCACTCATGAATGTGGTCAGCGATGTGGGTGGCTGAAGTCTGCTTGAAGTTAGACAGTATTTCTAGACCATTGTCATGGTCGATGGGTAATTGGAAGAAGGTCAGGAAGGCTTTTGCCAAGGACTCAAAAGTCCCATGGGACCCTAATTTTTCTTTGACATACCATTTGGCTGATGGGCCAGTAAGTGTGCGTTGAAATAATCGCAGTCTGATGGAATCATCCATAATGCTATTGGAAGAACACCATAGATGAAAGGTCATGACATGGTTGGCGGGGTCATCCCCCGCCTTTCCTTCAAACTTTGGTATGTCTGAAGGGAGTTTTGTTGGCATTGCAGGCCATGTGGCGTCATGCAATATAGGATCATTCATGAGTTTGGTGAGATACGATATGTTGAGAGAGGCCAAATATGGCATCTGTAGTGGAGTGGGAGGATTAGCTCCAGCCATAGTGTTTTGTGAACCTGACCTTTGATGGGGACTAGGTGGGTTGGTGCTCCCTCCTTGAGAGGAAGTGGGTCCCCCGCTTCCGTGAAAAGGAGAACGAGTGAACGGATGACCTTGGGAAGTGGACCCAAGTAATGTAGAACCAAGTAAAGATGATCCTAAGATAGTAGCACTCATAGGAGTGTGTGGAGGAGGTACCGATAAGCGGGTATGACCAGATACTCCCCCTAATATAGGAGGGAGATTGAGCAAACGTCGTGAACGACGGGGATTCTATGGTTCCCCTATGATGTTAGACTAGTTGTGTGAATGTGTGCAACAAGTGGTGAGAGAAATATAGAAACAAAAAGCCTTTGCGTTGAAATGTTTACACAACATATATATCCAAATCAAACAGTAATCAGATGTGCATCATACATAACATGAGAAAGAAGCATATATATGGGTAAGTGGGTTTTGTCTTCTTGGGGGAATCAAAAGAAAGAAAATGCTCGTGTCCTAGAAGACGTAACGTCCTTCCTCTCAAATAGCACTGGACCTTCCAATAGTACTCAACAGTGGGATCTGAAGTCACCGAAAGAGACACTAGTGAAGGATGAAATAATTGGTTATAATGAGGGGTAGAGGGGGCATATCCCAAAAGAGCTGGCGATACTTCCCAATAGCCACACAAAATCCAATCAAGGTG
The DNA here is from genome assembly GCA_009831015.1 of Picea engelmannii. Taxonomy (NCBI): domain Eukaryota; kingdom Viridiplantae; phylum Streptophyta; class Pinopsida; order Pinales; family Pinaceae; genus Picea; species Picea engelmannii. Next base: position 173,590 of record ML806670.1, read on the forward strand.
CAATTGTAGCCCACAATCGCCACCTGGGTAGATGTCCTTAAGTTGGTCACTAGGTACCTCGGTCAAAGTGCGGCATTTAGATTTTCGGCCTAAGAAATGTGTCACGGGCTGGATCTTGTCCAAGAGGTGGGTGCCTCAAGGGGGGATGCACAGAACAACCGAACCTCGGCCTTCAACCCTTCACGGGTATCTCCCTGTCTTATGGTGATTGGAACACTTGACTTGGAGGATTTGAAGTTCCCTATTTGTCAACCTCTATGTTTGAAAATGTGAGAACCAGATAACGGGGAGTTATTTGGATGCCTATCCCCGAAATCCTACCTAGACTAAAAATTTCTTTTGGCACCTCCTGTGGAGGAAAACTTAGTGAGTTTTTAGAAAAAAATTTATATGAAGTTGTTTTGTGAGGCTGGGGGTGAAAACCAACCTCGTTTGATTAAAGGTGGGAGTGGATAGTCCTGTCAAGAAAAGATGGGGTTTTTTCGGAATCCCTTTGGAGGAAACGTATTAGACCTCCACGTTTCGAGAAGAATCTATTTGTGAGTGAAAAGTGACTTTTGTGTGTGAGTGAAAGTGTGCCAAATTTTAGTTAATTATATGTCACCTTGCTGCATGTGGACTTCACTTGGTCCTTACAAGAGTTTCATTACCTAATTAGCTAGATGTCATTGGTACAACCTTGCGGAATTCAAAAGCCCTAGGAAACTAGCATGTGGACATGCGGGTCCGTTACTATCCTTTAACTCCCTATGGTGATGTAATCTAGAAAAAAGCATGAAACTATCCTAGATTGAACATGTGGGCATGTATGGGCCCGTTACAAACCTTTAAACTCTCCTAGTTTTTTAATCTAAGAAAGCAAAATTCCAACCACTATCCTACCTTTGTCACATGTGGGCATGTATGGGCCCATTACAAATTTAAAATATGTTTGAAAAATGAAACTAAGAGGGGTCCCAAAAGGGCCTTTGTCCTCTCCTAAAGGTTTTGGAATTTTGTTAAGGGAGATGAGAGTGTTTTCACAATCTTTTTCTGATTCTCAAGATCGCTTGAAGGCGCGAGAGAAGAGCATACTCAAGGATTGTTACTTCAATTTCTAGTCCCAAATGTGAGTTAGATGTGATTAAAATTGATGTTCACCTTAGATTGTAAATCAAAGCAAGCCATCCACGTGGCAAAAAGAAAATAAGGGAAATTGATTTTTATCCACCTAAGTGCCTATGTTTGTTTGACTATCCCCTTTATAAGATGAGGGGTCTAAGCGTGGTGCAGTATTTAGAACATGCATAACATCATTCTTAAGAAGGAAAATGACTTTCCCCACATCCCAAGACCTTACAATGTGAAATTTAGCTCAGATGTGCGGCCCCTAGCGTAGACAGAGGCGCACAGAGCGCCTACGCGCTATCAGAATTGAGAGAGAAAGCGCATGTGCGCATAGAAAAACTGTTGTTCAGGCACATGCACGCACGATGCACGTCTGTGGGCTGGAATACCCATGCACCTGTGACAAACAGCCGAGAAAGAAAAATCCAAATGGATTTCTCTCAATTCTCTTGTGAATTGACTGGTTAGCAGGTCGGCAGAGGCTGGTTTGTGCACCTACAAGTTAAACAAATGAAAAGGAAAGAAAAATAAACCCAAATGAGGGAGGAATTGATACCTTATCCCCAGTATGATCGCCAATCTGTTTGCACCCTTTTTGTCGAATTGGTGAGCAAATCAAGGGTGCTTACATGCCCAGTTGGGTCTTGCTGAGCATGACAGTTGTAGAGGAAAGAGTTAGAGAAAACAAAAAAAAAATACAAGCAAGAATTAAACTAATACAAACTAAAATTATGAGCATATGGATAAAGAAATAACAAATACAAAAAGACCAATATCACCAATGTTTTTAGGCTGATCAATTGATGAAATCAAAGCGCAATGAAGAAAGGGGACTATGAGTCCCTTCTTCCTCCAATGGAAGGCTCTTGAGGCCCTCACAAACTTGTTGTCCTTACAATAAGAAAATGAGAATGATGGTGAAAGAACTCCTAGCACATCCACTCAATGGAGAGGTGGATAGCTCAATGAAATGGTGCTAATGTGTTATTGCCAAGGAGTGAGTCCTTAAAACAATCTAAGAAGCATAACATTACATGAAATTCCTTGAGAAAATGATGTTTCTTCATGGCTTTCTATAGCATAGCATTGGGTGATTATGTAACTTCTTTGAAGTGTGAAAAGGGGCTCTTTAGGGCTTCATTGGGTCTTTGACTAGCCTACCATGCGGATTCAGCTCAGATTTGAGGGTCAAATCGGCTTGGGAGCTGATCCATAAGTGGTTGGGAGGCCGACAAATTCAATAAATGCGTCGTTTATAAGCTGTTCGTGTTTTTGGGCCAACAGCTGTGCATCATGCACGTATGCGTGCATGGTACGTTCTTGTTCCACGCATGTGCACGCGCACCAAACTTCTGTAAAGTGACCTTCAATTTTTGGTTACTTTGTATAGTTTTTTACCTTTTTGCAATGCTGTGAAATTAATTCAGTGCCATGAATGACTTCATTACTGTTTGACGATGTTGATTTCTTATCGCCATGTGCAGACGAAATTTCAGTGATAACAATGTGGATCCTCTATATGTATATCGATACCCTTATGTTTATCTCGATGGTGTCTAATGTTGCTGCGCACCTGATTTCGTCTATCTAATCGATCTTGTGAGAGTCCTGCCTTGACCCCCGCTGGTAAACTCTTCCTCAACTATGAGGGCCTTCTGGACTGCATCGTGCAATGTTTGAGGCATTAGGATCCTCACCTTTGCATGAATTTTGAAGTTAAGGCCGAACATAAAAATTTTGACCTTTATCTTTTTCATGTTCAATTGTGGAGCATACCTAAGAAGCTCCATGAATCAGGCCTCATACTCGAGCACCGTATGACCACCCTGTTGTAAGGCGTTAAACTCATTGAGTTGGCACTCAATGAATTCCTCTGACAAATACCTCTCCCAGAACCATTCCTTGAATAGTTCCCATGACATGTCTTTGACGAACATGTTCAGTTGAGGTAGGAGTGTCTTCCACCATAGAATATCACTCCCTTTCAACTGAAAGAATGCCATGCAGACCTTCATGTTGGAGGTGTAGTCACGAAGTGCAAAGAATATTGCCATGTTTTCTAGCCATGCCTTGGCGACTGAATCATCTGTGGCACCCATGAACTTGGGAAAATTCACCTTCTCGAGCTCTCTGTGAATGCTACCACCTCCAGCTGTCGCACGTTGTGAAACCTCATTGGGTACAGGATCTTTGGCCTCATCTCTATTGAGTCAATTAATCAAGGCCTCTGACATCCTATGAAAGGACCTCATCAAACCAACCACATCCTCCATGAAAAACTGCTCCTATCCAATAACTTGTTCTTCTCCTTGGGAGTTAGACCCCTCTAGCTCGGATTCTACGGGAGGCGTCACACCTCTGCCCCTAGAATCACGTCGTATACCTCCATAACATCCTCTAACCATGATTACCTACATCGATAAATTTCAAATTTTAATTTAGCGATACTTTATTTATCAAAGGTTTAATACATTGGAATGTGTAATGATCCCAAGTTGTGGGGTTGAAACTGCTCTGACCATATGTAACGACCCCTCCATTACGACAACAAATAGTGATGTACAAAAGGTGAATATTTTTTTTTTCTCATTAGGAATTTAAAATTGTCACAACATAATTAATAGCGTCTCCAATGATGCATCATCATAATTAATAATTACGCTCATCAGCACATTAACATATTTAATAGCAACACATGATAAACACATAAACATAAATAACAACACAATTCAACACATCACATTCAACTGAAGCAAAAATACCAATAATGATCAACCATATCACTGAATATTAAAAGAACTACCCACCCAACCTACCCTGCATAGTTAGGACCTCCAAGACACATAAGCAATGCTCAAGCCTAGGATTCATCCAATTGATTTTGACCACTTAATCTCTCATGGTTGGAGACTATTCTGAGGAACAAGGAAGTATTTAAATCCCCTAATCCAACTTCTATCCTAAACATCATGACTAGTTCTAATAATCCAACATGAAATCACACGTAATTAATCTTATAAACATTAACCTGTACACAATAACACTACATCTTACACTAAGAAGAACAAGGATGAATGGTCAATGACTGCATCATTCCTATGTTATTTCTTTAATTAGAAGCGCGACACAAAAACATGTATCATATGCATCTATCATTTCTATGGACGTGCAAGGAAAATCTTTTTTACTTAATCAACATTAAGCATTAATTCAGCACAAGGTTAAGTAAGGTAATGACACATGTAAATAGTAAAACCACAAGAGAATAAGTATATTCTCGTAATAGATAAGGATCTAATTACGCCTATCAAGTAAATTTCCCAAAAATCAAGTTCATACAAGTCGAGCATCATTATCAATACTTCCAGCTACCGTAACAAGTTCAAACTTCATGTAGCGAGATTATATATCTTTTAAAAGGAATTATCTCCATTAAGAAGTACAATATGAATTCATTGTTAATTTCATATCCATTTACAAGGTATCATAAGGATATCAACTTAATAAATAATCAATAGAAGTCAAGGCAACCTTTACATATCCATTAAAGACAATTAGAAGATCAGCACAAATCAATAATTAAGATAATTCACATACCATCTTGTTTGTCTGCTTAGATACCTAAGGTGGTCGTGGCATAATAAGGTAATGTAATAGGGACATTATATTTCCACCGTGTATCCTAAGGAGATAAAAATATTATTATGTTGTAGGGCAAGATTGCTACTTTACATATCCAATTGTGAAGAAGCAAGAGAAAACCCAACCCTAATGGGTGATAGATATAATAATTTTATTATTAATTAACATAATCATTATATCCCATAAGAAGATTAAGGTTCTTATTAGACAACATATAAAGAGTAACATCACTCCAACTCAATCAATGTTCTATGAGGATCAGTCCTTCGATGCTAACTCAAGACTTCAATGCTATCTAAAATCCAATTTAGAATTAAGGAAAACCAAGGTCGTATTGGAGAAATAAAAAGGGTTTCCATTACTAACTAAAATTTCTTATTTGAAACTAAAGGGAGATCATCTTCCTTAAAAGGCCATAAGGGTCCCATGCTACTATACACACTCTGTGTAGAGGTAAGGGGAGACAATCCCAATGTAGCTATGACAAGAATGAAAGCTATCTTATCAAATCATCAAAAGGATTCACAATGAATTTTATTCATAAAAAGTAATGGCTTAAGGGTAAAGTGGCTTGCGATCTATACCAGAAATTAAGGAATGCCAACCATCCCTTATTCAACAGTGTGGGTGCATCATTTTGAATGGCGTAAAAAACCATGAGATTCATGTCAGGAAGGTACATAAACAATTTATTTAATCGTCAAGGTAATTTCATGAGGGTTCTTAGCCTAAATGGAAACTTAACTTTAGAGCGAAGGAAATCCCTACAAGCTCGATACACTAGTCACAACTACACAAGGTAGAGGCTAGGTATTTGTCTTACTAAAATGCAGAGGTAAGGGTCTTCACTTTACTTAAACACAGAGGTAAGGGATTATTCTTACAGAAACGCAGAGGTAAGGGATTATTCTTACAGAAACGCAGAGGTAAGGGATTCATCTTGCATAATTGCAGAGGTAGGAATCTTCTTATTAAAATGCAGGGGTGAGGATTCGTCTTACTAAAAATGAAGACGTAAGGGATTCTTCTTATTAAAATACAGGGGTGAGGATTTGTCTTATTGAAAACGTAGAGGTAAGGGATTCTTCTTATTAAAACGTACGGGTGAGGATTCATATTACTAAAAACACAGAGGTAAGGGTCTTCGCCTTGATTAAGCACAGAGGTAAGGGATTCTCCTTGTTGAAACGCGAAGGTAAGGAAATTTGTGATGCAAGGCACAGTCGTTTAAGGATGCAAGAGCCCTAGGTAATCTCATTGGAAGTCAATTAAACAAACATCATGTTGAGAAGGATAAGACATTAAGATTTGCAAGAGCCCTAGGTAATTTCCTTGGAAGTCATTTAAATAGTTTAGGGATGGTAAGAGAATTCATCAAGAATTTTAGATGGTGGTTTAAAGGAAACAATAAAGGAACTTGAATTTGAGACTTCCATTCATTAGTAATGAATAAAATTCAACTCAGGAAGCACTTAACCAATACGATGATCACCATGAATCACATACTCAGAATTTTGATAATTCAAGGTAAATCCCATAAAAGGAACTATCTTGAAGCATAAGAATTTCTGAATTAGGAATTAGGATCAATTGGGTGGGGACAATAAATTTTATATGAATTATGAGCTGAAAAAATACTACTAGTGAACCCAAGATATTTTAAATCAAGGTTACTCCTTAATCCTCTATGAAAACATAATAAAAATCTGTGCAATCGCTTGACCATTTATCCAACCTGCCAATAAACCAAAATTTTAATAGAAGAGTGAATGCATTGCAGACTATTACACAATAATTCCATGTGTTATTCAATACATCAAGATCACTTGAATACAAATGAAAAACTGAACTTTTTATTTACATGAAGATCTGAATTAATAAAAAACAATATCATGACCAATGACCTCTGATACTGATGTCGATCTCCAAGGTGGATCTTGTGCCACATCCTCGATCATGTTTTGCTTGCTAACCAATGGTCTTCACCGGTACTTCCCAGTCAACGCTAGGGGTACTCTTCTTCCCCCTTAGCCCCCCCAGTTGCAAAGGGGCCACGCACACACAAAACCAAAAATCCTATAGCTCCCATCTTTCCTTGCAAGGTAGAGCCACCACTCTCTCTCAAGCTAGTTATTCCAACTCTCACAAGTAAAACCAGTCAAAAATTTTGCAGTATAACTTTATCCATCATCTGTGTCCCCCTTTTCCCCTCTTTACCATTTTATTTATAGGAGTCTCCTTAATGACAACTCCCACCTTGCACAATTAATTCACTTTTTAATTAGACAAATTATAATTAGTTCCCTCTTACACTTGTCATCCCTTTCCCCAAGTTACACAAGTAATTCCACATTTTATTTTAATTAAAGTCAATTTCCCTCACCCATCCTAAAATCACTTCTTAAATTACTCCTAGTTGTCTTTGTATTCCCCTTATTTCGAATTAATGACTGACACCTTACTAAATCTAATTTGAGTTAAAATAGGAGTCTTCTTCTCATTAGACTAGTGTTAACTAGACTCTAGATACCTATCTATGAGTACACATTATTTCATCTTTATTTCTTTCTTCTTTTAGAACTCCCTTTTAACATTTTCTTGCACCCATGTTCCTTATCAAATATTTAGATATATTTCACTCTTTTTAATTCTTAACTTGATTTACTTCATCCTCTTTTTATTTAATTTATAATTTAGTTTTAGTCTTCTTACCCAAACTTAGACTTAGTCTTAAATTTTGAATAGGCTTAGACTTTCATTTGGCGATGTAAAATTATAAATTTCAATCCTTAATTAATTAATTAAATGCGGCAATGTTTAAAGATTTTACAAGGTTTAATTATTCTCTCAAGTTTTTCTAGGCCACCTAGATTCATTGACTCAAGTGTTACTTTCACGATTTGCCCTTGAAGACGCACTCTGTGCTCCAAGGGTGTCACTCTCCTATGACTAGTTTTGGTAGTTTTCCAACCCTTGGAGTCTGCACTCCATTTGGGTGACCTTGTGAGAGACTAAGGGCTTCTAAGGAATAAGGACCTCTCCTTATTGTGCGCCCCTTAGAAATATTCATGAGCGACTGTCTCATTCTTCCCTCACGACATCATGGACCTATCGAACTAGATAATCGCTAACCTACAATTTGATCCACGATGGGAGTGCTAGTATAATGTGACAATGATGTTTCCACACCTCTCCCTCAATATCTGGTCTATTTACATGGCCCCTTACTCCTTATGTGAGTTAGATTAGCAAGCAATCACCAGCCTACATTCATCAATGAAACACTTTCAATATAAGGTAGCTAGAGAGGTAGTGGGGGGCCCAGAGGGCCCATACTAATAGTAGTGGAGGCCATTCAATGTAAGGTGGACTAGGTCCACTATATTATTAAATAAGGCCCACTATGATAGTTATATATAATAAATGTAAGAGGAATTCTTAGAAGGTTCTACTTCTAGAAGATTCTTCCTCTAGAATGTTCTTAAATGATGGTAGCACTATATAAAGGGGTTCAAGAAATGTAATGGGATATGAAGAGAAGTATTGTATTTGGGGCAGTAGTTCAATAGGAGGATGCCCCCTTGAAGAGGCAAGTGAACAGGAGAGGATCCCTTCCATAATAGGATCCATTGTATGGTGTTGCCCTACCTCAAGGGTTTGATAGAAATAAAAGATATTTTGCAAATTGTTCTTCTATTTGCTCTGTGGATCTATTGTGTATTTAGTATTTGTGGTGATTATATTTGTATATCTATTCAGGTATTTAACAAGTGATATCAGAGCACTTTCCTTGGTATACATTGTGGGAAAATAGTTTTTATTTTTGTAGATTTTTTTTCAGAGAAGAAAAAAAGAGGGCCACGACATTCTAGAAATTTTTGGTATATTTCTGTGCAAAATTTTCAAAAATAGGTTGTATATCTGATTTCCTCTCAGAAAAACACCCAAGTTGAAAAACAAATTCATTCGAAACAGAGTTAGGGAAGTCAAGATATTGAAGTTTTAAAATCTGTAAATTTTCAGGGTTTTTTCCGTGGACGGCGGCACGATTTTTTTTTTTATTTTTTTTTTATTTTTTTTTTTGCCTGTAGCATCTAGAAGCCTAATTTGCCCAAACAAATTACATATCTGAGTTCCTCTCAAAATTTCACTCAATTAAAAAAAAAAAAAAACATCAGTCGAAACGAAGTCCGGGAAGTGAAGTTATGAGCATTTTAAATTCATCAGTTTTTCAGGGTTTTTCTGGAAAATGCCGCGATTTTCTGCAGTAATTTATTGTTCTATTTTTTGGGGTTTTTTCATGACGACGGCGGGACTGCAAAATTCATAATTTTTCATAGGGTCCTCGAATGGTTATTTCTTCTCAAACCCTCAAATAAATTCTACAAATTACTGAAGCATTCAAAGCCCAATTGTTTGACAGATTAGATGACTTTGTAGATAACCTCATAGATGACCTCAATGATAGTTTCTGTAGTATTCAAGATTCATTGGATAACATGCAGGAGAGATTTCTTATGGAAAACCTTAGGGATGAATATAATCAAGAAATATATGCTTGATATGATTTTGAGGCTGATTGCGATGATTGGTATATGGATAGTTGGCATTTCTGGGATGACAACCACTTCCATATTTTATTTGATGACTCTACTCCATGTTTTGTAGAGAACATCAATGTCCCACATCAGGAGGTAGTTATGATTACCAACATCCAGCCTGCATATTCTACAATGGTATTGTTACTTCTAGATTCAGCTTCGACCCTTTCCCACTGTGTGGATGGATATTCTCCACATGATATGTGTTAGTATTGGGAGCATCATTTTCAGTTGATTATTGGATGACGATATCTTCCATGTGGAGTTCACATAAGCACTTAGACATGGGACCTTGGTTTACAATGTTGGTTGGACTACTTCAGCATGGTGGCTTCCATTTTTCAATGGGACCCTGGTTCTCTAGTCTACTTCAGCACTATAGTCCACACTTATCCATGGGACCCTGGTACATGGTTGTATGTCAAGCGTTGAGGAAAATGCTTTCATAAGGGGGATGGAATATAAGGTAGCTAGAGAGGTAGTGGGGGGGGGCAGAGGACCCATAGTGATAATAGTGGAGGCCATTCAATGTAAGGTGGACTAAGTCCACTATATTATTAAATAAGGCACACTATGGTACTTAGATATAATAAATGTAAGAGGACTTCTTAGAAGGTTCTACTTCTAGAAGATTCCTCCTCTAGAATGTTCTTAGGTGATGGTAGCACTATATAAAGGGGTTCAAGCAATGTAATGGGATATGAAGAGAAGTATTGTATTTGGAGAGGTAGCTCAATAGGAGGATGCCCCCTCGAAGAGGCAAGTAAACATGAGATGATCCCTTCCATAATAGGATCCATTGTATGATGTTTTCCTACCTCAAAGGTTTGATAGTAATAAAAGAGATTTTTCATATTGTTCTTCTACATTGCTCTGTGGATCTATTGTGTATTCAATATTTGTGGTGATTATATTTGTATATCTATTCAGGTACTTAACATTCAATGATCCATATAAAAAATCATACTATAATCGATCATATGTCACATATGCATAAATGTAATACTCAAACCAATACAATCCACTTCCTGACTCAATCTAGAGTCCCAAGAGGTCCATTGATGTCATCAACATCCACAAGCTGTCAAGTGGCCTGCACACTCAAGGGAAACTCGTCAATAGCATATGTTAATACCTATATATCAATTAACATTAAATCACAACCATCAACATCATCATAAAAATCCATAAGAGAAATATATAACCATGTACTATAACCGGGTCACTTGCATGCAAGTGTCTTCAAAGAATAAGTCGATAACATGTGCACGCAAAAACAAGATTTTACAGTACCGATACACAAAATATTTTTAGTGCCCCAATGTATATTTTAAACAGGAGCACCATATAATTTTGAAACAGTAAATATTAGTGTACGTTATATCATTTGCAAAATGATGCACTTTCTCAATTGTTCATACTGGTGCATTATTATAATTAATGTGCACCAGTGCATATGTGTAACACCCCTCCTAGCTAAGGATGACTACTCAGTTAACTGGTGAAATTTTTTTTTTCTTTTTGTTACAGTGTGTGCGCGTGTGCAGAAGAAACATCCCCCTAGACTCTATGTCAACCTTGAACCAACAGGACGCAAGTGAGACGGTCATAATCCAGAC